>CM070301.1:37949645-38549645 GCA_036321655.1 Quercus alba
GCAACAAGAAACAAGTGAAAAAAAAAGCTTAGAATGTGAACCTCAACACTAGCTTGATACAAGCTATCTATCGAGAATTAATGAACAACCTCAATATAAGCATGACACCTCTCGATTTATCAGGCTTTGTAGATCTAGAATTATCAGATCTATTTTTCGGCCCATGATGACTTGGATCTCTAGGGTTTCATTCATTGAACTTCTAGGCGATATAAAATGTTTATTTTAAAGTCATCACAAGATACAAAGACTCAATTAGAGAACTCATACACTCTTGGTAAAGCTATTGTGTTCTTATGTGCCTTAGGCTTTTGTAACCAAGTGTTTCTATCTCTTCAAAGTGTATTAAAGTGATGAACTTTGCATTCAACAACAAATATCAATTGCTAGGAGTTAGTCATGTACCAAGATCAATGCAAAGGAAGAAGTCTCTACAAGATCAAGTCCAGTTGGGGATTGGTGTAAAGGTTCAACTATAGATTGGTATTTTGGAATAGTTTAGGATAGTGCTAAAATTCTTTATACTTATTTCCGCTTGATTCTTGATTAGTGGATTCTTGAGAGTTGTGACCTGAAAATCACTCGGTAGGGTTTTTGCCTTTTGAGAGGTTTTTCCCATTAGTTAACAGATCATCATATCAAATTTATTTTTCTGCTGCATATTAGGTTTGTTTGGTGATTTGATCATGCCTTCACGATTTGCATAAAATTTGACCTAATTAATCAACTTGGGTAATTCAATTAATTAATTGAGTCAATCTATAACCCAACAGTATCTTTTGATCATCAAGCCTTACTGCCCCTTTGTCTCAATTTCTACTTTTATTAAAGTTACATTCCATGTACTCCATTTTAGTCTTATTTAAACGATGTGTGGATTAAAGTTATTTCAACCTATAACTATCCACAAAGTAAAGGAGGAGGTGGTTATTTGTAGGAATTAACTTCTCCATCTTCCTTGCAATGTGACAAATGTCTTCTTGTTTGTAATCTTCTTGACAAGAGTCATACAGATGATACTTGTTGCCAAGACACACATGCGATGGTTAATAAACTTCCACATGTTATGGCTACCAAGTACCCTTGTCATTCTTTCTAGCACTATATGTGGCTTTATGCCAACAGATAATTATAGATTAAATTAACAACAATATCTTGGTCTTAAAATTAGCTAAATGGTATAAACATTATCCTTCAAGAACATTCCAAACTCCTTGCACAATTTCTTGTTCCACTGTTAGAGACAATTATAGTAACCAGAGTTTTAAATGACTCTTTGTGTATTTAAATATCACTTAAATAATATTTATTTATTAAACATTAATTTAGTTATTGTTAAGCTTTATAATTTTTTATTTAAAATCTAATGAGGATAATTTTTGATTGATCGACATGGGGTGCTAAACCTTCTTCATTTGATCATCGGCCTTACACCTAAACCGATCCTAAGGGGATGACCAACCCCATGGGTCGTCGGGTCAGGTCGGACGACTATCCAACCCCCAATCCCAATGACCCATCGCCTTAAGGTTTCACATGGAACTTGCATGGGGTCCACTCATATGTCCCTACATAGAAACGACTTGCATAACACGACTAAAGATCCTACCTCACAATCAGATCTCCTATATATGGGAAGGTGATCCCTAATATTATGGGATTCTTCTCCCCATAAGGAAATTCTCCCCATAACAAGGGGTTCGCGTTAGCTCCCCACTATCATATAAACCACAAACCCTAACCTTCTTGAGGTACGTGAATTCTCTCTAACTCTTCCACTCTTGAGTTCTTGGAGATTCTTCTATCACTAACTTAACCTTCAGAGGGTTTTTGGCTGGCACCCCACCGGTGCTCTCTGTTTGGCTCTTCTCTTTTGTTCTTTAGGTACACCTATCGGCACGTGTGTGAACAATCAATTCAATGATGATTTTTGTGCATCATTAGTTGGCGCTATCTGTGGGAAACCAGTGATAAGCTGTATCGCCGTATTAAAGACAAAGAGTTGTATGGTCCTGACACGATTAATGTCCACCACCAACCAAAAGACCAAGAACCTGCCTACCACATTGGAGAGGCGGGTGCAAACCCTCGCCACAGCAGTTGAACGAATCACCCAAAGGAACCACGAGCTGGAACGATAGTTGGAGCAACGGGATGATCAAGAGCCAAATGATTAGAATAAAAGGCGGGATAGGGACAAACACAACAACAATCATCCTCCGACGAATGATCACTAAAAGAAGGACGACCAAGAGGAAAGCAATGTCATTAGTAGACGGGACCAGCAGGATACCAGTCGTCCCTCCAAGCTAGAAGTCGGCACGTTACGCATGGCGCAAGAGATGCATACAATGAAAGAAAAGATGGATATGATGATGAATGCCCTGAGGGATCGGGTGTCCTCTAGTTTGGATGAACTAGTCCATTGTACCGACTCCCCTTTCACCACACAGGTCACATCCTTCCTCCTTCAAACCAAGTTTAGAATGCCACAAGTGGAAACATATGACGGATCGAAGGACTCCCTCAACCACTTGGAGTCGTTCAAAACCCTCATACACCTACAAGGGGTCTCAGATGAGATCATGTGCAGAGCCTTCCCCATCACACTCAAAGGACCAACCCGAGTATGGTTCAGTAAGATAGCCCCCAATTCCGTCTTAACTTTCAAGGAACTAAGTGGGATCTTTGTCACACATTTCATTGGGGGTCACTGATACAAGAGGTCTTCAGCAAGCCTTCTAAATGTCAAACAACAGGATGACAAAAGCCTGAGGTCGTACGTCACTCGGTTCAACAAGGAGGCATGGCGCAAGAGATGCAGACAATGAAAGAAAAGATGGATATGATGATGAATGCCATGAAGGATCGGGTGTCCTCTAGTTTGGATGAACTAGTCCATCATATCGACTCCCTTTTCACCACATCGGTCACATCCTTCCCCTTTCCAACCAAGTTCAGAATGCCACAAGTGGAAACATACAACAAATCGAAGGACCCCCTCAACCACTTGGAGTCGTTCAAAACCCTCATACACATACAAGGGGTCTCAAATAAGATCATGTGTAGAGCCTTCCCCACCACACTCAAAGGACCAGCCCAAGTATGGTTCAGTAAGATAGCCCCCAATTCCGTCTCAACTTTCAAGGAACTAAGTGGGTTTTTTAGTACACATTTCATTGGGGGTCAGTGATACAAGAGGTCTTCAGCAAGGCTTCTAAACGTCAAACAACAGGATGACAAAAGCCTAAGGTTGTACATCACTCGGTTCAACAAGGAGGCACTAATGATCGACGAAGGCGATGATAAAGTCCTGGTCACAGCCTTTACCAATGGACTCTGATTCAGAAAGTTCTTATTTTCTGTTTACAAGAACGATTCAAAGACCATGGATGACATGCTATACCAAGCTATGAAGTACATGAACGCCAAGGATGCCGTGATCGCTAGAGGGGACGTGCCAAAGAAGCGAGAGAAGTGTGACAATCCCCATCTAGACAGGGGAAGAAAGGTAGTCTGAACGAGCAATGAGAGGGATGAACGAAGGTCAAGGCCCCCGTCGGGATGAATCGCCAACTTCACTCCACTTGATCAAGTCCTGATGCAAATTAAGGGACGACCTCGCCTTGCCGTGGCCTGATAAGTTAAAGGGTGACCCAAACAAAAGGCCTAGGAATAAGTACTGTTGCTTCCACCGGGACCATGGGTATGACACTTTCAATTGCTATGACCTAAAGCAATAAATAGAGGCCCTCATTAAGTAAGGAAAATTGCAACGGTTTGTAAGGTGAGAAAGGGCGGGAGAAAACCCACCAAGGGACCAAGGGCCGAACCGACGAGTCGAAGAACGACCCAGGTCCCTACTTGGAGAAATAAGAGTGATCGTTGGGGGAAACACGATGGCCAGATCCTCAAGGAAGGCCAGAAAGATCTACCTACGAATGTTACAAAATGTCCAGCTCACCAGTCGTCCGCCTAAGTTCACTTAAATGGATGACCTAGTGGTCAACTTCACCGAGGAAGATGCTCGACAACTCCACCACCCCCATGATGATGCTTTGGTGATTAATTTGACCATAGCAAACTTCAATACTCGACGGGTCCTAGTAGATAATGGAAGCTCAGCTGAAATCCTCTACTATCCAACCTTTCAACAAATGAGGATCGATAAAGAACAACTCGTGCTGTCAGACGTCCCTCTAATGGGCTTTGGCGGAATGAAGGTCATGCCTGTTAGATCCATCACATTGCTAGTCACCATCAGCATCTATCCCCAACAGATTACCAAGGATATCACCTTCTTGGTAGTGGATTGCTCGTCGGCCTACAATGCCATCATCAGGCAACCAACGCTCAATGCGTGGAGGGAAGCCACATCCCCATATCACTTACTACTGAAGTTCCCTACAAAATGTGGAATAGGAGAGGTTCGCGGAGATCAGATGGCAGCCCGAGAATGCTATGTAGCCATGCTGAAAATGGACAAATAGATGACTACCATGAACATTGAAGAACGATGAGTGAATGTAGAACCGATGGAGGGATTAGAAACCATCTCCCTAGAAAAAGAGCACCCAGATAGGATCACTCACATGGGCACGCAAGCCAGCCCTTCAGTTCGAAACGGGCTGATCCTTTTCCTAAAGGACAACATGGACATCTTTGCCTGGAGCCATAAGGATATACCCGGGATTGACCCAAAGATCATGGTCCATTAGCTCAACATCTCCCCATCCTTTCCACTCGTCCGACAAAGAAAGAGGGTATTCGTATAGGAAAGGGACAAGGCTATAGCTGAAGAAATTTATAAGCTACTGAATGCTAACTTCATTAGAGAAGTTTACTATCCTAAATGGTTGGCCAACGTGGTAATCGTTAAGAAAGCGAATAGGAAGTGAAGGATGTGTGTGAACTTCACTAACCTAAACAAAGCCTATCCAAAGGCAGTTACCCCCTTCCACGGATTGACCTCCTTGTAGGCTCGATGGCTAGACACCAATTGTTGAGCTTCATGGATGCTTTCTTTGGTTACAATTAAATCAAGCTTGAGGAGTCTGATCAAGAGAAGACATCGTTCGTCACAAGCCAATGCATTTTCTGCTAGAATGTCATGCCATTTGGATTGAAGAATGCAAGGGTGATGTACCAAAGGCTCGTAAACAAGATGTTCATCCAACAGATCGGTTGAAAAGTCGAGTTATACGTGGATAACTGTTAGTGAAAAGCAAGGAAGAGGAACACCACCTGAATGATCTTAGGGAGATGTTCGAAACTCTTCGCCTCTAGGTATGAAGCTCAATCCCAGCAAATTTGTGTTTGGGGTGTCATCGGGGAAGTTCCTTGGTTTCATGGTATCCCAATGGGGTGTCGAAGCCAAACCTAATAAAATCTGAGAAATCCTAGAACTGAGCCCCTCGAAGAATGTCAAAGAGATACAGAGCCTAAACGAAAGGGTCACAACACTTAACAGATTCATCTTGCGGTCAACAAACAAATGCTTTCCATTCATTAAAATCCTGAAGAAAGCATTTGAATGGACCGACGAGTGTCAAAGGGCATTCGAAGAATTGAAGACATACTTGGCACCTCCACCGCTCCTAAGTCCAACCAAACCCATTGAAGAGCTTTCCCTCTACTTGGCCGTATCCCCCACAGCCGTTAGTTTAGCTCTGATTCGAGAGAAAGATCGCATGTAATTACCTGTGTACTACACCAGCCGAGCATTTAAAGTGGTAGAAAAGAGATATCCTTCCATGGAAAAGTTAGTCTTCACTTTGATCATGGCAGCCTACAAGCTTAGGCCATACTTCCAAGCATATACTATAGTGGTTCAGATGGATAAACCCCTCCGAAAAACAATGGATAATCCGGAGGCGGCCTGACGATTGGTCTTGTAGGCAATAGAGCTAAGTAAGTTTGACATATAGTACTACTTAAGGACCGCAATCAAGGCCCAAGCCTTAGTTGACTTCATTGTAGAGTTTACGGCGGGAGAAACCGACGATTGGGGGGCAACCCTTTAAAGGGTTCAAACGGACGGGTCATCTAACAAACATGCTAGAGGGATCGGGGTGGTCCTTCAATCCCCCAAATGGGACATCATAGAATATGCCATTTGACTCTAGTTCCCAATGACCAACAATGAAGCTGAATACGAAGCCATTCTCATATGGCTGGATTTGGCCAATGCAGTTAGGGCCTTATTAGTCATCCTCCATAGCAATTCCCAGGTTGTCATCGGACACATCAATGGGGATTATGAAGCCAAGGGGGAAAGGATGAAGAAGTATCTCAACCTTATTAAGAGATGGATGAGTCAAGCCTTTGCGGTAGAATTCATACAAGTCCCAAGGGAAGAAAATAAGCATGCCAATCAATTAGCCAAAGCCATATCTGCAGAACACATGATGGTTGGTCATCAGGTCCTATCCTTCACTCAGCTTACCCCCGCAATTGAGGAATTCGAGATACTAATGATACCAAAGGGTGTTGATTGGACAACTCTGATCATCTCCTACCTTAAGGATGGGACACTTTCCAAAGATCGTAACAAATCCCGATGATTGAAGGTTCGGACATCACGCTTTGTGCTAATAACAAATGTGTTATACAAAAAAAGCTTCTCCCAACCATGCCTAAGGTGTTTGATCCCCGACAAAGCGGACTTCATCATGAGGGAAATCCATGAAGGCGTGTGTGGGAACCACTCAGGGGCACAATTATTGGTCCATAAGCTAATACGAGCAGGGTACTATTGGCCTACAATGCAGAAGGATGCCCAATCTTACTTGAAGGCATGTGACAAGTGCCAACGCTTCAGTAATGTCATAAGGTGACTGTCAGAACTACTCACTCCGATGAACGCCCTATGTCCTTTCGCTTAATAGGGATTGGACATCATGGAACCCTTTCCAATAACAATGCGACAACTCAAGTTCCTTGTTGTTGGGATCAACTACTTCACCAAATGGGTAGAAGCAGAACCACTAGCAACCATCGCAGAGAAAAATGTCCGTAACTTCGTCTAGAGGAGCATCATCGACCAATTCGGAATTCCTAAGGTCTTTGTCTCTGACAATGGAAAGCAGTTCGACAATGACGCATTTTCAGACTTTTGCAAGCAATTGAGAATCAAGAACCATTACTTTTCGCTTGCCCACCCACAAGCCAATGGGCATGTTGAAGTTACAAACTGATCCTTGCTCAAACTTACCAAGACTCGGCTACCAAGCACTTTGTGGGCATATAGGACAACCGCATGGACTCTTACAGGAGAAACACCATTTCGCTTGGCATTTGGGAGTGAGGCTATCATCCCAGTAGAAATAAGGATAACAAGCTACACGATAGCTCACCATGACAAAAGGAAGAATGAAGAAAGGATTTGTCTGCACTTGGATCTATTAATAAGGTTAGGGCGACTGCTGAACAACGGATGACCCGGTACCAAGACCTTATGGCCAATCATTACAACACCAAAGTCAAACCTCGACACTTTAGCATTAAGAACCTTGTCCTAAGGAAAGTGACCACGGCCACCAAAGATCCCACACAAGGGAAGTTAGGACCCAACTGGGAAGGGCCATACAAAATCATTGATTCCAATAGGAAGGGCACTTATTACTTGGAAACACTTGACGGGCAAAGGTTGCACCATTTTTGGAATGCCAAGCACCTCAGAAGATACTATCAATAGTTATCACTTATGTTATCGCTTTTTTCTTTAGGTTTTTTCTTAAGTAGTTGACAAACCAATTTTTCGACTGATCAAACAACAAGTTATCAACATTTTATTCAATTTATTTTCAAATGGAATTATTATTATCATCTACATTGAAGAAAGGTTTACAAAAGCGAAGCCCTACTTAAACGGTAAACCGAAAATCAAGGATACCCTCGAGCACCTGATCCTGATCCAATCCTAAGTCCTACCTACGGGACAGATTGACGATCAAGGATGCCCTCGAGCACCTAATCCTCATCAAATGTTAAGTCCTACCTATCGGATGGACCGACGATCAAGGATGCCCTCAAGCACTTGATCCTTATCAAACCCTAAGTCCTACCTACGGGATGGACCAACGATCAAGGATGCCATCAAGCACCTGATCCTTATCGAATGTTAAGTCCTACCTATAGGATGGATTGACAATCGAGGATGCCCTCAAGCACCTAATCCTTATCAAATCCTAAGTCCTACCTACGAAATGGACTGACGATCAAGGATGCTCTCAAGCACCTGATCCTTATCAAATGTTAAGTCCTACCTATGGGATGGATCGACGATCAAGGATGCCCTCAAGCACCTGATCCTTGTCAAATCCTAAGTCCTACCTATGGGATGGACTAACGATCAATAATGCCCTCGAGCATCTGATCCTTATCGAAACCCAAAGTCCTACCCAAGGAGTAAAACCGACGATCAAAAAAGTCCTCAGACACCTGATCTATGTAAGTGCTAAAACCATACTTGAAAGATAAATTGGCGATTCAAAGAAAAAGAAAGAGGAGAGTTGGATTGAGGGAACTGATGAATCATAACTCTCTTTCAAAGGGCTAATAGGTGCCCAACACTCCAAGACAATATCTCCAAACCGACGACTAAACAAAAGTTAGTTGACGTAAGACAAACCGACAAACACAAACACTTGTGTATAAAATGAAAAAGGAAAATTACTACAAAGTAAACATAAAATGTTATAAAATTACTGAAAAAATGCAAGTATCCACCTAAAACAAAGGGTAAAAGTAACTTAAGCCCAAAACAAGGCACCATCATTGTTTTTAAGTTACAAACCAAAGACTAAAAAGGAAGAAAAATACAGGAAAACAAATTTTTTTAAGGATTGGTAAGGGGGTTATTGGCTTGCTCTTGAAGGTCTTTGGGGTCGTCGGTAACATCACCCAATTCGTCAGTCACCAGCACCTCATCATCGGTCTCCACATCATCGAGAATAGAATCAGCAACTAGAGTCGTCGGGGCACTAAGCTTGATTTGGATCTGGGAGAAATCTAGGTCCGGGAACAAAAGGACTGCTTGCTTGTAGAAGTCCTCAAAGTCGTCCCCATAATAACCTCCCATCTCGTTGAAATAAGGTTGAGACACTTAGAACTCCTTAATGGCCTCCTCTTTCACCTTATCCAAGTGCTCATGAAGTGCGGTGACCTCAGACTTTAGGTCGGCATTCTCCTTCGTTAGTTCATCAGCTTGGTGAGTCACCCCACTGAGTTTGGTCTTCAACTTAATCACCTCCTGACCAAAGGTCTGAGAAGATTCCTTGAATGGGCCCAAGATTAGTTCGAAATGCCCTCTTACCCTCTAATACACATCTCCTCATTATCCCATTATTGGGCTTCACTCCCTAATTTGCTGCCTTGGTCCACACCAGAAGGAAGAAAGGAAAAAGCATTCTTGAACTTGTAAATTTAGCCAAAATTTGTTTGTTACATAAGTGGGCCCTGTGGGCCGAACATGGTCACTTTGCTTGCTATATCTTATATTACTTAAGGACCAAAATCTTGGGTCTTTAGGCTGGACTTTGTGATTATCATTTTCATAGCCTGATTCATTACTCTAGAAAAAATGTCCTCAATCGTCGGTAATCCGTGACCACATGTTTTTTTACCACAACTTCAATAAGGCGAATAATTGTTTGTTACTTTCAAATAAACCAACTATTTTTTTTTTCACTACTCACAATTAATTATGATGAGGATAATTTTTGATTGATCGACATGGGGTGCTGAACCTTCCTCATCCGATCATCGGCCTTACACCCAAACCGATCCTAAGGGGATTACTGACCTCGTGGGTTGTCGGGTCAGGTCAGATGACGATCCAATCCCCAATCCCGATGACCCATCGCCCTAGGGTTTCTCATGGAACTTGCATGGGGTCCACACATATGTCCCTACATGGAAATGACTTGCACATCACGACCAAAGATCCTATCGCACAATCAGATCTCCTATGTATGGGAAGGTGATCCCTAATATCTTGGGATCCTTCTCCCTATAAGGAAATTCTCCTCGTATCAAGGGATTCGGGTTAGCTTCCTGCTACTATATAAACCACAAACCCTAAAGATCTTAAGGTACTTGAATTCTCCCTAACTTGTGCACTCTTGTGTTCTTGGAAATTCTTCCATCACTAACTTAACCTTTAGAGGGTCTTTGGTTGGCACCCCACCGATGCTCTCTATTTGGTTCTTCTCTTTTGTTCTTCAGGTATACCCACTGGCATGTGTGTGGGCGATTAATTCATTGACAATTTTTGTGCATCATCAAAATCCATTACTCTTACTTTTTTATATGACTAATTAATTCACTTAAGCAATGCTAGGATACTGCAAATTTTGTCACATAGGCTTTATAGATTGATGCATCACCAATAAAAAAAATTTTTCAAACTTTTATTTATTATGTTGTTTAAATGTGGTACCAATCTATTTTTGTCACATCATTTTGTAAGTATTTTTTTTAATAGAATTTTTATGTAAAAGTTCTAGCCTCTTTCCATTTACTTAATGGTATTTTGTTGGATTTATATTAATCTATAACTTTTTTTAGAAAAAAAAAATGTTAAAACTATTACAAATTTTATTGCAAAAATCTTGTAAAATGATGTGAAAAAAATGTAATTGGTAGTATTCAAACAAAATAATAAATGAATATAAGAATTAGTTCTAATAATAGGTAGCATAACAATTTGTAAGACTTATACAATAAAATTTGTAGTATTTTCAACATCAATAAGAAAAAAAAGGACATTCTTAAATGGGGAAAAAAATTGTACAACTCGCTTTTATATATATATATATATATATATATATAGCACTTATTGGCGCCCACATTTGGCCTAAGTTGCCAGGGTCTAGGGCCGGCTAGTGATCAATTGAAGAAATGGAAACAATTTCTGGTTCTTCAAGGTTCTGATGGGATGAAGAAGATAATGTATTCGAGAAATATAGAAGAAAACAAGAGAAATGTAAAAATATATATAGGGAGAGAGGGAGAGAGTTTCAGTACTATGCAGATTTTATTCTCTACGCTGCATGAGGATTTTACAGTTATATTTAATATTTATACTGTTATGCACGTGGATAGCTTCCTCTAGGCTCTTACAAACTTCTAACTACTCAAAAAAATACATTACGAATCTTCATCAGCATAACTAATCTTGGTAGCAAAAGCGTAACCTACTAAAACAGCAACCCTAAACTAACTGCTCTCTATTCTTTCTAAGTAAGCGTATTTCATTTTTTATTTTTCTCTTTTCACTTTGCAGCGCGAGGATCTATTTGGAATCTCCTTAAATTCCTGGGTATGATGCATTTAGTCAATTAATTTCATATCTTACTCATTGATCATTGTGGTCAACTTCATTTTATTCTTTTTATTTCCCCTCTTCTTGTTGACTAAACATTGTTTTGATTATTGACTCAGAAATCGATCAAATATATGAATTGAAGCTTCTTCACCATCAATCCAATAAACTTTTACTACACATGTGCGAAGTGTTACCAAGTTTGAGTTGGGAACAACTAGAAAGTGGTATGGTTATTATAGCCATCATCAAAGCTGTCACGCAAGGGCATGTTGAGTTTGTTAGTGCTGTACTGAACGTATGTCCTGAACTTATATGGTGTGCTGAAGCATCAAGGAACCAAAACATATTTATGCTCGTCATTCTTCATCGTCAGGATGAAGTATTTCGCCACCTATATAAATATTCTGCAAAGAACTCAATATTTAGTAGAGCAGATGGAGATGCAAATAGCATATTACATATTACAGCAATGTTCGAACCTTCTGCTAGACGTAATACTGTTCCAGGCGCAGCTTTTCTTATGCAAAGAGAAGTACAATGGTACAAGGTAATATCTCTCACTTAATATATTTTTTAATTTGGCCCAAAGCCACTTTGTATACCCATAGTTTAAAAAATGTCGAGGCAAAATTTACTTACTTTCAGCTCCATCCATCATTTCTTCTTATTTGATTTCTGTTGCTGCAAACACTAATAATAAAAACAACATAAGAGATAACTATGACACCTCCTCCCTTCATCTTCCCTTGTGCATGTATCTGACCCAATATCTCTAATACATATTAGCTCATTAATCACCACACTTAAAAACAATAGAGGAGAGTTTCTCTTTTTTTCAATGTAGGATTAAACATTTTACTAACTCCTTATCTTCCATATTAACTCCTATATCTTTTAATTATATAATATTAAAATACTACAACAATTTCATTAATTTCTTTCTCTCTCTCTCTCTTTCTCTCTCCCCTATCCCACTCTTTATCTCTGTCTCTCTTTATTCTGTCTCTATCTCTCCAATCTCTCACTTCGATTCAGAATGATGATAGGTTTGGGCAACGATAGTGACAATGGAGCACAGGGTTGTATGGGTTTGAGTTTTGATTTGTGGACGAGGAGCACCGTTGGTTTGTGTATAGGTTTTGAGGAGCGTGGCATGAGTTGTTGTGGTGGTTGCGGCTTGGCTGTGATGGGTCGTTGGTACTGCTGTTGGTGGCTTTCTTTCTTCACTCAAGCCCAAAACCTCATACCCTCAACCCTTGAAAATTTAAAAATAAATAAAAGTATAATAACCTTTTTTGGAGGGTCTCCCAAGTCCCAACCCTCAAAATAAGGTTTTTCTCTTTTTTTTTTTAATTAAAAAAAAAAAAAAACCCACCCATGCAAAGACTTTAAAGAACCACATATTACAAATCCTATATTATACCAAAATACAAATATGAAAACAAAATTAAATTAGCTTTCCAAGTCACTAAATCCTTAATTCTTGAAGTCAATGGAGACGCTTTCACATTAACCTAAAGGAACTTAGTATTTAAACTAGAATCCTCCGCAATAGATAATAAAAGTTGATATCCAGGATAGTTGCTAATGAAGAATATCTCATCCAATTGCCTGAACTTCCCTGGATCATCTCCCTCTTGAATTGATTTCAAAGCTAATTAAAAAAAAAAAAAAAAAACAGTTGGCATTCAATAACCAATACAAAGCCAAGAAGATTATCACTGTGCAAATCAGAATTGGGAAATGATAAACACATAATGCATATCAACAATATCTAATACAAACAGAGATTAGAATATGTTAAAAAATTAGTTAACTAAAAAACTGATAATAAGAGCAGGGAGAGGGAGAAGACTTAATGAATCTTGTTGCACATACCTGATTTTGGATTGCAAAGTGATAGTATTTGTCCAATATCATTTCCTGTTTCCCTTGGAACTCAAATTTTACAGCCAAAAAACTCAACTTGATTAATGGAAGTTAAACAACTTAGAAAAGAATATGACCAACCAAAAAAAAAAAAAGTCCTCAGCGAAAATCTAGAATCACAAAAATCACCCTTTGATTTTTATGATTGCCTTGCCTATAATGTTGTGAGTACTTCATAAATGAAATACTTAGAAATACATAAAAAAAGTTAACCTCTCTTCTGATTTGAAAACTAAAGAGTTCTCTAAAAGCCAAACATAACAGTAAACACAAATGCAAATCAGTCGGAAGCTACTAACCCCACTCACATACCATAGTGAGAGAGAGCCAGACAGACAGAGAATCAGACAAAGAAGATATCAACTTGGAAGAAGAAAAAAAGACAAAACTTTTTTACCATTGATCTAAAATGACTTTCTTCAGGTCAAACGCTCACTCAAATAAATCAGCATTAATACTAACTCATAAAATAAATTGAGAAACATCAATTTTGAAGAATTCAAAACCTTAGATACCACAATACACAAAACAAAAATCAAAACACAGCATTCACTTTTTTTTTTCTTAGGAAAAAAACAGAGTTAGAGAGAGAGAGAGAGAGGGCCTGTAAACAGAGTTAGGATCTGTTTGTTTTCTGAGAAATGTGAAAGGATCTTTACAGCAGATGAGAGGATCTGTACAACGGCAATATAGACAGCAGCACACTTAGCCATATCATTGTTTAACTCTCTCTTAACCCAAACAATAGTGTAAGATCAAAAGGCATGCAATATAAAACTTTCATCCAATGCCATGCATGTACTATAGCAATAAGATTAAAAATAATCAGATTATAAATTAAAAGAAGTCAACAATAAGAATTTTCCAGAAATAGCTTACGTCTACCATGCAGAATGCATTGCTTCTTTGTCTATGATGATGATCCGGGAGATCATCTTCAGCCAAGTCTGAACCCCTAGCCTCCTCCTCCGATTGCATTGACCACTGTACTTTGAGAACTTAGATTGTGTACCCATTGTATACTTCCTGTGTACTTGGGATTTTCTATTCATCAATAAAGTTATGTTAGTTATCCAAAGAAATTATTTAATTAACTTGAGAAGCTAATCCCTCAGTCAAGACCTAATATGCAATTTCTTAGGAAATCCGTCTTTATAGATTAACAGCCACATAAAAAATAACAAATGCAATTACTTAACACCAAAAATTGTTACAAAATAGCTAATTATATATTTTTTGTTAAATTTAATTAACTAAGGGTCAGTATGTGATAGACAGGAACTTCCCAAATTAAAAAAAATAAAAATAAAAATGTAATTATTTCTATTGCAGCATAACCATATTTTTTAATCATTAAAATTTAAAGCTTCCAAGTTCCAACCAACACATAAAGTACGGGCCAGTACATGATAGATAAAAGAACTTCCCAGATTAATGAAAAAGCTTATTCATTTCTATTGCAAAAGCATCAGTAAATATTGCAAGTTCAATCAAATAACTTAAAAAGAGAAACAGAATGCATAGGAATCTACAGCCACTGAAATAGCATACATAACTGTACTATCCAATTTGAATTGTTTCCACAAAGAGTTGCACTGCACTGGTATAATCAATGTATCCATTAGGGAAACCTATATTACAGCTGATCCTTAATGAAAAATTGATTTGGTAATAAGAAGATTATGCTAAAAGATACAACCAATACCAACTAAATTGTACCTCCTCCATGGGCTTGAGGCAAGAGGGTTTGTACAAGCTGGCATACACATTATACTACAATATAGACATGAAAGATATTGTATTGTATTGTATATATATATTTTTTAATTCCTAGTGCTATATGAATTCTTACTACAATAACACAAGCACTGAGTTATGGTTCCTCTCCCAAAGCCTCTTAGGCCTCTATTACCAATCTTGGGCATCTGCGTCAAGTGAGAACCCATGAAACAAAGGTAAATTGCCCAGGCCTACCCTTTTCCATTGACTATACAAATAAAGTCTCATAACTAACATGATTATAACATACATCCCTCCCCAGTTTTTTCTCAGAATTACAAATTATGCATTTTACACAGCCAACATTACAACTAAAAGAATTAAGAAAACAAGACCATCTATTATTTTAAGTTATAAGAGAAATAGCTAAACATACAAATACCCTAAAAAAACTAAAGCTTAAAGGTAAAACAAAGTCCTAAGCACAAAATCAAAAGAAATAAACAATAATTATACACACAAAATTTTCAAACTCTCAGAACAAATAATTTCCCACACACACACACACACACACACACACACACATATATATATCAATGACAAGGTACCTGTTGGCAAGTCTGTCAACGATAAGCCATGATCGTATTTTCCAGTAATCTAAATTAAAATCGTTAAACCTAGTCAGTACCAAACATGTAATAGAAATTGAATTGCAAATACCAAACCCTAGAAATTAAAGTCTAGAAACGAATTAGATCAAAGAAATTGAAGAGCTAAAACAGTGGATTAGAAACCCTAAAGACTATAGGAGATTTGTTGGAAAAACAAATTATTAAACCCAGTCAGTACCAAACACGTGATAGAGATCAAAATTGCAAACACGAAACCCTAGAATTGAAGTCTAGAAACGTATTAGATCAAAGAAATTGAAGAGCTAAGACAGAGGATTAGAAATGCTAAGAATTTAAAGATTTGTTTGAAAACGATAGGGAAAGAGTTTGAACGGATTTTCACCGGAGAACAATTGGCGAAGGGAATAGATAAAAATCTTTTTAGCTAAAGATGAGATTGCCAATCACCTGAGAACCAGCCAGGAACGAAAATGCGTGTTTATAGTTTAAAGTTTATACCTCTCTATCTCTAGGGTGTACTCTTTTTTAGATATTTATTTCAAGGGTTGGGTCAGGGTTGCGTTGAAAAAAAAAATTATATATATATTCCTAATTTTAAATCCATGTCTGCTAACTCATATGATTCTGAATTGAGAATTCCAGTTTCCTCTGGAATCTCTGGGATGGATGACCTAGAGCTGGTAGAAGAGTTACTTCTAAACAACCTATTCATCATTCTGGACTAAAAGTCTAAATTAGACGATTAAAACCTTATCACCTTTTCCTTAAATTATGGTTATTGGTTCCTTCTTGACTAATTCCTCTAACTTCTGGTTGACTATTTCTAAAGTTGTTTTGTCCTTAGAGTCTTAGACCTAAGACTAGCTTGATGGGTGAATGGCAGCTTGACAAGGGGTTTTTCTAGAGACGGGATGGGTTTGACAAGGTTACCTGACTAGGGGATGACCTTGTTGTCTATCCTGTCTTTTATTTTGTCTGGTTTGGTCACCTTGAAGGGTGTTGATTAAAGCTTTGGCTTTGGATCTACACTCTGATCTAAAATGAACTTTCTTGCCACACTTACAGCATTCACCATTCTTCTTGTTGAATGCTCTTTGTGCAGGGTCCTTCCTTTTACCATTGACCTTATGGTAATCTCTGGATTTCTTACTTTTCTTATAGAAGCCATTTCTGCTGAAGTTATTGGATTTCTTATGGCTTCTATAATACTAAGAGATAGTAGATTATAGTTTATTTAGTATTCGTTTGGGAATAGCTTATTTAGTTGAAATCAGAAGTGGCAAATGGGACATAAATAAGTTGAGTGTGTAATTACCCATTTATCCATTTATGATCCATTTATATATAAATTAATTACTCACTACCAACCCAATCCATTTAATTAGTAACTCACCCATTTAACCCAATATGACCCACATACCTCTAAAACTACTTGAATACCCTCTTGGCTTCCAAAATCACCAAAATACCCTTAAATGCCTAAAATGACCCATATACCCCTACACATCCAAAGTTACCAATATACTCTTGAACATCCAAAGTTATTCCAAAAATCTTTAAAATGAGCAACATATCGCCAAAATACCTCCGATATCTCTAAAATCACCAAATATGCTCAAAAGCTACTAAAATGACCAAAATATTCCAAAAATCTCTAAAATAAACAAAATATCCATGAAACCTCTAAAATAATCAAAATATCCCTGATATCTTTAAAATCACTAAATATGCTCAAAAACCACTAAAACGACCAAAATATCCCAAAAATCTCTAAAATGAGCAAAATACCTATGAAACCTCCAAAATGACCAAAATACCCCTAATATCTCTAAAATCACCAAATATGCTCAAAAACCACTAAAATGACCAAAATATCCCCAAAATCTCTAAAATGAGCAAAATAGCCCCTCAAAACCTCTAAAATGACCAAAATATCCCCGAAACCTAAAAAATGACCAAAATACCCCTAAAACCTAAAAAATGACCAAAATACTCCCAAAACCTAAAAATGAACAAAATACCCCCTGAACCTAAAAAATAACCGAAATACCTCATAAACCTAAAAAATGATCGAAATACTCCCGAAACCTAAAAGATGACCAAAATACCTCTGAAATCTAAAAATGACTAAAATACACTTGAAACCTAAAAAATTACCAAAAAACCCATAGACCTAAAAATGACCGAAATACCCCCCCATAAACCTATAAAATTACCAAAATACACCATAAACCTAAAAAATGGCTGAAATACCTCCAAATCCTAAAAAATGACTAAAATACTACCGAAACCTAGAAAATGATCGAAATACCCCCAAAACCTATAAAATGACCAAAATACCCCAAAAACCTAAAAATTAATATAATACCCCCTAAATCTAGAAAATGACCGAAATACTCCCACAACCTAAAAAATAACTGAAATACCTCTAAAACTTAAAGAAAAAGACCAAAATACCCCCGATTGCTCGAACAGAGGAGTATTCAAGTTCCATCTTTTTTTTTTTTTTTTTTTTTTTTTTTAATTTTGTTAATCTATATGATATGAATGGTATTAAGATTGGTGGCAATTGAAATACAAATGCATAAAAATTTTCTTATACTCTTTTTTTGGCATGTTAAACTTGGCTACTTGTAATTCAAATTTTTTGAATAATTAGTTTTATTATTTGGGTTGTTTACAACATTTTTTGTTGAATAAATTTAAATGCTTAAAAGGATATTTTATTATCAAATTATTTCTGTGCTGAATGATACTGGTCAATCTTTCAAGGCTATCTAAGAACTCCACTTTGGAAAATGGCAACAGAGAGTTATGTAGCTATGTCCAAATATTTTACATAAAGTTTTGTTTAGTTGAATTGATTGCAATGTATGATAATTTATAAATAGGGAGTGTGAATAGATTTAATGTGGTCACATTTCTTACACTGAAATCATCATAGCAAGATCTTAATCACTTAAACAGATATCATGGTCACATTTTTTACATTGAAATTGGCACAACAAGACCCTAATCAATTATATGGGCATCAATTACAAAAAAATTTGATAATGCCTCCCTATTTTCAGTAAAACAAAGTTAACTACTCTCTCTCTCTCTCTCTCTCTCTCTCAAAAGGAAGAAAAGTATTTCCAAAATGCAATATAACCAGCCCCTTACGTGATGCCTACTCTAAATTGTTCATAAAGAAAGATCAAGTGGTCTAGGAAAAGGTAATTTTTTTGGTTTAAGGGTATTTTGGTCATTTTTTAGGTTTTGGGGGTATTTTGGTTGTTTTTAGGTTTTGGGGGTATTTCGAACATTTTTTAGGTTTAGGGGGTATTTTGGTCATTTTTAAGTTTCAGAGGCATTTTGATCATTTTTTAGGTTTCGGGGTACTTTGGTAATTTTAAGGTTGTGTAGGTATTTTGGTCATTTTTTAGGTTTAGGGGGTATTTTGGTAATTTTAAGGTTTTGGGGGCATCTCGGTCATTTTTTTATGTTTTGGGAGTATTTTTGTAATTTTGTAAGCTTTTAGGGGTATTTTGGTCATTTTATAAGTTTCTAAGATATTTGGTCATTTTTTAGGTTTATGGGGTATTTTGGTAATTTTTAAGTTTTAGGGGTATTTTGGTCATTTTATATGTTTTGGAGGTATTTCGATCATCTTTTAGGCTTAGGGGGTATTTTGGTCATTTTCAGGTTTTGAGGGTATTCTGATCATTTTTTAGGTTTTGCGAGTATTTCGGTCATTTTTTTTAGGTTTAGGGGGTATTTTGGTAATTTTATAGATTACAAGGGTATTTTGGTAATTTTTAGGTTTAGGGGGATATTTGGTAATTTTTAGGTTTTAGGAGTATTTTGGTCATTTTATAAGTTTCATGAGCATTTTGGTCATTTTTTAGGTTTAGGGTGTATTTTGGTAATTTTTAGGTTTTGGGGATATTTTGTTCATTTTTTTTCAGATTTCATAGGATATTTTGGTTATTTTTTAAGTTTCGAGGGGTTTTTCAATCATTCTCTAGAAATTTAGATTTTCTGTTATCTATTTAAATTTTAGATAGGTTTTAGTAAGTATTAGTGGGTTTATCCATTAAAACCCATATAATTAAATAACTTAATGGGTCTTTACCCATTTAACCCAAATATTCAAATGGGTTAAGGCTTATCCAAATTAGGTGGGTAATGGGTGGATTCATGGATATGGGTAAAAATTGTAATCTCTAGCTGAAACTGAAAACTTTTTAGTTGAAAATACTATAGATAAATCTAAAACCGAGCTGAAATAGTACCGTGAAACCCATAAACAGTACCAAAAAGTGCAATGGGACTTATTAATTGTAACAAAAATAAGCTAAATAATAGTAAAAATAAACTAAATAGTAAAAAAAAGCTGGCTTTTTTAGCCAATGCCAAATGCAACCTTAGTAGAGTTTATTTCAATGATTCTTCTGAAAAATTGTGACCCACGAAATAGGTTACTTTAAATCAGGAACGTATATTATTTAACGTTTAGTTCCAAGATATTTTGTGAACTTTCAAAAAATGTGAGTCTGAAACAAATCATTTTTCTTGTAGTGGGTGCATAGATATTTTGGGTCCGTTTGGATTGTACTTATAGTGGGTGCGTTAGGGTTTGAAAAATGGAATTTGGGGTATGGTTCCTAATAGATCCATGGGTTGGGATTTGTGTGCATGTGTCGGTTTTTGTATTTTGATTTGGGTTTTGGCGTTGTATTTTGATTGATTTGTTGGTTTGTACTTAGATGTGTCTTAGTGTCTATGCAAAATCTGATTGCGTATGATTGATGGGTGTTGGTCTCTATTCAAAACCCAAGACCACAATCTGATCCGTGGGTTTCCAATGAAAATTCTGGTTTTGATGGATGAATGTGTGTGGGTGTGTTGGTGTGATCCATGGGTTTTGGAATGCGTTTGATTGCTAGTTATTCTTCAAATGGGTTTGATCAGGAAGCATTGGAGTTTTTAGCAGGCAGATTCTTGTGATGGATTGCATTGTTTTTGCCAAGAACAACTTCTTTATTTTATAAATAATCTTTCGGATATATAGCACATTTTGATCTTGTTTTTATATGTATTTTTTCCCCTTTTTTAAAAGGAGAGAAACATAAAAGGTAAGCAAAAATACATATTTACCTTTATTTTTAATAGAGGTGAGTTGTGGGAGAGAAATGGAGCTTACATCAGGTTGGTAAAGTAATATTTTTTAAATCATGGGAAGGAAAAATGATTTCGGGCCAAACTATAGATCAGTTTACTGCAATTACCCCTTAATTATATATTTGACACTCTTTGAAAACTCTATTCTAAATTGGTTGACTAAGGAGCCATTTAAAGGTGAGAATATGCGTGAGTGAATATGTGACTAAAGATCCACGTAAATGTTAGAATGTGTGAGAGGCTGTTTGGGTTTTGGTGTTTTCATCACTCATCATCCAATTTCTATCACTCATCATTCAAAAATGGTGGGACCCATGGAGATGCAGCCTGTGTGGATTTGTTTTCAAGTTTTATTTGCATTACTCAATTCTCACATTTTTGAGTAATGAGTTACCAAAGCTAAAAACAAGTTTTAGGTGTTCTTGAGTTATGGAAACTGAGTTATGATGGAATTTTTGTGAATACACACATGTGAGGGACCCACGGTCAAAGCATTGTCACCTCAGGCGCTACTTTACTCACCCCTCCAACAGCTCCTTCACACCATAAATCCAACCCACACAAAAATATCCCACATCCAAGTTCCAACCTCAGACCTCCTCAGGCACTCCCTTAGCCCAGCCATGCCTAGTGAGCCCTACCTTAGCCAACTTGCGCCGACCAGAGCTCAGACCAGTGAAGCACGATGGTGAGATATGTCGAAAACCACCACCACCTTTTTTCAAAGTTTCAAAAACCAAGTGGGTAGATCCACCAAAACTTTTCGTTGTTTCTTGTATTTGTTTCAGTCATTGGTTTTAGTCATTCTCAAGCACAAAGCTTTCTTCTCATCAATGGAAAAAATAGTAGTTGTCTGAAGTGATATGGTTTGATTGCTATCAAACACTAAAGCTGTAAAATTTTAAAAAATTAATATCGGTTGCTTTGTTTAAGCTTTCCATGTACAAGGAATATACATACATTAAGGAATAATGTAAATTCCTCTGTTTAAGCTTTCCATAATAGAGGTGCTTGTTGACTTAGTTTTTGCAATAGCTATTGGTATTATATTTGGAAATGAGTTTGTTGTCTTGTCCACAAGATTAGCATTGTCATGAATGGAAATACTTTCCTTAACAAAAGCTACGAGAGAAAGAGTCAAGCTTTTATTTATTTTTAAAAAAAATGAATAAAGAAGAAGACGTATGGTCAGAGAGTGGGTCCCACATTTTTGAGTTTTTGGATTTGAAAACATAGCTGGGATTAAGTGCCAAACCAGGCTTAGGAAATATTTGGGGATTTTTGAGTGATAGGAAATGAGTTATAGGGTGATGAGTGATGGGTTATGATATTTGAGTGATGAGTGATGAGTGATCTACATTTCCTGGAGAAGTACAACTTCAATATCCTATCAATAAGTTAAAGAAAATGAACGGAAATGACATACTTAAAAAAGGGGATAAAAATCATAAAATGACAAGTACGAAATGGATGTGAAACGAAAGAGATTAAAAGATTGGGTGATTTCTTATTCTAATTTGTAAAAAAATAAAATAAAATAAAATAAATCATTAAATTGTAAAATTAAAATAATGAAATTAAATGTACAGAAATTTTTAATTTATTTTGAGAATAAATGTACAGAATATAATAAAGTTATAAGTGTCAACTGGAAAAAACATCTTAATATTAATGTAGAAAAGTGAAAAGAAAAATTATGCATCGATGAAGAAGTGGTTATACTACAAATGCGATGATTGGCAGTTAATAATAATTATAATGGTAGGGTAAATACTAGTCACACACCTTATTATACACACTCTCCCACACACTGCAACTGCACATAAGTTGTGATTTTCTCAAACTGCACATAAACTGTGACTTGAGTGTGTGTAATACCCTTATGATGATTATGTAAATAGAATCTTTGCACATGTTCTAAGGAAAAAAAAAAAAAAAAAAAAAATCCATCGAAGCATGCACGAAAGCATGTACAAGTGCACTACCTCATTCAAAATCAAACAACGAAATACACAATACACAAGCAAAAGTGCAAAACTGTTGGTTTTAATTAGACCCTTGCTTAAATAGCTATTAACAGGTTTTAAGGTCAATTTGTTAATTAAATTAATTATGAATGGTTAATGCAACCATCACCAATATCATGCACAAATAAAAATCATGAAAAAGAATAGTACATAGAGATATACTGACCTCGAAAAAACCAATGGAATAAAAATTCTAACCCTGGGGGGGGGGGGGGGGGGTGGGGGGGTTTGACCTAGCAAACCTCAAGGCAAAGAAAAAAATATACTTAATTTAATAAAAGTTTTACAATACCGAATAACGCCATTCCTAATAAAACTTACTAATGTTACCTAACGTAATTTCGAATCCACAGACTTCTTCAATTATGAAGATGTTGCAATGTGAACCTCCAATCCATGACTTCAAGTACCTACTTGAAGATTCTAATCCAACACCTTTGAGAATTGAGATTGCAACAACTTCAACACCATCGATTCAAAATAGGGTTTGCTTGATTGCCAGAAAAGGCTTTAGAGAGCAAGATGCACAAAACCTTTTGATGTACACAAAGAGCAGCTCCAAAATTCTTTAGCATGTGTATTAGGGTTTGCTTAAATACCTTTGACTAGTAATCACGAAACCTTAATCACTTGATGGTTGAATGAGCTGAAAACACACATTTGTAATCCTGAGATTCAATCAATCAAGTTTAAGTTCGATCTATCGAAATCTGTGCTTCTCGTTTGGATAGATAAGTATCAAGAGGTGTCAAAAACATGATTCTTACACAATAATATTTAGCTCCTGGGCAGCAATATTGATAATGCTTTATAAAAGACACTTTCTATCACAATTTACCAACCTAAATCTGAGAACCTAAAAATCTCCCCCTTTACCAATCCATGACAAAAACACTTTCACATAACAATGCAACCATTACAACAGTAGCCCAAATACATCAAAAATCCCAATCTAAAACATCTAGCCTAAAAGTTGCAAGAAGAGACAGAGTGTCTTGATCAAGATGTACATGTCTTTCCTAAAACACTTAAAAGCGATCGTCAAGGTATGTGTGGAATAAAAGATAGATAACTAATGTATCACAATACTATATCACAGATAAGAAGTCAATATAAAGCATAAAGCAAGTGAAACAATTAAACCCACTTGATACCAATTGTTAAAAGAAAAAATATTAATAAGCACAAAGTATCAAACCATAAAATAAAAAAGGTATATCACCCCAAAATACATAACCATATTAAAAAAAAGTCTCCCCCTCACTACAAGGTACTACTACCCCTAAATCCAACGACTCCTATCACTCCCCCATTTTGGCATTGAATTTATTGTATGATCATGGACTTTGTGAGTTTGGGTTGACTAAGATTATGAGTTTTATGGGCTTTTTTAGAAATATAAAATGGTAATATACCAAAATGGGGGAGTGATACGAATTGTTGAATTTAGGGGGAGTAGTACCTTGTAGTGAGGGGGAGACTATTTTTTAATATGGTTGTATGTATTTTGGGGTGATATACCCTTTTTTTCAATTTCAGATGAGCTCCATCCATTTTCAGAGATCTATTCGTAATATTATTTAAATATTAAAATTGTTTAAATTAATCTATATACTATAAAATTGAATATCTTATATATTTTATCAAGATTCGTATAGCCAAATGTTTCATATTGAAGGGTGATAGTATTAACATGATCTAAACATTGTGTCCTTTTTTTTGTTGGGAAAATGTTTTATTCAAATGTTTCAATTAATTATCTCATAAATTTTAAAAGAGACAATCTATTTAGTAGAATCAACTAATATACATTAGATGAAGCATATAAATAGGTGTAAAATTTATACCACATTCTATTTTAAGTCTTAAATTTTTAATTTTCTCAATTAAAGTCTCAAATTTAAGAAATTGTCTGAGTCTTTTTTCGTCTCTATTATTTTGGACAGCAATAGAACAAATTATAGCGCAAAACCATTGATTAAACTGTTTCACATAAGCTTCTCAAAAAAAAAAAATAAAAAAAAAATAAAAAAAAATAAAAAGAAAAAAAGAAAACAACTGTTTCACATAAGATTTGTTCATATATCAATTTTGCAATTATTAATAAAAAGAGTAGAGTGAGGAAAATTTATTTTAGAGAGAGAAAGTTTCACTTAGAGTGAGAAAGTGGTTGTCAAAAAATCAAAATTGCTTTCTTAGTTTAAAAAGTGTGTAAACTGTAATCCATATAAAACTAACAAGGAAAATGTCCACACATCCCCTAAACTTTAATATAGTGACCATGGCACCCTCTAACTTGAACTTTAATATAGTGGCCATGGCATTGTTGTATATATAGGTATATACATGGCTAGGTTGTAATAATGATGTTTGAGTTTGGAGAGTATTGTTTCATAAAGTGAAGATTCAAATTTTGGAATTTTCTAAGTGAAATTCAAATTAAAGGATTTTCGATTGATCGAAATGATGAAGAAAAATAATCCTAGAGTCACTGGATGATTCAATTGCTATTCAATTCTTGTTCGATCTTTTGATCGATCAAAAGGAGCATTTGATCAATCGAAAGGAACTCTCAACCGATCGAAACTTATGAAACTAAGTTTTCTACAAAATTTTCTAGTAACTATTCTGAATGTTTGAACAGTTTTCAAGCCTTGTGAATGGTTTTATGAAACATTCTGACTTTCCATATGTGCATTTTGATGAAATATAACCTTATGTGTAAAACCCAACAACTTGGTTGCATCTTGGAGATAAGTTTGCGATAACCCTTTAACAACATTAGTGTGGGGGCAAATATTGTCTAAGAAAAACGATATTATGCCTCAAAGTTATCTATTTTCTGTTTGTCTTTTGTATTGACATTGTTCTTCCATCACTACTTTGTGTAATATCCTGAATAGGCACCCTCTAAAATTTTACTTTTGCAAATTTACTCCATTAATTTTATGCACCTACCAAATTAATACCTTTGTTAGTTTGGTGCTAAAAAAAACTAACAGAAAACTCTCATGAGCCTAAAAATACAAAAAACAATTCTTTGAACTTTGAACTTGATAGAAAGAAGAGAGAAAAACATTGAGAGAGAGAGAGAGAAACCCTTATAAAAGTAATCCATATAAGCTATACACTCTACACAGTCAACACACAAACTTTCAGTCATTCAATCTTTCTCACTTTTTAATCCTATAAACCTTTCATTCACAATAGATTGAATCATACTTTGAAATTAAGTCACAATTTTTTTAATATTTTATTTATATCTTCAACTATATTCTTTATGAGGTTTTGTATAATAAGTGCAGGAGGTAGAGAGTGTTGTCCATCCTTCTGCATTAGAATCCGTAAACAGAAATGGTAAAACACCTCGAGAATTGTTTATAGAGAGCCATAAAGAGTTAGTGAAAGAAGGAGAAAAATGGATGAAGGAGACAGCAACTTCTTGTACAGTGGTAGGTGCTCTAATTGTGACCATTATGTTTGCAGCAGCAATTACAGTTCCAGGTGGCAATAATCAAGATACAGGCTTGCCAATGTTCTTAGACAAGAAGGTGTTTATGCTCTTTATAATATCTGATGCGTTGTCTCTACTTTCTGCCTCAACTTCATTGTTGGTGTTTCTCAGCGTCCTCACATCACGTTATGCTGAGGAAGATTTCCTTAGATCCTTACCCAAAAAGATGATAATTGGCCTTTCCACACTTATCTTCTCCATAGCAACCATGATGATAACCTTTTGTGCTTCTCTTTTTATTATTCTACAAGGAAAATCATGGGTGGTCATTCCTGTCATTTGCTTAGCTAGTGTTCCAGTCGCACTATTTGCATGGATGCAATTTCGCCTTCTCATTGACATGGTCATTTCAACTTATGGATCAAGGATCTTAGACAAGAAGCCTGGGTTGTAAGTTATTTGTGGTATAGGATGATGCTAGAAATTATTATTTTTACTTTGTTAATTTGGAAAGATAACTGATGGAATGAACTTTCCTCTTGTGATGCATATTGTGTGTTTTTTCCATTTTAGACAATTTTTATCTTAAACCAAATAAATTACAACTCCATTATGTATTTTCACTCTTTATATTATCTATTCATTTTCTAATTTAGTTATTTATTTTGAGCAAGGATAGTATGATTCCTAATCAGGTAAGTCACATGATCCATAAGTCGAATATAGATCTTTACCTTTGAAGCAAAAGAAGACTAATTAAGATGCAAAAGTATTAATTATTCGGCATCCATCCATGGATAATAAGAAACTAATCGATAATATAAAGGACAGACTATTCAATACTATGTTAATTCATGTATGAATTCAAAGTTATGGCGACATTCAGCAATTTATCCTATATATAAAAATCAAAGAAAGTAAAATTTTTGAAGGCAAAAATATATGTTTAGTCATCCATAATATTTAGTCTAGAATTTATTTTAGACCTTAATGGTCCAAAATTAGTCTATCTTTGGTCCAAAATTAGTCTATCTTTAGTCAACTCTACTTTACTCCCCTCTACTCCCCCTCCCCCCCCCCCCCCCCTCTCAATCCAAACGAACCATTAAGGTCTAAAATAAATTCTAGATTAAATATTACGAACGACTTAATAGACTTTTAATCCGGAGAAACCAAACCTAATAGACTTTTAAGTCTTTCGAGTCAAGTGATATTCCTATATGTTATACTAATTACTCAATTGGAGACTTTTAAAGATGTTATCTCCCCAACAAATGACATCAAAGCTCAAGGTGGTGTGCAGCAAAGGGGGCGAGGTGTTCAAGGTCCCTACGCAAAAGGGACAAAGCAAGCTTACAGGGCCCACAGAAAAAGATTCTAGAGAAAAACCCAACAAAGAAGTATTGCCAATGGTGCTAGATCACGGTGAAGCACATGGTTCCAATGGATGGGAATGTATAAGCCAGCTCCCATGGATTAGTTTGTGATGTTGACATGTGGTTCTCATGGATGATGTATGAAAGGCCCATGGACAACGTGCTAGTAATGGAAAACACTCATTGGCAAGAGGGAGCAAGTAGGATTTAGTCAAGATCTAAAGAGAGGCAACTCACATGTGATGGGAAGTTTTTTGGGAATACATGTGTTAGTAAAGTCCCACATGGAATAGTTATGATAAGAGAGAGTGGTTAATATAACATTGTTGGGTGTAAACCTAATAGGCTTAAGTCTTTTGAATTAAATGGTGTCCCTGTGGCTGTATGACCCACAACGACTTTGGGCTTGTTAGGCCTAAACTCCCAATTAATGCCTCCCTTTCTCTCATGTATTTCTCCTCCCTCCAAAATGTTCCAACCCCTAACCCTGACCCGCTTCTTCGTTTTTATACCCTTCTGGTAGTGGACCTATCATGATGAGAGAATATTTTGTATGCATGTGGCCATCTAGGTTTAGGCTACTGTTCTAGAGTGTCTAGTCTTGAATCAGGGAGTGTGACTCGTAGTTCTGCTACCAAAATGATTTTCTAGTAACATATGTCTAACGCCGAATCTTGTGCTCAGCTGGCAAACTCCCCTATGTCATTACTTCCCCTCCTAGTGGGACATATAGGGTTTGCTTGGATGCTATAGTGAATGCAATGGCCTAAATAATTCAGCTTGGGCCGTTTGTTGGTGGGATGGGCCTATGTTTGATGATCCTTGGCCCAAGTCTGGTATGGGCTAGACTTTGTCCTCCCACAGCTTCTATATATTATATTAACTATTCAAAGAGACTCCCAAAGGAAAGTACTTTTGTGTGTGGTAAATTGAAAGTCACCAAATGAAACACGGTCATGGCTCATGGAAAGAAGATGTGCACTTTCAATATGATTACCAACAATAAGGAGCTATTGCAGCTGATGTCATATGTGGAGATTCAAGTATGTGCATAGTAAGATTAGACGTTTAATCATGTGAGTAAGAAAGTGATGAAGATATTCTTGTTGACGAGAAAACATACTAGGTAACTAAGGGGCTTCTCTACCTTGGAACTTGGGGCAATTGAGAGGTTTCTCTGTCTCAATCTTGAATTGTGGCGACTAAGGGGCTTCTCTACCTCGATTTGAATAGAAGGTAACCAAGGGGCTTCTCTACCTTGGAACCTGGGACTTCACCTACTAAAGATCAAAGTTTGGGATTAGACTTTAGATGATGAGTGCTTTGTTGTTTTACTGTTTTGAGATGTATGATCTTCCTTTGTTTTTTTTTCTTGATTTGAATTTTTCACTTTTAAAAGGAAAACATTGATTGATTTTCGTAGTCCTTTGAAAAGGATTTTTTTTTTTTGAAATTTGAAATTTGGAATTTATAATTCGAAACTTTCTTTTAAAAAAATGATACCCTTTGTTCTTGATCATCTTTGAAAATTTATTTTTCCTTCAAAATTAAATGTTTTGAAATTGATGTCATTTGCCTTTGAAAATCTTTGAAAAGTTCTTCCTTTTTTTTTTTTTTTTTTTTTTTTTAATCTCCTTTCTAAAAAAGAACAAAAAAAAATTCTCAAGATTTTTTTTTTGAAGAGTTGACTAAGTCAACTCAGTCAAACTTGAGTTGACTAAGCAACTCAGGTAACTTAAGAAGGCGGGGGGGGGGGGGGGATTTTTTTTGCCCTCATTTCCCTTGTCTTCATTTTTTCTTTTGTTTTTCCCTCCTCACTCTTCTCTCTTCCTCCATTGTCACTAATCACTCTCTTCTTCCACTTGCATTTTCTCCCTCATCACACCATTTTTTCTCTAGAAAATCACTTCCCTAAGCTTCTAAACTAGCTTTCATTCATCTCCCTCAATATTCTTTCAGATCTTTGTGTTCTTGACCATTTGCTTCAAACCCATTTTTTGAAACCCATCTCCAAACCTCCATTTTTTTTGCATCGACAATGGCATCTTCCAATGGGCCATCCTTTCTTACTTTTAATGGGAAAAAATATCACCCATCCCTTGAATGGAATGAGGAAGAAGGGCTTCTCTAAGACCCCAAGACCCATGCTCCACACTCCAAAATGGACTTCAAGGTGAGCTCATTTTTAGGATTTCTTTGTTGGGAAATTTGTTGATTTCATGTTTTGTTGAGAACTTGGTGTTGAGACATTGTCATTTGGTTGTTGTTTGCTCTTGTTGAAATTTTGCATTATGCATGGTTGGGTTGGAAATTCTCATGATCATGTTGTAATCTTGGCCTTGGGGCATTTTTGAATTGTTGAGCTATTTGGCATGGTGAAATTTGGACAATGTTGACAAGTCGTGAAGTTTAGCAATGTATGAAGCTTGTGGTATTGTTGAATGAGTTTTGGCTTGAATTTTGTGGGCATTGAAGTCATGAAAATTTGATGTGTAGGCTTGGTTGAACAAATTCATTTTTGATGTATGTTGAAATTTTGTTGGAATGTGTGAGTCCTATCTCATGAGTATGGAAATTTTTTATGGGTATGGGTATGAATATGGGAAATCTTTTGTGGTGATATGGTTTTTTTTTTTTTTTGCGTTGGACATGGATTCTTCTTTTTTTGTTTGTGTCGGACATGGAAAAATTTTGGTCGGACATTGGAGAATTTTTTTTAACCATGGAAAATATTTTTTTGTTGGACATGAGATTTTGGTTGGAAATTTGTTTTTTCTTTGGACATGGGAATTTTTTTTTTTTTTTGACATGGAAACCCTTTTTTCGATGGACATTGGAAAAAAATTTTTGGGACATGGAAATTTTTTTTTGTTGGACATGAGTTTTTGGTTGGAAATTCTATGGTCATCTCAATGATTGACTAAACCTTGTTTTGTAGAACCTCAAGAGTTGAGGTAGCCTCCAGATGCTGAAAGGCATATAGGAGATATTGTCTCCGGATATTAAGAACATCATTGATGAAGTAGGCTTCCAGAATTTTTTCCAAGCTTTATTGAATCATGATACCCATGAGTACAAAGATCTCCAGTTACTCCTTGCTTTATCAAAGGAGTTTTGGGACACTACTTGCACTTTCCATTTTCCAAGCATTGCTAAAGTGATGTTGACACCTTATGACTTCTCAGCCATTACTAGCTTAAGATTGGGTGGTGAAAGAATCAAAGTCAATGATTTCCTTACTTCAAAAGAGATTAAAAGCCTTTTAGGTGTGATGCCTTCAAAACTGAAGAGCAAGAATGTCTCTTTGATGTGGTTGTACAACAATATTGAGAACTGTAAGACTGTAGCAACCGGCACTCACATGTTCATGCTTCTCTTCATTGGAACTCTCTTGTGTCTAGACTTGGGTAGTACTGTGAGCTTACACTACTTGTGGAATCTAAGGGAAATTGGCCAGATCAAAAATTATGTTTGGGGTCATAAGCCATGCCACCCTTTTGCATTTAATGACTTAACTTTCTCGGCATAGCCTTTCGAGCTTAGGAGGTGCACCGTTTGTTTAGTAGGTGAGGTTTTGAATTTTTGGCTATGTGTGGGTTTTGGAAAGTAATTTTGGTTGTTATGCCGTTGATGATGTATGTCAACTTTTTTTTTAAAGGTTTGAATGTACGAATATTTTGGGGTTGGTCCTCAAGTTTTGGAAGATGTTGGTGACATGTATCCGAGGTTTCTCCATTGGTTGCCCAAGTATCGTTTGTCAATGCCTTCCCAAGCGTTCTTTACAAGTTTGGCGTATGGTGATTGACAACTTAACTGTCGTTGATGTGAGTATTTTTTATTTTTTTATTTTTTTATTTTTTTGTGTTGTGTTTGTTTTGTGTTATGTGGTTTGGTTTCCTTTCATGCTGGTTCCTTTGTGATTTTTAGATGTCTTTGGATCCTTGGCTTGGATGTGAGGAACATGCTGAGTGTGAATGGGCTCAAGAGCTGAATGGTCATTAGGTATTGTTTGAGTGTGGCCATGGGAGATATTGGCATCTTGGTGACCGAGTGTTGGCTCAAATTCAACATGTGTACCCTCCTGCAACAATTCTGGTTCCTCCTTGTCCCTCCATCCGGTTGGCTAAACTTCTAGCTAATGAAGAAATTGCTCGTGCTCGAGTTGGCCATGTTGTTTTAGAGACACCAGGAGATTATCTTGAATTTGTTCAGACTCAATTGCAGGGTTGTTTAGTTGGCATTCCTGTAACCTTGGTATCTCTCTTTCTTTCCAAAGTCAAGTTGTATCTCATCTTCCATATTTCAGCTTTTGTGACAATATCTATATGTTGCACTCTTAGGCTTCATCTTTTGAAGAGGAGGAAGAGGAAGAAGAGAATCCCCCTCCTAGCCATGCTAGCTGCTCTTCTAGTTCTTTCATTGAGACTTATCCTTATTTTCCTGCATGGCAATATGAAGTGATGAATCCTGATGGGACATATTGCTCTATGACTTTAGATAGGCCAAAGCACACCCCAAATGTCCCTTGGGGTGACCCAATATGTTCTTGAACCCTTATCTTCTTGTCCTCATTTTTTTCTTATTAAGTTATTCATGAACTAGTGGATTTGTGTTTCAGGTCAGGATTGATCTTGTGGAGGAAAGCATGTGGATGATTAGAGGTTTGCAACTGGTAGTGCGCACTCAATCTTCCCAATATGTGCTCAATGAAGTGAACTAGGTATAAGATGATGCTTTTCGAGTGTTTTTGCTTGAACTTCCATGATAATGGATCTAACACTCGTCTTTGTTAACTCTTCAAAATACCCGAATGACATTGGCTGATGCCAACACAAGATCCTTGGAGGAGAGGATTAGAAATCTCAAACTTTAGAACCGGCAACAAGAATCTTGGTTTTATGCAAGTTAGGAAGGAGACATTGAAGGTGGCTCCTTTAGAGGTGGGTCTAGGAGATCTTCCCGTAGGTGGACTCGGAGTCCGAATGATGCTTAACTTGTATTTTAATTTTCCTGCAAAGACAAGAAAGTACTCCTTAGACAATTTGTATTAATTTAAGCTTCTAGCTCTTTTACCTTTGAATTGCTTCTAATCTTGTTGGAACTTTAGATGAGACAAGTTTAGAATTCACCTGATGAGGTCTTGTAGCAAAAAGTTTGAACTTATCTACCCACTTCTGATGGAATTTGCACTTACTTGAATGAGGCACTGCCGAATGCCCCTAGTTTGAAAACTTTATGCATGATGACCCTTCATCTTTTTGAAAAAAAAAATTTCTCCTCTTTTTTGAAAAGGAGTGAGTGATTTTTACTTGTTCCAGAAAGAGGGGATAAGGCATAGCCGAATGCCCCTAGTTTAAGAAATGAATGCATGACTTTAGAAAATCTTGACTTGATTAATTTTCTCTTCCCCCCCCCCCCTTTTTGAAACTAGTGATGCAGGTAATTATTTTTTGAAAACAAATGGACATAGAATGTCTAAATGCCCTTGTTTGACAATCCATGGAAATTTTTGAGTGAAAAACGGAGTCAAAACGGACCCGAGAAGTTCCCAAAAACACAAAACATGGATAATTGGGACTCGGTTGAGCTAGGTGCCAATCAGCACTCTTGGAGTGCTGATCGGCACTTAGGGAGTGCCAACAGACACTTTAAGGTGCCGATAGGCACACCCAATTTTGGGTAGATTCCTTGCACTTTTCCAACACGTTTTTTTTGTGTTTTTGAGTTTTTTGAAAAATATTTTCTCCGTTTGAGACCATGAAACACTTTCCGTGTCAACTACAAACTCTTGAAACTTATTTAAACCTGGTTAAGGACTGAGGTAGCTTATTTTAGCATCTATCCTGCAAACAAATCTCTATATCAAAGTTATCAAGACACAACAATCACATGTAAGAGTTATCCATGGCTAACAATCAAAGTTTTCCTCGTTCAACCATTCATGATATCAATAGATAGGTTCATAGCTTTGACTTTAGTACCAAGATCAATTTTACAGCCTACAAACTGGAGGGAATCAAAGCTTTGAGGAATGTCAAGATCAAGTGGGATTTCCTTCATGCTGCTGTGAAGTTCTAGGATACTGAAGATCATGTATTCCGGTTTAAAATTGCTAAACTTTGTCCCACAATTGAAGAATTTCAGCTATTCTGGGTTATGATCCTAGTAAGAAACCCATAGCAATTTCTTGTGATCCTAGACATAGGGAAATTTTTTTTGATGCTATAGGACTTCCTACTTCAATTACCAGTAGCATGATTGAAGGGCACATGGTGAATCTTCTTGTAGTTATTTCAAGACTAATTAATAAACGTACTCGTGGAGTGACTGACAACATGCAGAAGAATTTTGGCTTAGCTCTTTGCTTCATGGGAAAATTTTTTCTTTGCTCTAGAAGACTTAGTTTTGTGGATGCATGAGCCATAGGTATCGTGAGTCAAGTTAAGGATGGTGATAATCCTATTTCTCTAATCTTAGCAAAAACTCTTTTAGGATTGGACTCTGTATTTCATGGTGGAGAGTCATAAAACTTTCTTGGGAGTCCCTTGACTTTGTGGATATGGTTGATGGAAAGATTGGACATGATTGCCACACCTACTGTTGCTGATTATGGTCTTGGCAATTTCCTCAGTAGGACTGTCCTCAAAACCTAGTGTCAAACTGAAAGCGACTTGGTGAAATTTCTGAACAAAAAATCCAGTGTCTCAATTCAATGGAATTGTTATTGGTGGAAGTGCCCACCTCCTTTGTTGTGGTCCCCGGGATCAGATCACATCTTCCTAGTTGGATTAAGGAAAGCAACTTTCTATTAGGCAAATAGACTCTTAAGGCAATTCCAATATAAGCAAGGAATGCCTGGTGGAAAAGGAAGAAAACCGTTTACTCATGTGGACACAAATCCTACTTCTATAAGGAACATGTTATTGGGTTTGGAGATGGCTGACCGAGTGGATCAATTCTTTATTAAGGTTCACTTCCAAAGGATGACCATAGACTATTCTAACTGGCTGGTGAACAAGATTGCAGACAAGGAGGTTGACATGGTTGCTATGAGAAAACAATTCCTCATAGACAACCGAGAAAGACACGTGACTAACAACTACGAGTTTAAAAGGAGGGCCAAAGATGACGAAGTACATAGTACAAATGAAATCAATGAACAACCAAAGGGGAAAAGACTAAAGCAAAAATGATCTTCTTATTTTTTGGCTTTGAACATGTATATTTAAAAAATGGATGTGAAATTCTTAGGTTTAGGGATTATTTAGGACTTTCAGGTTAAGGGTTCTGTTTAAGGTGTAGGTTTTTAGGGTTTGGTTTCTTTTAAGGCTTGGTTTAGGGTTTGGGTCAGGGTTTGGATTTTATGTAATGACATAGTTTAATGGAATGGTTGAATTTTGGATTCTTTTTTTTTTTTTTGCTTAATGGGTAAATGGTGGGTTTGGGGAAGTTGTGACCGTACCAATGTATTGTTGCCTACGTGCCTCCTTGGTAGAAGGATCAAGTCATCATGTAGTTCCTTTTTTTTATATGCCTTAACTTTTGCCTAGGCCGTCCTTTCAGGTTTTCAACCTAGCAAGCTCTTTCACTCTCCTTTTATTGTTTTACTCTCCTTTTGCGTAGATCGCCCTTTCGGGTTTTCAACCTACCCCATTTTTGTTTAACTGAACGTAGGAAGAGAAATAACATAGTTTACAAACACTTCAGACGTGGTGCTTTTAACTACCACCTCAAATGTGGTATTTTTTCAATTGATCCATGTTGGTTGGCTCAATAGAAGGGTTTGCATCTAAGTCCATCAACCTCACTGCTCCCTCAAAGTATATCTGCTTGATAATATATGGGCCTACACAATTTTGCTTGAACTTCCCGTTTATATCTTGAACTGGGGCTCAAATCTCTTTCAGCACTAAATCTTCCAGCTTCAAATCTTTAGTTCTTACTTTCTTGTCAAAAGCTTTCCTAAGTCTCCTTTGGTAACCTTGAATATGATACAAAGCTTTGAGTCTCTTCTCATTCATCATGCATAATTGGTCATATCTACTTTGCAACCAATCTACTTTGGGGATTTCACTCTCTAGTACTGTTTTCAATGAACAGACACCCATTTCAATGGGAAGGACTACTTCCATCCCATACACCAATGAATAAGGAGTGACTTTTGTGGAAGATCGAATTAATGTCCTATACCCCCAAAGTGCATAGGGCAATTGTAGATGCCAGTCCTTGTAGTTTTTCGTGATATTTTTCAAAATTTGCCCTATATTTTTGTTTGCAGCCTTAACTACCCCATTTGTCTGTGGACGGTAGGGTGAGGATTTATGGTGCTGAATATTGAACTGTAAAAGTAACCTCTCAGTTTCTCCCTTGAAATATAGCCTATTGTCAAAGATAATTTCATGTAGTATCTCATATTTACAAATGATATTGGTCATAATAAATTGAGCAACTTTCTTCGAGTTCAAAACCTTGTATAAGGCAGCTTCTACCTATTTAGTGAAATAATCAATAGCAACAAGTATGAATTCATGGCCATTGGATGCTGTTGGGTGAATCTTCCCAATAATATCAATTCCCCATGTAGAGAATGGTCGGGGTGAAGTCATGGTATGTAATGACATAGGTGGCATGTGCTTTAGATCTCCATGGACTTGGCAATTGATGGCACTTCCGAACATGAGCTGCGTAATTTGCTTCCATAGTAGTCCAATAATAACCTTGTTTCATTATCTTCCATGACAGCATATGTGCATTCATATGTGGCCTATAATTTGACTCATGAACCTCTTCAATTATTTGTTATGCTTCCTTGGTGGTCACACAAAGGAGATGTCCCATCCTTGAGGTACTGTAGGATGTCTGAATACCATGCACCTTCTCTAATTATTCCCTCATCTTCTTCTATTGACATGTAATAAGCTGGCTCTTCTTTTTGCTCCACCACTATTGGTCGAGCTTCATCTTCCTTAGGTCCATCCATCATGGATGCCATTATTGCTAAAACATCTACAATTTGATTCTACATTCTTGGCACATATTGGTACTGGATCTTATTGAATTTCGAGGTCCACTTCTGAAAACATTCATGATAAGGCATTAGTCTTTCTTCCTTGATCTTCCATCTATTCTGAATCTAAGCATTTATCAAGGCCAAATCACCATATACTTCCAACTCCTTCACTCTAAGGCCTAGGGCTGCATGTAACCCCATAATGCAAGCTTCATATTCAGTGGCATTGTTAGTGGCAAGAAAGTTGAGCCTACCAGAGAATGGGACATGTGTCCCTTTTGGAGAGATTAAAAGAACTCCAATGCCACTCCTATTTTGATTAGTCGCTCCATCAAAAAACATCTTCCATAATTCTACCTTGATCCCCATGATATCCTCATCTGGAAAGATTCCTTGGATCTCTTCAGCTTCTTCAGGTGAACAGTGGGCTAAGTGATCAGCAATTGCCCTCCCCTTCACAGACTTTTGGGTCACATATTTAATGTCGAATTCTAACAGAAGCAAAACATATTTAGCTGTTTTCCCATCTTACACAGGCTTTTCCATTAGATATTTTAAAGGATCCATTCTTGCAATCAACAAGACTTTGAAAGCAAGCATGTAATGTCTGAGTTTTCGGGTTGCCTATACAAGTGCTCCACATGTCTTCTCAAGTGGTGAGTACTTCTCTTCATAAGACAACATCTTCTTGCTAATGTAGTAGATTGCATTCTCTTTCCTAGACTCCTCTAGGTACTGAGCAAGTAAAGCCCCCATTGCTGTATTCGTAGTTATGAGATACAACAATAATGGCTTTTCGGGCACTGGTGGAACTAGTATTGGTGGCTTCATCAGATAATTCTTAATCTTCTCAAAAGCTTCTTGACATTGTTCATCCACACTGTGGGAACTTCCTTCTTGAGTAGTCGAAAAAGTGGCTCACATGTCATGGTGAGCTGGGCTATGAATCTGCTGATATATTGTATCCTCTCTAAAAATCCTCAGATCTCCTTCTTAGTCCTAGGAGGCTTCATCTCCATGATTGCTTTGATTTTTTCAGGATCAACTTCAATTCCTCTCTTACTTACCATTAACCCCAACAACTTTCCGGATGTGAAGCCAAAAGTGCACTTCTTTGGATTCAACCGCAACTTGTAGAATTGGATTCTTACAAAGAACTTCCATTAAGTTCGTATATGCCTTTCATGGTCTTTGGACTTCACTATCATGTCATCAACATAAACTTCTACTTCTTTTGTGGATCAAATCATGCAAAAAAATAGTGGCTGCAGGTTGGTAAGTAGCACCAACATTCTTAAGGCCAAATGGCATGACCTTGTAGCAATACGTCCCCCATGGAGTAATGAAGGAGGTTTTCTCCATATCTTCCAAAGCCATCTTTATCTGATTATACCCTGAAAATCCATCCATAAATGACAACAAGGCATGTCTTGCTGTGTTATCAACAAAGATATCAATGTGAGGCAAAGCAAAGTTATCTTTTGGACTAGCCTTATTAAGATCTCAGAAACCTACACACATTCTCACTTTCCCATCCTTCTTTGGCATTGGAACCACATTAGCTAACCATTCTGGATAGTTGACCACCCTTAGGAATCCTGTATTGTACTGTTTCTCAACTTCTTCTTTGATCTTGAGAATCCACTCTGGCTTCATTCTTTTCAACTTCTACTTAACCGGTTTCATGGTTGGATCTGTTGGAACACAATGCTGCACTGTATTGTATCAATCCCAGGCATGTCTTTGTATGACCATGCAAATACCTCTTTGAATTCTGTCAGTAGTGCCACTAATGCATCTTTCTCAGAGGTGGTTAGGGTATTGCCCACTTGTATCATTTTAGGTTCATCATCAATTCCCAAGTTAATAAGTTGGGGTTCTTCTTTTATAGGTTCTACATGCCCCTATTTTAATTCCTTATTATTAAGATTTTCTTTACTGATTTCCGAAATAAAAACATTCAAAGCCAAAAAATAAGCAGAATAAAAAATCATATTATAAGGAAAAGAGTTCTCAATAGACTCAATAGACTCAACTGAAACAGACTCTATAGGAGTACGAACACAAACAGGTTTCAACAAGAATAGTAATACTAGCATAAACAGACTCAATAGGGATAGAGACAATGTTTTTTGCAAGAGTGATCGGCTCGACGGTCTTGATCTTCTTGGTAGGGGTGATTGGCTCGACGATCTTGATCTTCTTCACAGAGTCTTCCATGGGGTGGGTGGCTCCCTCCCATGCCCAATTCTTCAACTCGGTTGTGGCTTCAACGATGGCAGATGGCTCCCAATGAGTTCCTTCCTCCCTCAGCATCAGTACCATGGGGTCTTCATCCATATAATTCGTGCCTTCACCATCAATCTCTATATCTGTGGGTTTGTCAGTCACATAAGCATCCAAGCGCTCTATACTATCCATCCACTCACCAAACAGATCTTGCTTTCCTTCATTGCTTGGATGGATGTATTGGGGGAGGCATCTTGACTCATTCCCTTCCATCTTCTCATCTTCACCTTCGAGGCTTTCCAGTGTTAAGTTTCTGAAATTGTGGATCATCAGCTTTATGTCTAGAGTGGCCATTCTAGCATCTATGTCATCTTCTTCTTTAGTGAATGGGGTTAGTGAGCCAAGTTCTGAATTGTGAAATAACCCCAACTCAGGAATTTCTCTACCATGCTTGTCATATCGAGGACCTGACCTTAAACTAACATCAATAATGCAGCTCGAATCCGAGGGACACCCATAGGGGTAATCATCATAGTCTATATTATTGGCCTCTTTAACCTCCTCTCCTACAGCTTCCAACACATTTTCTAGCCCAAATTCTTCACTTTCGGCGTTGCTCTCCATGTCTATAGGTTTAGTTTCAGCATCATCCTTTATATCTCCATCATAGTAGTCTACGTCATCATCAAAGCGGTTTTCATAGAAAAGTCCTACATTTTCATCATCTCTATCACTAGGGGGTTCACCCCAATCATTGCCACTATATTGGCTATCATAGTCTTCACTATTGTGGCTTTCACTATCATTGTTGCTATCATCCTCATTATTATCATTGTCACTGCTGCTACTATCACTCTTGCTATTGCTTTCTTCATCATCATTACTAGGGGCTTCTCCCCTTTCCTCATCTTCATCATTTGTTCTTGCTTCATATGGGCTCTTCAATGCATGTCGACAAGCCTCCAGTACTCTTCTTCTTCTATATTGCAAATGGCATCTTCCAAAAGTGTAGTCATTGCATCAGGGTCCATGTAATCAGCCCAATCAATCGGGACCCAAGTTGCATCTTTCTTCTTCGGTTTTGGAAGTTTATTGTTGCAATCAAATAATAGTTCAAATTCGAGCACCATTGTTCTTGGCTCAGGATCGAATCTCGGTTCAGGGAATCCCTAATAGCGTTGACTATCTCCAGCTTTGACAAACTTTCCATCCAATGTGGGAGTATAGGGCTTTAGGGATTCCGGGGGACAAGGAAGTCCCTTTGCTTTGGCCTTGGCATGGGCCATTCTTCTCACCCCTATCTCTAACAAATCATCATTGGTGGGCTTTTAACCTAACCTAAAAGTTGGTGTGGCAGTAAAAATTGTTGGGACTTGAGCAGTTGGCTTCTTCACAGTCTTCCCCAAGTTCATCCCCGGAAGGAATTCATTCTCCTCATCATTTCCACCTCATTATTGTTGCCGTAGGGAGCAAAGTCCATGGGGATCTTCTCCACTTCCTCTTTCTTCTTGTAAAACTAGGCTTCTCAATTTTAAAGCCATCCAAGGTCAATGGCTCCTTCTTAGAATCAATACCAAAAATGGGTTTTGGCATAGTCAAAGCATCGCTATATATGGTAACTATGGCTCTTTCATGTGGAAACTGAACCTTTTGGTATAGGGATGAAGGTACGACCTCTGTGTCATGGATCCATGGTCGTCCAAAGAGCATGTTGAAGCATGATGCTATGTTTAGGACTTGAAACTCCACCTTCTTGATCATTGGCCCTATAGTAAGCTCTAGTGTCATGGTTCCCAAGACCTCCCTTCTACTATTGTCATATGCCCTCACATGCTGGTCAGTTGGCATAAAATCTTCAATACTTAGGCCCAAGCAACTTGCAGTCTTTAAAGGACACACATTTAAGATACTTCCATCATCAATTAAAACCATGGGAATCCTTTTGCCTTTGGCATCTACAGTAATGTGCAATGGGTCATTATGGTGCTTCCCCTTCTTTGTCAAACCTTTGTCAGAGTAGGAAATAGTGAGTTCCCTACCTATGGACTCAATCATAGCATTTAGATCTTGAGAAGTAGTGGTTGTCGAGACTTGGATTTGATTGAGAAGGTCTACTAGATTCTGCTGGTGCTTGTATGAGGCTATGAGTAAACCACATAAAGATATATTGGCTCGTATCTTCTGTAGTTGCTTAAGGACCTCATCCTCTTCAGTGGGCATTTGTTGGGTAGATTTATTCAAGGCTTCTATTGGGTTGTCAGTCTAGAGGTTTGAAGTGTCTCCCCCCTTGTAATGTGGGCAATTTTTGTTGGGTCATTAAGATCGGTATCTTGGGGTTTAAAGTGTCTCCCCCCATTTGTGGATGTCAGGTCATTTGATTAGGGTTCGAAGTGTCTCCCCCCATTTGTAGGTGTTTGGTTATTTGATTGGGGTTCAAAGTGTCTCCCGCCATTTGTGGATGTTGGGTAGTTTGATTGGGGTTTGAAGTGTCTCCCCCCATTTGTGAATGTTAGGTAATTTGTGGTTTCTGTTGCATCTTCACTCTATATATCATACCCTACAGTGGATGTCATACCTATCAACTCTTTCCATGTCATTATAAATCACTCAGGTAAGTCACAAATCAACTCAGACAGGTCCTCTTCTCTTTCCTCTTCAGTCATCAAGCAATTAATCCTCGGTCCTCTCCCAAAATTTTGGTTGGGCAAGAGATTATTAGTGATGCTAGGCCTTGTAGGCGGTGCAATCACCTTATTGTCTATTAAGGCTTGAATTGCATGACGAAGGCCATAACACTTGTCAATGTCATGTCTAGGGCTTTGGTGGTAGACACATCTTTTACTCACATCAAATCTCACAGGCAATGGGTTTGGGATTAGTCTTGGAACTAAGGGCTTTAGTAACCCTTTTGCTTTTTTTTTTTCAAACACTTGACTAACATGCATATATAACTCATGAAATTCCCTCCTAGGCCTTGGAGGCGGCCCTTGTGATATTTGCACGGGGGCAATAAGAGCAATAAGTTGGTAAGGATCATTTTTGTATATATTAGAAACTTCTGCCATTTTGGAACTAGTTCCTAAATTCTTTTTAATCCTTGGAGGGTCCTCATTCTTTATAGTGTCATTATTTATTGCATCCTTAATTTGAGTTCTAGCAGCAATCAAAACTTTAAAATTAGGAAAATATTGGCAAAACAAATACTTATGGTATACAGGCAATAAATTTTTTACAACCATAGTTAATTGTTCTTCTTCACTTGGCCTATTCATCATCTGTTCAGCTTTGGACCTCCACTTAGTAATGAAGGTAGAGACGGATTCTTTCGGCTCTTGCTTCGTGGTCTCCAAATCTCTCCTTGTCACATCCATCTCTATGTTGTACTTGTATTGATTGTGAAACTCGCGGCAGATGTCCTCCCAACTCCTTGCTCTAGCATCATCTAGGTTGAGGAACCACCTAAGAGTGGCTCCAGTCAGAGTGTTTTGGAACATTTGAACAAATAGTTCTTCAGTTCCTCTTAGGGGTTGCATCACCCTCATATACATCTTTAAATGGGACTTTAGGCAGCTAGTCCCGTCAAACTTGTCCAAGGTTGGCATCTTGAACTTGGGAGGCAATCTTACATCAGGGAAAAGTGAGAGTGATTGGTAGTCCCTAATGATGTGCATGGAATATATACAATAAAGTACTCACATATCTACATATTTATCCTTACTTTTATGTTATTTTGTGACTGATTATATAATATCTTTGTGTTGTAGGTAACAAGGGCTTTACATGCAAAGTGGGGCTAGGCCAATTGAATCAAGCCAACTTACATCCAGCCAGGCATGAATTCAAGAAAAGAACAACCCAATTAAATTTAAGTCCAATTGGAGTAAGGAATCAAAGGAAATTTGTGCCAAATCCAAGTCCAATTCGGATTAGGATTCTAGACTGCACATCAGTTAGTATTTTTGGCATAACTTTCGGCTCAGATGTCCAATCGAGATGATTCAAGTTGGGCTGGAACGATAACTTAAAGGGCTACAACTTTGTAGTTACCAAAAGTCCAAATTCTGACGTTAAATGGGCCAAAATAGTCGGTTAAGTGAAGCCTAAAAATCTGGGATTTTCTCTAAACGGGAATTCAACTTGTAATAGGATTCCTTGACCTATTTAAAGACTCTTTAGGGCAAAATTCAGGGGGCGGAGGCTAGTGCTAGAGCTGAGGGCTGAATGTATAGAGAGTGCGGCTACTTCTTTGGTTTTCTTCCATGACAGTTAGTTTTATTTTATTTGTCTAGTTTAATGTTTAGTATTTTATTTTTGTGTTTTCTTTCAATTACCATGAGTAGCTAAATTTATAATTAGGGTTGAGAATGAAACCTTGTTAAGGATTATCAGTTATATTTATGTGATTTGATTTTTCCCACAATAATTATTCTTTAATGATTTAAATTGTTCTTGCTTTATATCAATTGACTAAGATGAGATTCTAGATATGAGTTCAATCATGTTTTTCTCATGATTTAGGATTTGTCTTAATTAATTGAATGCTTGGTTTATTAATTCTTGATTATAAAATTAGATATCTCTTGTAATTTGTCTGTCAATGGATACAATTTATGATTTGATTTTTAGAATTGGATATATCTTGTGATTTGTTTGGCTACGGATACAATTAATGATTTGGTTTTATACTTAAGAAGCGAAGAAGAACATGCTTTAGATTTTTAAACATAAGTTTTAATGATGATATTTTCCATGATAGCAAGATTGATTTCTAGATTATCATGTAGTGAGTTGGGAAAAATTAATGATCATAAATATATGCTGATATGATTTACAAGGCGGATTCCAAAACCTCAATTCCTTTCTCTTAATTGTTTATATCTTTTTATTGCTTTATATCTTTTGCTTAGTTTAACTATTTGCTTAATTTTATTATTTGCTTAGTTTATTTTATTGCAACCAACCAATTTTTATTTAAACTAGATTAGGATTAATTTGGTTAAGGTTTAATTAATTTTCCTACGTTCATACAAGTCCCTGTGGGTTCGACCTCGTTCTTGTCCAACTATACTTTGGTACGGTTCGTACACTTGCGAGTATTTTAAAATTTCACAACACCTAAGGTCTTCCATCTTGCGAGCTCTCCTAATCATCTCTTCCACCGTGTTTATCCTCTCGTTGATCTTCTTCTCACCCTCCATGGTTGGGGAATTATGGTCAGTCTTGTTCTCCTCTTGGCCACTCTTCAGGTTCTAAAATTGTTGTACCATAAGGTTCATGTCCTCCCCCAACTGGATTTGACTAGCTACCATGGTGTTCAGTAGCTCTTGAATGTTCATGGGTTTTTCAGTGTTCGGATGTTCTCCCCCTTTCGCCATAGCAATGGAGTCTTCGGACTTCTTATGGCTTGGACTATCTTCTAGGTTGAATACGGATTGTAATGTTGCAGCAATGAAGTGTCTTCTATGCTCACGGGCATTAGTGTTGTGATAGGAGTGATAGGCTTGGAACTAGAACTACTAGCTTGAATGTCAGTCTTGGGTTCTCTTTGAAGCCTTCCCTCTGATCTTGACCAAATTCTCCCCTAAGAAAAGGCTTGGTTGGGTCAATCAAACTAGGTCCCCATCTACATCAATCAACCAACAAAACAAACACACACAATATGCAGTGCAATTTGAACACGGACCGAACTAAGGTTAAGTTCTAAGTCATTACATTGTAGGGTGGGTTTGTTGTTTTATTGTTTCCCATAGCTAAGACGTTACACCTCCCAACTTGTAATATAATGAACATTACGTTGGTCCAAACGGCATGGTTTATCCTTTGTAGTCAACAAGAAGTGATCCAATGACTTTGGGCTACGAGTTGGTGAGTTTGCCACTGGGTACCTGAATCTAATGAAGATTAGTGATCCATGGTTACTACCACCATATGTTTGAGATGGGTGCATACATATTTGTTGTTTTGATGGCACACATAATCAACATGGCAACACAAACAAAAAATATCACACAAACATCTTAAGACATAAATAAACAAACAAACAACTATATCATGCAAAATCATGCAAAAGACAAGGGTATATATTTGATCACTTAAAGTTTAACACGAAGCTTAGCCCTCAACATCCCTAGTGAAGTTGCCACTAAGAGAGGCCACTAAATTTGGGCCCTCTCTTTGGGCCCTCTCAAAAATGAGATTCGAGTGCTAGTAAGGGCACCTCTCTTTTGGGGTAGTGGTGTGAAGTCGCCTCTTATTTTTCTTACACAAAAAAATAAGAAAAAAAATAAATATAATTACATGTCCAAAGTACCTCAAATGTTATTGATTGAATTAAAAAAAAAAAATACAATTTTGGTAAATTATCCTTACAAGGCTTTGAGTCCTAGTTACAATCTATGCAAAAGAATACAAAACTTTGGTCTTAGTTACAATCTACCAAAATTAAAAGACAAAGACTAATCTACCTATCCAAAAACCCTAAGCTTGGGGGCTAGGTTGTGGAATGGGAAGGTGTTAGGCACCCATTCCACCTAGATAGAATCTAGTCTTCTAAACTCTAATGACCAATATACCCTTTTTCGCATGAGGTTGAATGATATGTTATAATGCACATGACAAACACTTGACAAAAATTAATCTAAATAAATCTACCTTATGAGTATGTCCTCTTTTTAAAGAAAAATCAAATCTGTTTTGAGGATAAAAAAATAATAATAATAAAATAAGACTTGGTTTGTTAAAAAAAGTCAGATCTGCTTTTAGAAACAAGGAGAATAAGATTTTGTTAAAAAAATCAAATCCGTTTTTATAAAGGGTTAAAAAGAAAAATTTTATCTAGAAAAAATCAGATCTGTTTTGTGTACAGTTAAGAAAAACAAGATTTGATTTGTTAGAATCGGATTTGTTTTTGTAAAAGAAAAAAAAATGAGATTTTGTTAAAAAGAACTAGATCTGTTTTGAAAAGTAAAAAATAATTTTAGGTTTGTAAAAGAAAAATTAGATCTATTTTTAGAAACAAAAAAAAAGGGACTTTTTGAAAGAGGATTCACATTCATGAGATAAATTTATTATGCATGCATCACATATTAAAAAAAAGAAAAGACTTCAACCTAACTTTCAATCCCTTCTTTTAAATTTCAAAATCTGCAATTTTGTAACAAATAAAACTTTTTCTAAAAAATTAGATCTGTATTTAATGAAAATATAGATCACTTTTGAAGTAAAAAATATCAGATCTAAAAATATAGATCAGTTTTGTGCTAAAAAAATCAGATCTGAAAATACAGATCAGTTTTGTGTTAAAAAAAAAATAGATCTAAAAATATTGATAAGTTTTTGTGTTAAAAAATATGATTTTTATTTAATAAAAATACAAATCAGATTTGTGTTAAAAAAATCAAATCTGAAAATATAGATCAGTTTTTGAATTTTAAAATAATCTTTGATAGTCATTAGCTTAAGAAAAAGAATTACAATAAACAATCATCAAAGAACATGTTAAAGAAAATTTTAGCAAATTATCTAAGCATGGTAATTATATCAAGAACAAGACATGATAAAACATGCTAAACATATTCATGCATCAAACAATAACAAAAATTAATGGAGGAAGAAAAGAAAGAAGAAAAACAGAATACCTCTCGCATAAGTGTGCTCTTCTAATGAAGGAATATTTTAGAAATCAAAGAAGTTTGTTCACCTCTTTGAAGCCTAAAATACTTTACTTGTAAAGTTATGATTTACAACTATGTTTTGTATTGGCTTTATTCCATGACAAAAAGTGTTGTAATTGCTCTAATTTTGTTCCTTGTATTTTGTGGGATTTTGTTGTATTGGGTTTAGTATTAAGTTGGTGAAAACTCAAGCTTAAATGAAGAATCAGTGGATTTCGTGAGAAGCTCACGAGAAGCTAAGCCACGAAAGAGCATGTGAGGAGCACATGACTAGAAGTTGAAGAGTCGTGCCAGGCTGTCGTTTTCGCGAGTGTCTCGCAGGTAAGGCCTTCCCACGAGACAATCGCAAAACATTCTACTTGGAGGATTTTTATGTGTGAATTTCTTACCCTTCACCCATACTATATATACCCTTATTACCCACAAATGTAAGAGAGGCCATTCAGAGAGAAAAACCCTAGATAGGTTTTCTATAACACACACCCATCTTTTAGAGAGAGAGCTACTCATCCTTAGTGAGAATTCATTATAGCCTCTTCTCCTTCCCTCTCCCATTATCATACATTGAGAGGAGATTTGTACCAAAACACAATCCACACATTTTCAAAGTGTAGTGAGTGTTTTTGGAGTTGCTGGGAAGTATTGGAAGAAGCCAAGGATGGTAGATGCAACATGGAGCTTGTTGCGGGATCCGGAGAGCTAGGCAAGACACGGTTCCGAGAAGCCTTGTTGGAGTAGGAGCTTGGAGGGCTTAGGTACAGAGGGTAGATTAGGCTTGGAGGGTCTCTTACTTACCCATGTATCCCAACTGATTGTCTAGTGGATCGATTACTGCTTGGGGGGCGGCGAAGAGGTTTTTTGCCGAGATTCTGAGGTTTCCTCTTCGATAACACATTGGCGTGTTATCTTGTGTTTGCATTCTCTCTTCCCTTACTCTTGTGCTTTACTTTTAATGTTTGTTGTTCATGTTTATGCACTAGAGTAGTATCGATTTATTGCGCTTCATTTACTCTTGTTTCCGCACTTAGATAAGTTAGAGTAAAAGCAATCTAGCCATAATTTTAATTGGGGGTCTAAATAGCTTATGTGTTTTTAACACATTTTCAAGCTTTCATTACTTACAAAAAAGAAGTTCCTAAAGTAAAAGCCTCCAGAACGTCTTTAATGTAAGGGGAATTGAAAAGTTAGAAGAGAAGAGCTCCTAATCTTGATTTTTTTTCCTCTATTTATAGAGGTTGGGATGCTTTAATGTGATCAGATACGAATTGGAACGCATCCTTATCTCTAAAAAGTCGAAAAGATAGGCTTTATCTCAATCAGGGAGTCCTTGGGCCAGGCCAAAAATTTAGGTCAATCGGCACATGGCAAGTGCCGAATGGCCTTATTAGGTGTCGAGCCTGTGTTCGAGTTTTGGTCCAACTTGGACTTCTTTTTTGAGGATTTTTTAGCCGGGAATTGTACCTAGACGCATTTTTAATCCGTATTCTAAAAATTAATCCCTTTTTTCTAGATATTCGGGTCTTTAAAGTGATGATTATCTTGTAGATAAATATTCTAAAAATGCTTGATTATCCATAACTTCTTTGTTATCTGATTATCCACTTTATTCTCATGCAAGCAAGTCTATTTTTAACACTAACTAACAACTAATCACAAAATTATTTTAGTAATTTTAGTTGTCTAGCCAATCAAAATTAATTTAAATTAATCATGCTTGGTCGGCTTCACTCAAACAAAATGCATGCAAACCGTGCAAACTTGATCATGTGATATCTTTCAATCCGACGGTCTGATTTGGAAATCGGACATTCCGTCACAACCGTTAGAACCTCAATATCATTTTTATGATATGCAATGAATGAATTAATGCTTGTAATGCAACTCTAAATTTTGGGTATATGAATGGTCATTCTAGTCATCTTCCAAGATTAAATTATGAGTGCAAAATCGAGTGTCTACACATAGGTAGCATTGTCAACCACATTCCCCCCAACAGGTTCTTCACTACCATCCACATGAACTTCTTCACCCCCAACAGGTTGTCTGCCCCTAGCGTTGTTATCCACATTCCCCCCAACACTACAATCCACATTCCCCCCAACAGGTTCTTCACTACCATCATTTTGCTCAACCACAGATATTGTAAGAGGGAAAATATTGTCATTGCCCCTAATGTGTTCACCCATTCCGGGAGCCACCTCCTCACAATCAGCACCATCATCTTCATTATACATTTCCCATGGCATTTCTACTACAATTGGCTGATCTGGTTCAATCATAGGTTCTTCAATAGCAACTGGCTGAACTTCAAGTTCTACATACAATGTGATTTCATTTGTTGGTTATTCAGCATGTAGTTTACACATGTAGGTCACATCATCATCTGAAGTAATTAAACCTAACCCTTCATCTAAGTTACCACCAGGTATTAAATAATAAATCCTACTGTTAATGGGTCCCCCAACCTTAGTACAAATGTCTTGTATCTCAAAATGACTTAGTAGATGTAGATCAACATTACCCATTATAGACACCTCATGACCTACATACTCTAAACTAGAGTTCCACTCAAAAGTCCCACTATGGTGAATAGAAAAATAATAATGAATTTCAGCCATCTGCAGGAGTTAAAACACATGCACAAATAACACTAATCAAATACAGAACCAACACATACACAGAGAGCACCAATCATTGTCAAAAACAAAATAATTTCATATAACATAAAAAACCATTTAACGTGGGGTCAGGGGAGATAAAAAACACAACCAACTAAATAATTAGTCTCCATGGGACCATGGACAACCTAAAGATGCATCTACCCAAAATATTCCTAGGGACTACAGTAATCAATGTCAACGAACAATCTGAGGGTTACAACTATAAAAGCAAGCCAAATCATTTAATAGAAAACTAATAAAGCAAGCCAAATCATTTAACAGAAAACTAATAAATTTATGCGTGAGAGATGCCCCCCCCCCCCCCCCCACCCCGGCCGCTGCCGCTGCCGCTGCCACCCATTTTTTGGTGTTGGGCTAAACCCACATAATGGGTGGAGTCTTCTTATTGCTTCTCAAAATGGAGGTTTGACTTATTATATTTTTTCCTTTAGATTAAAGGTTTTACAATGGAGTCGCCACTTATTTAATTATTGGAATAAATAAGAAAACCAAAATTGAAAAATTCCACATTTTATTGATTTGCAAATGAATTTACATTGATCATAAGAAATTACATGGCTTTGGTCCTAGATACAATCTAAGATAAAATACATGGCTTTGTTTCCTAGTTACAATCTAGAAATTGAAAATTTCATAGATAAGCATTGATCTATCAACCCTTGATCTAAGCTCGGAGGTTATGTTATAAGATGGGAAGGTGTTAGGCACCCATCTTGTCCAGTGAAATCAGTCATCTAGACTATGGTGGCCAACATTCATATTATATCATCCAATATGTTATCAATTAATTCACATGTTGAATTTAATGTGTGTGCATGTGATAAACCCTAATTCAATTTATTAAGCATCACATTTGGATTGAAAAATAAATTCTAGTGAATGTGTGTAGATGGTAATATCCTAGATTCAAGGATTTGAAAAAATTATGAAACAAACATGTTTTTCATATTTTTTTTATGTAGATTTAAGATCAAAGCTAGTGTTATGCATGAACATGTGATAAACAACCAAGAACATTTGAAGAACACATATGAACATTTGAGAACATTCAAACAAATTCATGGAATTTAAATAAACACTAGCATCCTCTAATTTTAATTTCATTATAATAATATAAAAAAAAAAAACAATTTAAGAAAAGAGATTATACCTGCATGCAAGATTCACACGATAGAGGAGAAGACTCTTGATGGAGGTCCTAAGGGTGGAGTAGAAAAGAAGAACTAGGAGAGGAAGAGTGAGTCTCACTCAATACCTTGAGTCTCAGGAAGATCAAGATATGACAAGACTACTTTACATCACTAGAATTTAAGAGAGGAGAAGAGATGGGGTTTTTTGTGTGTCTTGGAATGGAGGAGAGGTCAATTACTAAGGGTTGACAAAGGATCAAAAGGAATTATAAACCTAGACTCTATTTCAAACTTTAGGGAAAGTTGGTGCATTAAATGTAGAGATTGGTGGGAGTGATGAGCAAGCAAAATTCAGTTTTTCCCATAGTTATTGTAATAGTCTGCAGAGCCAAATTCAAAAAATTATATCTTTCTCAATTCTGATTGGAATTGTCTAGTTCTTGTGCTCAGATTGAAGTCCCAGATGTCTAATTTTTGGAAAAACTAACCTCACCCATTAATTCAAAATATTCTGAGAGATATCAACAAAATAGTAAGCAGAGGTCATTTGTCAGAAAATAATTTTAGCACAATTAACATTAATAGGTCCCGAAATTAGTTTCCAATTAATATTAATAGGCTCCAATCACTTGCATTTCAGACTTAATTAGTTCCAAATTTACTCTAATTAAAAATATAATTGCACAAATTACTCATTGAATAATTAATGTTTGACTATCTAATTAATTAAGTGTGTGCAACCTTACCGTAAGATGTAGTCCTAGCCAATCAAATTATGACACATCATTAATCTCAAGTTGATTATAATTATAACCAATTGGAATCAATTGTTCATAATCACATGTAGTCAGACTCAATTTGTGATAGTGCATTTCAGCCATTAAAACTTGATTTGATGATAACTTTCAATTTAATGATAACTTTTAATTTGATGGTTCAATTAGGGCTTATGACCAATCGATTTGATCATTACCACATCAAGATCATTTTTGTGAAATAAAATTAAGGATCTAATGGCCACAATTAAGATGCCTATTTCCTAGGTGAAATTACCTTTTTTACTCTCCATGTGAAATTAAATGCGGATTGCAAAATGGGGTATCAACATTATGATAGAAAACCTTTAATCATGTAACCTTCATCAATCGTTACACATTGAAAAAGAACAAACACAACAAGAACAAAAACTATTCAAGTAAACCCTAGAAAATCTTTTCATACCTAATAGAGAGAAAACCCCCAACTTCAGTACACCTCCTTGCTCGCAATTAGCAGAGTAAATCGAGATTCTTTTGGCAATCGAAGTAAAGAAAGAAAGGGATAATGGGTTTGGGGATTTTAGGGATTCGGAGTTTGTAACGAAGAGGATAGACTGATAGGAGAGTAAGTTAAGTGAGAGAGATAGTGGGTTCTAATGGGGTTTCTAATTTTGGCTTATATAATAAAGGAGATTTTCTAATGGAGAGGGAGGGGGTGGGTAACGAATGTCTAACGGAGGGCACCTTAGGTGGGTTAAGTGATAATTTTTAAACCACAGGTAGGATTTGTTAAAACCGGCCAAACTATAGGTGAGTTAAGTGCAATTATCCCATTGAAAAATATGCCATTGGTACCACAAATTCAAGTTAATCAGTTAGATTATATGCTCCAATTGTATTACTTAAATTTCTAACTTTCAAATTCTGCTTTTGCAATAGAAACTGTACAAATAAATCCCACCTGAAACAACTGAAAATATCTATAGAGAAGACATGTTGTAGTATAGTTGTACAATGGCAAAGCAAAATTCTTATAGTTAATTGGGCTTATATTTTGTCAATTGAATTCAAAAAGGGTTCAAATATTGGCCTTTCATGGCCCAGAGTATCAGCCTAATCCTGAACGTGAAAGAATCGGCTAAGTTGGAGAAGGTAGAAAGGATATTTTAAGAATTGTAGTTGCCATTGCTTCACTGATTTTTTTGATTTTTGGTCTGTGTATTTTCCAATTTTATTATTATTTTTAGAGAAAGTTGTATTGTCCAATTTTAAAGATACACATCAAATAATGATATCAACTATTATAAGTTTTAAGACCCAATTAAAAACCTTTTGCATATCAAGCTTCATTCTATAAGGGTTTGAGGGACTGACCCTGCTTCAATACGTGAGTTATAAGGGTCTAGAATTCTCTACGTTGCCAAGACCTCCGGCTTAGATCATCCCTTGCACCTGGCTATGAATTAGAAAATTATTTAATTCTATTTGTTACAGCATAAATTTTGGCAAAGGAAGATAGAAGTTCTTTTTTTTTTTTAAAGCATTTTGGCATAGCTGCTGTTTGATACACTACCCAATATATAGATGCTGAAATCTTTTTTTTTTTTTTTTTTTTTTTTTTTTTTGACGTGGAGCCTCACCAAGGCAAACTTTTTTGGACTTACCTTTACAGAGTAAACCATGGATACACAACCTCACCTTCTAGACCTTGTGTTAGGTTGAACCATATACATCTTGCATTCTCTCTCTACTCTCTTTCTCCATAATTTTTTTTTTTTTTTTTTTTTTTTGCTGAATAAATACTTTATTTATAAGTAGAAAAAAAAGATATACAATCTAGGAAGGGCCTGTGACCATCTCTATCTAAAGCCTTAGCTAACAACAGTAACAGTTAGAGATAGAAACTGGCCCACTCCAGTTCAAAAGAGTAGCCCATTGGGCTAGAAGGCGGGTAGTAACATTGCCCTATCTACATATAAAAGAAAATGATACATTACAAAAAGATTTGGCTAGAAACAAAATATCCTCCAGAACTGCTTTAATTCTCTAGTGAGAGACAACTACTTTGTTCTTCAATGGCTCAATGACATTCAGTGCATCTCCTTCAAGGATAATTCTCTTGAATCCTTCATTAGCCGCCTTTTTGATAGCTAAACAAGCTACTTTGGCTTCTCCTAACAAAGGCTCTATTTGATCCAACTGCTCTGTCCATGCTGTAACTAAATTTCCTCTTTGGTCTCTTGCCACCACTACCACTGAGGATTTATCTTCCCTAATTGCAAGATCAAAATTCAGTTTTATCCAATTTAAAGGTGGCGGAGTCCAAGATGAGTTTTTTGGAGGTTTTTTTGGTTGATTTCTCCAAGCATTCCTGTGCTCTTCATAAGATTTATTCACCTGCCTTGCCACCTCATCCGGGCTTGTTTTGATTCCTTCCAATCTAACTTTATTTCTCGTCGTCCAAATTTGATCACATAAAATTGCTACCTATAATTGGAAATATTTAGCTTCTTCGCCCTCTAAACCCAAGCCATGCTTTGAGTTTATTATCATCTTCACCTAATCAGCTATAGACACATTATACATATGGCTCATATTTAATGGCCAAAGACCTGTAAACCAAATTTGGGCAACCCAATCACATTGCGGAAAAATATGCTCTAAAGACTCAATGACATTAGTGCATAAATAATAATCAATCGAAGATAGAGAGAACTTGGAATTTAGGACTGATAACGCCTTAAAATGTATACTTGTTATATATTTATATGGGCGTTATCTCCTTATTATTATGCTTAATTTGTATAATTAAACCATGATTTGCATTAGTCCCTATTATTTATCTTTACATAATTTCTTGAATAAAATACTATTCATTGTGTGTAATTTTCTACTTTCAGGAAATTATGTAAGAAAGATGAGTTTACAGGAATTTGTGAGAGAATGGAGGCCAAACTAGAATTAAAGTGGAGCTGAAGAACCATGCTTAAATGTCTAAGGAGGTGCAGCTGGAGTGCTTGGATCGTCTACCATGATTGGAAGCTTCAAATAAGGAAAGAAATCAAAGAGGCAAAATCTGAAAAGGAAAAAAATCTAATTTGAGCACTGATCAGTATTTTGGGCATATCTCTCTCCTCAAAAATCCAATTAACACAAGGCCAGATGGGTTGGAACCGTGACTTAAATATATACAACTTTTCAGTTTTGAGTTTTTCGAAATTCTCAAATTTTGAAGGCCGAAATTAACTCACAAGTTACCGTTGTAAACCTGGACGGAAATTAAAATAGTAAATGTTTTATTTTCTTTGGACACTTAGACATTAGGGTTTTGAAGGGAGGCTGGTAGAACGAATTTTGGCAGAGAAAACCCTGTATTTTTTCTTTCTCTAATGGCAGCCTAAACTCTTTGCTAGGGCTAGGGGTTATGTTTCTTCTATACGGTATGAATATTCAATGTGATTCTTTCTAGGATTTTATCTACAACATATTTGATTGTTCAATTAGATTTCTTTTGATGTATTAGTTCTTCCATGCTTTCAATAAGTTCAATCATGTTTTTCTTATTGTTTAGATGAATTTCTAATAGTTTCAAATAGAAATCAGGATTTAAAGTGATTGAGTTTTTCTGAAAACTTTTCTAACCGCATTATCAATCGAGGTTATCATGCGTTCTTGAATTGTCTCAGTTCAACTGAATCATAAGTTTTTAATTGTATAAGAACAATCAATTATGAAATAGATATTTTCTTAGATCACAAAGAATTTCATATTGATATAGGGAAACACCCTAATGCCCTAGTATTTACATTATTGATTTAAATTAGTTTTTATCATTATTCTTGTTAACACTCACCAAACAAAAGTATTTTTCTTCTTCACCCAAATTGTATTATTTAATTATATTGTCTTTGAATTTACCCTGATCCTTGTGGTTCGACCTCGGTACTCCGAGAATTATATTGCTACGATCTCCTGTCACTTGGGAGTGAGCAAGCAAGGACTAGGTTGTAGGCAGAATCTCCCAAGCCATCTTCCACGGCAAATTTTTAAGCTTGGCATGAATTTTCAGCTTCCACAACTCTTTCCAATCTTTACTTTGCAGTAGAGGGTGAGGTGGATAGTTAATAATCCTTAAGGCATTATATGCTGTCTTAAAAGTGAATTCACCTGAGGGTTTAAGACACCAAAAAACTTGGTCTTGTTGTGATAGTTGGGTAAGGTGGATGGCCAAAATCTTGGTTACTATATTTGCCTCAAATAACTCATAAAGCTTTCCTCTATCCCACTGTCTAGCATCTTGATCAATCAACTCCGCCACCAGATGAGCTTCAAGACTAGCTCCATTTCTTCTTAGAGGGATTAGATTTGGCTCATTTGGAATCTAGGGGTCTTCCCAATTCCAAGTATTCAAACCATTCCTTATCTTGTGGCACATTCCTTTCTTTACTACATCTCTACATTCAAAAATGCTTTGGGAAGCCCATGATGCCCTTTTAGGTGAGGGCATTTTCATAAAGTTTCTATGCTTTACATATTTCTTTTTAAAAATTTGAACCCATAGTTTGTCAGCATTACTTACTATTTCCCAAGTTATCTTTGCCACCAGAGCTTTGTTAATGTCTTTAGTTTTTTTATACCCAACCCCCCAGCACTTTTTAGAGTGCATATAGAATCCCAACTCTTAAGACAACACCCCAACTTATTTTCATCTTTGAAACCCCACCAGAAATTTCTATTCACTGCGTCAAGCTTAGAATAGACTTGTTTAGGGAAGAGTAGAGATGAAGCTTGATAAGATGGGAGGGAGGAGGCCACTAATATAATTAGAGTGGTTTTGCCTGCCTGTGATAAAGTCTTCATCTTCCACCCTTGAAGTCTTTGTTTCACTTTATCAATAATTTCTTCAGCTACAATCTTTCTACCTCTACTTGAGGCCATTGGGATGCCTAAGTATTTTTCTTTCCTATTTGAGGATTTTATTCCCATTGAGTTTGTCAAGCGAGTTCTTACTCTTTGCTGCACATTCTTGCTAAAAATGATCACTGACTTCAGTAGGTTAACTTTTTACCTTGACTATCCAGCAAAAGTTTCAAGACAAGCTTTAATGCTCTCTATATTTTCCTTATTTGCTTGAACAAATAGGAACAAGCCATCTACAAATTGAAGGTAGGTGATAGGCATCAGGTTTGGTGCTCATTTATAGCCTATGATTTTGTTATTTGAAACTTCCCTCTCGATAAGCCTAGCTAGAACTTTTGTTGCCTATTAATAGAGGGGTACCATTATACACTTAAAACATATTAACATATCAACTAGAAGGTACTTCTATTGCCTATTAGCCTATTAGCCAGCAATTTAGAGATGATCTTATATAATACATTGCACAAACTTATGGGCCTATATTGAGAGACTGTTGCAACATTACTCCCTTTAGGTATGAGAACTATAAAGGAGTGGTTTATTTCCTTCAACATGTACCCCCTTTGGAAAAAGGTAGTGATGACTTCAATAACTTCACCCCCAATTATATTCCAATAACACTTAAAAGAAATGTGATGACATCCCATCGAGCCTTGGAGGTTTATTTAACCCAATACTGAAGACAACTTCCTTATTCTCCTTTGGCGAAGGAATTTTAGATAGCATCTCTATATCCTCATCAGAAAGGCTTAGGGTTATGAGGTTCTCTAGGTTGCTAGGAATTGAGGGGTTAGAAGATGTAAAAAGATTTGTGAAGAATTCTTTGAAGCATTTCCCAATTTCTTCTCTTCCCAAAACCCAAATGCCTTGCTGGTTTTTTAGAAAATCAATTGCATTTCTTCTTCTTCTAATAATAGTTGTCAAATGAAAGAATTTGGTATTTAAATCAGCTGTAACAAGAAACTTGGTTCTAAGCTTTTGTCTCTATAACATTTCTTCTCTTTGGAGCCATTCTTGGAGTTCTAAGTTAGTATTAGCTTCTATATTTAGATTTTCCTGGGTTGGATCTTCATTCTGAATCTTTTCCAATTGGTCCTAACAATCCTTGATTCTCTTCTGGATATTCCCAAACCACTCTTTGTTCCGTCTTCTGAATTCCTTCTTGGTTTCTTTAATCTTCCTACATACTTTAAACAGAGGGGTACCATTCACATTAGACCTCCAAGCTTTTTCCACCACAAAGAAGCTTGCCTCATCTCTTGTCTAGGCCTCTTCAAACTTAAATGGCTTTTTGGCATATCTTCTTTCACCCTTAGTAAATAAGATAATAGGAGAGTGATCTGACATTGAGACGAGTAAATTATGAACTACAGCTCTTGGAAAGATAAGCCTCCATCTTTCATTTGCAAATGCTTTATCCAATCTTTCTTTGATGTTTACAAAACCTTCACTTTTATTAGACCATGTAAAAGGGTTACTCAAAAATTGGAGTTCACTGAGCCCTTTCTTGTCTATCATCTCATTGTAGACACTCAATTTTGCACCCATGATTTAATCAAGAAGAATAACTTGAATGACCATCCATGTACCCCAAAAATCATGATTGCATTACATGCATTAATTTGTTCTTGCATTACATGCATCAATTCATTCATTGCATATCATAAAAATGATCTTGAGATTCTAACAATCGCAACGGTGTTTCTGGTTTTCAAATTAGACCATCGGATCGAAAGATATCACATGATCAAGTTGCACGGTTGACATGCATTGTGTCTAGGTAGAGTCGACCACACATGATTAATTTAAATTAATTCTGATTGGTTAAGCAATTAAAATTAATTAAATAATTTTGTGATTGGTTGATAATTAGTGATAAAAATAGGGATGCATGCGTAGGAATAAAAGGTGAAAGCTCGAAAATGTGTTAAAAACACAAAAGCTGTTTAGACTCCCAAATTAAAGTTACGGCTCAATAGATTTTACACTAACTTAATTCTAAGTGCGAAATAGTGTAAATGTGAGCGGATAAACAAACAAGCTACTCTAATCCATAATCAAGTCACCACAGTAGTAAACTGAAATGTAAAAGAGTAAGGAAAAGAGATGCAAACACAAGATAACATGCTGATGTGTTATCAAAGAGGAAACCGAAGAACTCGGCAAAAAACCTCTCCGCCACCCTCCAAGTGGTAATTGATCCACTAGACAATCAGTTGGGATACATGGGTTAGCAAGAGACCCTCCAAGCCTAATCTACCCGATGTACCTAAGCCCTCCAAGCTCCTACTCCAACAAAACTTCTCAGAACCGTGTCTTATCTAGCTCTCTGGATCCCGCAACAAGTTCCATGTTGTATTTGCCATCCTTGGCTTCTTCCACTGCTTCCCAGCAGCACCAAAACCTCACTTGACACTCTGAAAGGGTGTGGTAAGTGTTTGGGCTAACAACCTCTCAATGGTATAGAAATAGAGAGGTAAGAGTTGAGGAAATCCACAAGCATATGTGTAGAGATATATGGGTATGATAATCTCTAACTCTCAAGGTTTGAGGCTAGGGTTTTCTCTCAGAACACTTCTCAACATTTGTGGGTAATGTAGGTATATATAGTGTGGGTACAGAAAGCGTGTATCAGATAGTACAGTCTAGCAGAACAAAATGTTTCGCGGGTGTCTCACAGGAAGGTCTTACCCGCGAGATACTCGCGAAACATAGCTGTCTCCATCTGTACTGACTCTTCGAATTCTAGTCATGTGCAAGGCACATGCTTCACTTCACGGGATGCTTAGTCGCGAGCTACCTGCGAGAAATCTTCTGGCTTCAATTGCATGAGTCTTCACACACTATCTTTCTATCACACAACCTTTACAATCAAATCCCATAATAAATACAGGGTACAAAAGATTGAATAAAATTACAATCAAAATTGGCACGAAATAAAAGCCAACAGAATACATATTTGTAAATCACAATTTTACAATCTCCCCCTTTGGCTATTCTGTGACAAAACCCTTAAAACAGACTCTAGACTTAAACGTGAGTTTGGGAACAATGGCAAAACTCACTCACACCTAATCTAGAAATTGTGAAGCATTTGCACGTTTATACCTGTAACCTGAAACACTCGCACACAAAAAAAATTTTCATTAAGTTTATGACAAGTTGAATACAAGGTATGAACATAAGCAAGCATAGTGTGATCAAGTATGTAAACATTAGATAACATGTAAACAAAAACTTGATCAAACAAGTTCAGTCATTAAAGACTGACTACAATGAACATTTAGTAAGTAAGTGTTCATCCGGACATGCAAACAAAGAGCAATCACTTATGATCACTTGTATGTCCAAAACACGACCAATGCAAAATACGTAAAGTATATGCATCTAGGAACAAGATCCTAATAGGGCACAAGTGTGAGGTACTCAAGACATATTGGCAATATCTTAAGAGTACAAAAAGATGCTACAAAGCAATAAGGTAAACATAACATAATATTTTAAATAGCTAAGCATAATCATGAACTATGAGCAAAGCAAACATAGTTAATGTAGCACAAAGCTCTTTCTCTCTTTCTTCCCCTATCATGAATCTTAGGAGCTGTGATGAACTTCGAACATACATACCTGTAACCTGAAACACTTGCACAAAACACATTAGACCCTCAAGGTAAAGCAAGTAATAAAAGGACAAGTATAATGTAACAAGTAAATTGTGATCAAGTAAACATGATGTGAAACATATGAGTAACTTGATCAAACACCAAAACAATCATATAGAAATGACTACAATGACCACATAGCAAAGCAAATGATCATCCGAACAAGCATAAGGATGTATGCATGTTCAATACATAAACACAATGCGATGAGAGCAATAAAGCATAGAACACAAAGCACCATAAAATACCGAGAAACCAAGCATAAGGTAAAACTAGGTTTTCTCATAAAAGAATGTCTTCTCCCCCTTGATATATGCATCTCCCCTATGGATTTCTCCCCCTACAAATATGCACGAGGTAGAATTTCTCTCCCTAAGAATGTACACAAGAATCATATAGAAATGACAAAAGAAATGATGAAAGTATACACTCTCCCTTTTTGTCACAAATAGACAAATGAATCAAGAGGAAGGTGGGAAAGAAAAGAAGATATGACAAGGGTAAAAGATGACGCATGAGGGGTGCAAGATGAATGAGAAAATGAAGCTCAAACATAAGACAAAAACATCAAAAAAATGCTACAAAGCATAAAGTAAACATGACATGCTAAGGGTGATGGAACATGATATAAACCTAGGCACGACAAGGACACAAGAACATGTAATATGTGCTAAAAGATCTAAAAAGACTTACCTAGCATGAATGAATGCAAAATATGTTAAGTATTAGAGTGTGTGCAGTAAGGTGCATCTAGTGTGCATCTAGTGTGCATGTGAGATGCATGACCAATGCATAAACAAGCACTCACGAGGCAAAGTGCATAAAACATACCACCAATGATCAAAACATGACAAACATGAATAATTATGGTGATCCCCAAAATTTGGTACTCATCGAAGTCCAAAACAATGAGAAAATGCCATTTGGGCATTTTATCGAGCACTTAGAGTGTACACACTACACATGCATGTTAAATAATACATGAACATATGAAAATCTTGCCTAAATACATGTTATTTTTGCTACAAGGGACCAACATCTAAAGCAAATAATCATTTAAAACAAATCCCAATAAAAAAGATTGACAAAAATTGAGTTTTCCAACTCCTATTTGAGAAAATCCCAACTATGAACATAAAACCCCCCAAAAACATAATCTAAGGATCAAAATCAATGAACAGTGTTAAAGATTACTTTAGAGATGTTAATGGAATGAAAAACACTTCAATTTAGTTGGGTTTTGATGTAGAAACATTAAAACAGGGGTTTGGGAAAAGATGAGAGAAGTTTAAAACAAATGTCCCACGAAATGCCCTTTAAAAAGCTGATCTATAAATTTTTGCGGGAAGCTAACTCACGAAATTTTTCATGGGTAAGCCTTACTCGTGAGTTACTCACGAAACAGTCGTGAAACTCTCTGTCCAAAGTTGAAAAACATGAGATTTGGACTATTTAACTCCCAGTTGAGCTCACATGAAATGGGTCACGAAAACACCCAGAAAACATGTCTTTTTTTTCACACAAAAACAACTTGAAAAACTTTGAAAAACATGGGTGATACAGATCACTTCCAAAAGTAAACAAAAAGAACAAAAAATCTTTTTTGATTTGATCCACATATGGTTGAACACACACACATCACATTTGAACATGTACAATCACACAAATGAAATAGATATTCATTGAACATTAAACTTGTGTGTTGTGTGTGTGAATCAAGTGTGGAATAGTCCTTAGACCAAAGTGAAGATTCAATGATCAATTCAATCAAGTCATACACAACTAGTACTAAGTCAAGTGGTCTATCTCAATAATAGAAATGAACATATATGACCTCCCACAAGAAAATGATTACAAAACTTAAAAGCTTTTCATTTGGCTTCTGCATAAATCATAACATTTGATCATTTTTGAATAATACATCTCTTGTTGAGATCGGTGCTTGAAATTTTTGATATTTCAACATTGAGAGTTAGTCTTTGGCTTTTTAAGCACCATACATTTCAAAACAGAAGTCGTTTTACCTTTTTCCTAATCAAATACTAGTATGTGCGACAGGCTTTTGCAGCTCAAAATCCCTTTTTCATTGTGAGATTTACATTTGGTGAGCTCTATAGCAAAAACATAAAAATAAAAGTGGGAAGATATATAGGCACAAGTCTATGCAAGTATCAAGACCATCTAAACTATTAACCAATCATTCATGACAAGCTTGAAGATCTATTTACAACAATCACACATAGATTTCAAGATTTCTCCCACAAAGATATATGTGCATACATAATAAGCTAAGCTTGCAAATGCACTATGCCATTAGTACGAAGGTACTAGGCCAAACTCACATGTGAAAAGTGCTCAAACATATACGATCAAACTTTTTGAATTTTTCACTTTTTATGTGGTTTTGGATTTTTACACACACAAAACAAAGACATAAAAGTAAGATCAAAACAAAAACAAAACAATGCATATAAAGAGATGCATGATGCACAAATGCATGACAATGAAGCATCTAATGCAAGAAGGGTCCTACAAACGGAACTATTGTTTGGAATGAGTGTCTCATGAGAAGCAAGACGAGGGTTGGAAGAATGAGAACCGGAGATGCACATAGACAAGGAGGTAAGAACATAAAAAACTTTTTCCAAAAACTTACCATTTTCCCCCAAAAACCGGTTTAGTTTTCATAGCACAACTTCCAAAAGCTCAAGTTTCTCTTTTCTTCTGATTCTTTTAAGAGCTTGAAACTTAGAGCAATGAAGTCTTAGATGACCAAAGGCACCACAATGGTGACAAACAATGTGTTTAGGCCCACTAGGCTTTTTAGGAAGGGGTTTAGCAACATGGGTTTGTTCTCTCTTCAACTTATGACATTGAGGTCTTATATGACTAATCACACCACAATGGTGGCAAGTTAGAACAAACTTAGATCCATCCAAAGCCTTAGGTTGAGACCTAAATGGAGGCTTTGACTTAAGAGCCTTTCTCTCCAACTTTTGATTTCTTTTATGTGGAGGAATGTACACCGATTTGTCCTTTGAGGTAGAACACACAATAGGCACAAAATCGGGTACCACAGTATGATTGCAACAAATATTTTCAACCTTTTTAATAGTAGGTTCAGCAATCAAACACTTGGCGTACATCTTAAGAGATTCATTTTCACATTTTAGCTCATCAACAAGTTTGTTAGACAAAACAAGTTTAGCATCCAAGTCCATATTCAAACATTCAAACTCTTTCAGCTTTTCAAGAGAATTTTTTTTCAACCAATTTTTTGGGTTCATTAAGCTTAGCAATCAAATCATCCTTTTCACAAAATAACTTGCTCAAATCCTTATTAAACTTCTTAGCCTTTTTCTTCAAGAGTTTGATGTTAGGAATATCAACAACACCCAATGATTCAAGTAACATGTCATCATAATTATGAGGATAAACACTCATAGAGGCATTTTCACAAACATGTGGCATGCTACAATCATCAACATCCAAAACATGCATAGAAGAATACAAAGCACTATCCATGACAAATAACACAAGGGGTCAAGGATCACACTTAGGTAATGAAACCAAAACAAGTGTACCCACTCTGGTATCAATTGAAAGCTCGAAAATGTGTTAAAAACACAAGAGCTGTTTAGACCCCCAAATTAAAGTTACGGCTCAATAGATTTTACACTAACTTAATTCTAAGTGCAGAATAGTGTAAATGTGAGCGGATAAATAAACAAGCTACTCTAATCCATAATCAAGTCACCACAGCAATAAACTAAAATGTAAAAGAGTAGGGAAGAGAGATGCAAACACAAGGTAACACGCCGATGTATTATCGAAGAGGAAACCGAAGAACTCGGCGAAAAATCTCTCCACCACCCTCCAAGCAGTAATCGATCCACTAGACAATCAGTTGGGATACATGGGTTAGCAAGAGACCCTCCAAGCCTAATCTACCCGCTGTACCTAAGCCCTCCAAGCTCCTACTCCAACAAAGCTTCTCGGAACCGTGTCTTGTCTAGCTCTCCGGATCCCGCAACAAGCTCCATGTTGCATCTGCCATCCTTGGCTTCTTCCAACGCTTCCCAACAGCACCAAAACCTCACTTGACACTCTGAAAGGGTGTGGTAAGTGTTTGGTCTATCAACCTCTCAATGGTATGGAAATGGAGAGGTAGGAGTTGAGGAAATCCACAAGCATATGTGTAGAGATATATGGGTATGATAATATCTAACTCTCAAGGTTTAAAGCTAGGGTTTTCTCTCGGAAGCACTCTTCAACATTTGTGGGTATATATAGTGTGTGTACAGAAAGTGTGTATCAGATAGTACAGTTTGGTAGAATAGGATGTTTCGCGGTTGTCTCCATCTGTACTAACTCTTCACATTCCAATCATGTGCAAGGCACATGCTTCACTTCGTAGGATGCTTAGTCGCGAGTTACCCACGAGAAATCTGCTGGCTTCACTTGCATGATTCTTCACACTCTCTCTTTATCACATAACCCTTACAATCAAATCCCACAATAAATACAAGGTACAAAAGATTGAATAAAATTACAATTAAATTTAGCACGGAATAAAAGCCAACAGAATACATATTTGTAAATCACAACTTTACAAAATGGATGATGTATGTTTTTAAACCCCTATAAACTAGATTGTTTAACCTAATTAATTAAGCCAAGTGAATACTTAGGTTTATTATTCAGATCTAGGTTAAAACAATAAAGTCATATCATGTAAAGCAGCGGAATATAAAAAACACAAAGATCTGATGACCTAGGAAAACCAAACCGGTAAAAAACTTGAGGAGGATTTAACCTAACTATCCTTAAGGTCAAAAGCAAATCCACTATGAAAGAATTGAAGTTTGTATAATAGAACTTAGACGACTAACATCCTATTGCTACCTCGAGTAGAAAACTTACTACCACGACCACGTGACAGCTCCGAATCCACTGACTACTTCTTGAAAGTTGTTTATACAACAACTGAAACCACCATTAAGTTCTTGATTCAAATCTTGATCTTGATAGCTCTATGTGTGTGTATGAAGGTAAACATCTCTTAGATCTCACAAAAGATTCAACACACAACTCAACAAAGACCTTAGAGAGCTGTTGGGTACAAAACCCTAGATCTACAAAAGAGGCACAAGATGCACTCTAATCTATCTCTCAAAAGTCTCATTAAAATGTGCTTAGGGTTTCCTTTATATATTAGGAGAAGTAGATCTGAAACCCTAATCCTTAATGGGCTTGAACTGCTGTTCGGGCCGACTTAAAATTCTACAAATACGATTCTCGATTGGTCGAGCCTATTCTTTGATCAATCGAACCAGGCAGATTATGAAATCTTTTTCCTGCAGTTTGTATGTTCTTGAATCTTAACTTGAATCACCTTGAATATTGTCTAATAATACCTATAGACTCTAAGATCTATATCTAGACAAGTTTGTGTTCACGATTTGCCAATTGTTCTAAACATTTAGAACCTAATAGATGATTAGATAAAGATAAATTGTGGATAATCTGAATTTTATCAAGATTTATTTTATGGTATTTATCTACAAGATAATTGTTCTAGAAAAGCCTGAATTATCTAGAAAAGAGATAAAAAAATAAAAATAAAATATAAAAAAATCATAGACGGAGGATGAAAACACGTCTAGGTGCGAAGACCTTTCAAAAAACCCTAGAAGGAGAGTCCAAATGGCACCCGACCACGAAAATATGTTCGGTGTCCAAGAGCCAATTTGGCACTTTTGGAGTGCCGAATGACACTTTAAAAGGGCCAAATTTCCCTCTTTTGGGCTTTTTCCCAACAGCTTTCGGGTGACGATAAGACACACCCTTTTCAATCTTTTCACAAAAGGATGTGTCCGAATTCACATCCTAATCGTCCGTGCCTATTTTTTAGAGTCTTCTGGCCTCTATAAATAGAGACTGGGTCTCATAATTCAGCACCTTTTTTTTTAACGCTCTGAGAGGCCTACATTTTTAGACTCTCAAATTGCTCATATTTTCTGATCTCCTCTCTGATTTTTTGTTGAAGCTAGAGTTTTTAGGTTTCAAAGATAATTGCATAAATTTCTTTGAACCCTAAAACATCCTCTCAAGTAGAAGAGTGCTTATGCAAGAGGTTGCTTTCTAACCCTTTTGTTTTTATGCTTCTTTTATCATAATGATGCATATTTAATTGTTTCAAATATTCATATTCTACCTTGTTAATTTAGTTTATGAAAATATGTTCTTGATTTCTTTATTGTTGCTATAATCTGTTTCTTAGTTTTAAAGATCTGCATGTAATTAAATCTTTGTCTTCAAAATAAAACAGATCTGCATCTTCCTTAGATGTAGATTTGAATTTTTCTTCAAAATAAAATAGATCTACATCTTCCTTAGATGTAGATCTGGACTTTTCTTATAAATAAAACAGATCTGCATCTTCCTTAGAAGTAGATCTGAATTTTTCTTCACAATAAAAATAATTTGCATCTTTCTTAGATGTAGATCTGAATTTTTCTTCTGAATAAAACATATCTGCATCTTCCTTATATGTAGATCTGAATTTTTCTTTACAATAAAATGAATTTGCATCTTCCATAGATATAGATCTAAATTTTTCTTCATAGTAAAACGGATCTCCATCTTCCTTAGATATAGATCTAATTTTTTCTTCAAAATAAAATGAATCTGCATCTTCCTTAGATGTAGGTCTTAATTTTCCTTAATCAAAATTGGTTTGTGTCTTCATTAGATGCAAATCCAAACATTAAAAAAAAAAAAAAAAAAAAAAAAAAAAAAAAAAAAAAAAAAAAAAAACTGATTTGTATCTTCCTTAGATACAGATCTGATTTTTTTAATGCATGCAGATTTTTGAGATAAGGAAAAAGATAAAACATGATTGTGTTTGTGTTTGTTTTATTTAGTTCATGTTGCATGAATTTAAATTATGAGTGAAACTCTCTTCTTAAAAAAAAATCTTTTTCATTCTTTTAAAACATATAAAATAAACAAATCTGATTTTTCTGTTGTCAAAAACCCTTTTTTTTATTTATCATAAAATAGATCTTATTTTTCTGTTATCAAAAAACCATTATTTTAGTTCTTTAAAAAAAAAAAAAAAAAACAGATCTAATACTTTTTCAAATCAAAAGACTTTGTTTTATGTAATCAATACAGATCAAAATTTTTATCTCCAAAAACCACTTTTTTCTACATACTACAAAACACATCTGGAATTTTGACAAATCAAAATCAATTTTTTTTATCAACCAAAACAAATCTGATTCTTTTTGTGATTTAATTTTATGTCACATGTTCAACATATTATTCATGACATGCATAAAATGTTACATTGGTCACAAGAGTCTAGAATACTAGACTTTGTCTAGGCAAAATGTGTGCCTTACACCTTCCCATTCCGTAACCTAAACTCTGGATTTAGGTCTTTGGTTAAGTAGATCTGACCTTGTCTTTACTTTTTATTTTGGGTGGAATGTAACTAGGACAAAAAGCCATGTATTTTTGGTAGATTGTAACTAGGACCCAAAGCTATGTAATTTTCAAGTTTATCAAATATGTAATTTTTATTCAATCAATGAAGAAAATAATTTAGTCATGTATTTAATTTTTCTTATTTTTTTTGTATAAAAAATAAGTGGCGACTCCACACCACTTATCCAAAAAGAGAGGTGCCCTAAAAAGCACTCTAATAATCTCTCTTTTTTGAGAGGCAATTTCCCAAGTCTCTTATGCTCATTCAGGCCACCTCTAGAAGAATTTGACACTAGTTTATCGCCTTTTTTGTCAAGCTGGGAAAATACATGGTTGAAATCACCAATACACAGCCAACCCCCACTGAAAGCGTCTCCCACCTTTTCAATAGCTTCCCAAAAAAGACCTTTGTTATTGTGATTTGGAGGACCATACATAAAAGAAATTAGCCAAGGCTTATTCATTGGATCAGAAAAAATTAATCCATTAATTATATTACTAGATTTGAATGTAATTTCCATATCCACTCCTATCTTCCATCCTACCACTAGGCCTCCTTTTATCCCTCTCGGATCAACACACTCCATATTATAGAAACCCAATGACATCAACAAATCACTAATTCTACTGTTGGGAATTTTTGTTTCTAATAAGAAAATAATATCTGGGCCAATATCCCTTATTAAGGCTCTAAAGGTTCTTTTTGCTGAAGCTCGAGCCAAGCCACGACAATTCCATGATAAAGAATCATGGTTGAGTTGGGCGCATGTGTTGGCCCACCTTCTTAGCCATTTTGGATGTAAGGGATTCATTGATATTTAAGCTCACAGATTCAATATGTGTTACCTCTTGCAGTGGGGAATTGGGAGCAAAGACTGATTTCTTTCTGGCTAGTTCCTTGAGTCTTTTCATTTTTTCTATCCTGGGCTTTCTTGAGATTTCTTTTGGAATTGGTTGCTGGGGCAGGTTGGGCTGAGGCTGCACCTTTAAGAGACCAAAGCCCACTTTGGTCAATTTAAGGGCCCTTCCATTGAAATTATTTTCCTCTTCATCAATCTTCCTTTTAGCATGTAAAGGTTTAACTGTTGGATGATTGGCCTAATTTTTCTCCTTCATTATAGTATGTTGTCCATGGCAACATATTATTATGGGCCTTTGAGAGCCCAATAAAGAGAGATGGGTCCATAAGGTTTTGGTCAGACAAGGTGTTTTGTGGGTAATTATTGGGTAAGGTCAAGTCTTGGGTAAGTTTGGGTTCCTTGGGTATTGGGTCATGGTCAAGTTGAGGGTTTATCTCTTGTTTATCTAATGGGTTTATTGAGTTGGTTTTTTCTTAGGAGATGGTGTGTAACACCCCATAATTTGATACCAATTAAATTATTATACGTAAATTTTTAATGGAGGCCTATAATTAAAATGGATTAAATAAATTTGGGCCTAAGGTATTAAAAAGAAGATAAATTCTATGGAATATGAAGCCCAAGTAAGGTGACATAAGTACACATATGGGCCTTGAAAACCCTAGCCTTTTTCCTCTTAGGTCACACGTGTTTTTCTGATGGGATTTCTTTTTGCTTCAGCCGACAATTGAATTCTGCCTTTCTCCACTGTGGCGTTGAGTTGGAGTCTTCAGGTACGATGTTTCTCATGCTCAAGATTTAGGAAGTTTGAATAGTCATATAGCTTGCAATTGATATGAACCTAAACTATCATTATTCTAATAGAAAAAGGGTTCCTATAATTGTATTATATTAGATAAAGATTTGGCCAATATGTCAGGAAGGAACACAGACGTGAGATTGAGCCAAATAGAGTAATATGTTGGACTTGGTCACCATGTTAAAGTGAAAAGAATGCTTAAGTTATTGCATTCACACTAAGCCACCATTGTTGACCGGTTGTTATTGCATTCACACTAAGCCATTGACCGGTTATTATGCATTCACACTAAGCCAAAATTGTTGACTGGTTATTTTGCTTTCACACTAGTTCAACCGTGTAATAGATTTTGGGTCTTTGGAGTGATGATTATAATAGTATAATAAGAATTGTTGATATAGCCGTATGGTCTAGGCTTTGAAATTTGATTATGTATGAATAGTACGTATAGTCATACCTCTATTGGCTCTGAGATTGATTGAAGTTTCATGAATATTCTAATAAGGCAGCAATATTTATAAGTCCAAAAATCTGATCAAAGCTGAAAGTAAATTGGATAGTTAGGTGAATAAATAGAGGATTTTGGATAAATCAATGTTGTCTAGGATAAAACCATTTTAAGTGTGAAAATAGATTTTAAGTGGGAATTTGTGTATTGATGAACCTATTTTTGGTATTGCTAGGTTCTAATTCTACAGAATTGTTGTGATTCAAGGTAGGTTGATTTCCTTTATTTTTGCAACTAAGAGGTAAGTGGTGTTTACTAATTTTGGGGGTTTTCCCAAAACAGTGTTAATTATTAAACTATTTTATATGAAAGAATATGTTGATATTTTATATATAAATGAATATTTTACAAATGTATGATGTGCACATTGGCTATTCGTTTTATGAAAAACTTGTGGGACAACCTAATTTTATTTAAACTTGTATGTGTGAATATGTCTTTATATTTTGAGAAGTATGAATGGATTATTTTGTGAGCATATTGAATATGTTTTGAAAACCTATGGCAAGTCGTGATTAGAAGCTCAGTATGATATTTAGTCCTTAGCAAGGGACAATCATGCTGCAGCTAGTCCTTAGCAAGGGACGGTCCCAAAAGGGGACAGTGCACATTTGATAGCTCCTTAGCAAGGGAGCATACTATTGAGGATCCAAAAGGAAGCTCCTTAGCAAGGGAGTGTATCTTTAGGTTTCAAAGGAGCCATCCTTAAAAAAATGGGATGAAAGGAGGTTTCAGTCCCAAAAAGGGGACAGCACAACCCTGTCAACGGGGCGTAAATGTTGACCACGAGAAAAGCCTAGGGAATTGTTTATGTGATGGTATCAATATATATATTATGATGGCTCACAATATAAAGATATTATTTTCTTTTACATGAAATAGTTGATGACAAAATATTGGTGAATTATAAGTTGTGAATCTGTTGAAAGAATTATTTATTTGAAAGGTTTGTTCCCACACCCCAATATTAGTGAATTCCACTTATTGAGTTATCTCACCCCCCTGTATTTCCCATTACAGATACATTAGGTGGATTACTGGAGTAGAGATTCTTGGGAGACAGATGTTACAAACTATTTTTGTGGAATTGAGGATTTTATTATTATTTTATGGCATTAAACTTTGTATTGGAGAATTATTTTGAGGATGTTTTGTATTTGGTGAATTAGAGCTCTGACTTTTGTAATCAGTTTCAAGGTTGCTAGTTTCTTTTATTTAATATTTTTATGGATTATTAAGATTAAATAGATTTTTATTGCCTATGATTTTGGGGCGTTACATGGTGCATGGTTGGGATTGGATAGGTATGGTTGGGTTAGTTTCATCTTGTCGGTTAGTTTCCATGGGTGTAAGGGTATTTAAGGCTGTGAGTAGTAAAGATTGGTCAAAGATATTTTGTTTTTTGGTCTTTGGTTGTATGTCTGGTTGGCTTTGTGAGGGGATATTGGGAAACTTCTCCAAGCTTAGTTGCTTTGATGGGATATGGGCTTCAAAATTTTCAAAGTTGGTCTGACAATTTCTGGAAACATCCACCTTAGCCAGAGGGGAAATAGCTTACCGTACCTTGGTACTTGCAACTCCTGGCGTGTGTTCTCTATGCACATCAAGTTCCAGCTGCACATGTCTTCCTCTTTCTTCTTCTTCATCATTTGTGGATTGATCAGTTTTAGCTAAGAACTCCACCCACCGTGTGGTTCTTTTGTTCATTGTTTCTGCCTTCATCTAAGGCCCAAATACAAATGGCTCCTTGAGATTTAATTGTTTCACAGAGTGATCTGCCCAATAACATCTAGCTTTTAAATGCCCCAATCTACCAAATTTAAAGCATATATATGCAAGTCTCTCCTATTTAAATTGGATCCACAAATCCGATTGTGGCTTTCTGTCAAGGAAAAAACCACTCCAAAGAGGATCTTCCACTTTCAACTCCACTTTTACCCTTAGGAACTTGCTCATACATATTCCCCCATTACCAATGAAGTCCACCTCTATTACTTCTCCGACCAAAGCTCCAATCTCCTCTGCATTCTCTTTGGATATGTACTCAATGGGGAGATTATGAACCTGGATCCATATAGGAATACTCGAAAAATTCATGTCTTCAATAGAAAAATTTGATGCCACATCTTGAGGATGAGTGGAAATCCTTCAATGCTCCAAGGTCCCAACTCTAGGATTTTCTTTTTGTCTCCTTCATAAGCAAACTTAAACAAAAATATGTTCTCCTTGAGGTCCACAATTTGTACACTTTTAGAAGTTCTCCATGCTTTTAATATGATGGCTTTTGATCACGTTTTTGTTGATGACTCTGTCTGATAAAAGCCTTCTCACCAAACCAGTGTTAACAAGCTCTTCTGCAGCCTTTTCATTGGCCTTTAACTTTATTTTCTTACCCATTGTGAGAGAACGTAAAACCTGGGGTGCTCTCAAAAAAGAGATTTGGGTACTTTTTTATGGTACCTCTCTCTTTGGATAAGTGGTGTGGAGTCGCCACTTATTTTTTATACAAAAAAAAAAAAAAAAAAACTAAATATAAATACATGACTGAATTGTTCCATTTCATTGATTGAGTAAAAAAGGTGCATGTTTGAGAAACTGAAAATTACATGGCTTTGGGTCCTAGTTACAAACTACCAAATAATTACATGGCTTTTTGTCCTAGTTACAATCTACCCAAAATAAAAATAAAGAAAAGGCTTAGATCTACTTATCCAAAGACCTAAATTCGGAGGCTAGGTTACGGAATGGGAAGGTGTTAGGCACCCATTCCGCCAAGACAGAATCTGATCTTCTAGACTCTTGTGACCTATGTACCCCTTTTGCGCATGCTATGAATGATGATATGTTACTCATGTAAAACAAAAATTAAATCACATAAGTTTATTTATGAATGTATCCACTTCTTTGTTTAAAAAAATCAAATCTGTTGTTGTGAGTAAAAAAAATTAATTTTGGTTTATAAAAAAAAAAAAAAATCAGATCTGTTTTTGTTGTGTAAAAAAAAAATGGTTTTTGGAGAGAAAATTCAGATCTGTTTTTATTTAATCAAAACAAAGTCTTTTAATTTGAAAAAAAAAAATATCAAATCTGTTTTTGAGAACTTAAAAAAATGGTTTTTTGATTTGTAAAAGATCAGATCTATTTTGTAATAATAAAAAATCAGATTTATGAATTAAAAAAATCATATCTGTTTTTATGTGTAAAGAAAATGTGAAAAATATATATATATATATATATATATATTTTTTTTTTTATGAAGAGGATTTCATTCAAGAAACAAATTTATGCTGAATGGATAAAGCAAACACAACAAACATAATCATTCATGATCTTTTCCTTTACATCAAAATTTGCTATGTTAAAAAAAATCAAATCAGTATCTAAGGAAGATACAAATTAGTTTTTTATTTAAGAAAAATTTAGATCTGCAACTAATGAAGATGCATATCCGTTCTTATTTGAAGAAAAATTCAGATCTGCAACTAGGGCTGTCCATCCAATCCGACGACCCGACCCACCCGAAGGTTCCGACAAGGTCCGACTCGAAAACCGGCCAACCCAATCAAGTCACCGGTCGGCGGCGGGTCATTTGTTCCAAAAACCGACTCCGACAGGTCGGTCTCAGTTTCCCTCCCTAAAAACCGAAAAAACCCGATCCGACCAATGTACTAAGAATTTCCAACAAAAGATTTCCAGAATCTGGCAGAAATTTCCAAAATCCAGGGAGATTTTCTAGATTCCGGTCTCAAATTTCCAAATTTCGACTTCAAATTTTCATATTTCAGCGACTTATCAGGTAGATCTAGTGATATTTCATCCAAATCTAGTGAAATCTCACCGGATCTAGCGAGATCTCACCAGATCCGGTTAGATCTCCACCGGATTTGGCATTTTTTCCCCTGAAATCAACTATTTTGACTGGATTTTTCACCGTGGACGGTTCTGACCGAACCGACCGTGTTTCCGGCGCAAAATCAACCGCCCCGATTCGACTCCCTCGTCGGTCGGTGGCGGATCAGGATTTTCTCAACCCGATTCTATCGGGTCGGTCTCGGGTTGGGCACAAACCCGACCCAGACCGACCCATGGACACCCCTATCTACAACTAATGAATATGCAGATTCATTTTTATTTGAAGAAAAATTCGGTTCTGCATCTAATGAAGATGCAGATCCGTTTTTATTTGAAGAAAAATTTAGATCTACATCTAATGAAAATGCAGATTTGTTTTTAAGTTTTAAGAAAAAGAGTTGATTACATGTAGATCTTTGAAATTAAGAAAGAGATCATGAAAATTATAAATAAAAAAAATTCAAGATGATGCTTTAAATAAAACAATAATTCATGATATGAATATTTGAAACAACTAAACTAAAAAAATAAATAAACATGCATCATCACAGCAAGAGAAGCATAAGAAAAGGGGTTAAGAAACAACCTCTTGCATGGAGCACTCTTCCTCTTGAGAGGATATTTTAGGATTCAAATAAATTTATGTAATTATCTTTGAAACCTAAAAACCCTAGTTTAAGAGAGAATACCAAAAAAGGGGAGTGAAGAATTTGAGAGTGAGAAAAGGTGTCTCTCCTTAAGCGTAAAAGAATGTCAAGAGGCGTCCTGAATGTTGGGAGGCATCCCCTATTTATAGAGGTGTTAGTTGTTTAGAAAATAAGCTAGGTTTGCTTAAAAATTAAGTCCAATCAGCTTAAAAAATAAGCAAAAAACGTATGGGGGAAAATCCTAAAACAAAGGAGATTTGGATAAGAGTAAGCTGATTTTTCAGATCAGAACCAGTTTCAGTATTTTGATCATATCTATGTACTCAAAATTCAGATTAAGCTGAAATTTTGTAAGCTGAAGGGAAATTCGATTCTATACAACTTAGCCAGAAATATCCTAGTCCGAATTTTGAGTTCTATTAGGCCAAAAGTGCCTTGGAACTTGAATCTGAAATCTGTTACTTGATTAGCACGTTTTTGAAGTGTTTTCCAACTCTAAGACTGTATTTGGACGAATTTTAGAGTTATTTTCATGATAAACCTCATTCCAAAGTGATAATTATGACTTTTAAAATAATTATTTTGAATATAATTATCCCAAATGCCTAATTATCCACAGTCTTTAAATATTATCAGCTTATCTATATATATATATAAAACCAAAGCCTCTGCTGGCACCACAATTTTCCACGTTAGCACAATATTTAAAAAATAAAGCACCACAATTTTTCACGTCAGCACAATATTTAAAAAATAAAAAATAAAAATAAAAACATTATAACACCTCAAAACCTTAGCAACCTTACCCCTCTCTCAAGTTAAGAAATATAAAGCCACAGTTTCTGCAAAGTCTCTCTCTCCAAACGTAAATATCAAATTCAACCCCTTTAATTTCTCTTTATATTTTTGAGGCTTCTATAGAGTTATAGTGAGTTATGCTGATTTTGTTTTGTGTGTGTGTGTGTATAGATGGTCATAATACTCCGGTATTCCAAGAGAAGTTTGTGTTTTCGTTAATTGAAGGCCTTAGAGAGATAAGTGTTGCAGCTTGGAACAGCAATACAAAAGACGATTTCATTGGCAGCGGAAAGTAATTACTTTGTCTCATATTTTTGTTTTTTGAATTGATTTTATGTGCTTTTTAGACCCTTTCGGATCAATTTTGTTAATTGAGTGTTTTTTTTTTTTTTTTTTTTTTTTTGATAGGGTCCAATTGGGGAAGGTTCTTTCAAAGGGTTACAACGACCGTACTTGGTGTCTGTATACTAATAGTGGGAGGTAAGTGCTATAAATTACTAACCCTTTTAAGTGTATAATCTGTTTCTAAAATTATCTATAATTTTAGTATATTGTGTTTCTTAAGCTATAGACAGATTTTCTTTGTTTCTTATTCTCAATAATAAATCATTTTATTGCAATACCGGTAATTGTTTGAGAAATCCAATATGTTCATATTTCTATAGAATAGAGAATAGTAGAAGCCAATTTTATTACAACTACTTAAATTGAGTTGACTTAATTTCGTACAATTACAAAGTATAGCATGAAAGATAATGGAATTAATTGTTGTAATTTTTATTTTCTTTCCATGTTTTGAATTTCCATGTTTTTATTGTTGATGAGAAATTAAGGCTCAGTTGCACAATATGTATAAATTCTTCAGAAGGCTACTTTAAATAGTAAGTCAATGTGTCTCTTACATTTAGGTATTAGTTAGAATTATTTTCAAATAATTGTACCAATAAAAGTGAATGTGTATAAATTTTGTTTAACTGTCCCGTACATCGCACGGGTTAGCGACTAGTTTGTTTTAATCCCATGCAACAAATCTCACTTTAAGAAAAATACTCCACCCATCACATAAATTTATTTAATTAATTTTAATCATTAACCAATCAAAATTAATTTCAATTAATCACACGTGATCGGCTTCACCCCATACAATGCATGTAAACCATGAAAACTTGATCTCGTGATATCTTTCAATCTGACGGTTTGATTTGGAAACCAGACATACCATCACGACCATTAGAATCTCAAGATCATTTTTATGATATGAAATGAATGAATTAATGCATGTAATGCAGTCATAATTTTTGGAGGTTGGGACATATGTGATTCAATGTTAGGAACATATGTCGCTATTTTACGTAATTGGCTAATCCTTTGACAAAACGTACTTTACTTGTAGTTGGGTAGATTTAAGATGTGTTTAATGCTTCAAGAAACAATGTTTCAAGTTCAAGTGTTAAAGCCATGTAAGTTTTTCCAAGAATCAAGTCAGAAAGTGCAGGATTTTAAAACTCGATAGCTAGCATCTATCGAGGTTTAAAGAGAGTTGTTTCAGCCCGAGGCTTAACATCTTCTCGACAGATAGGGTATCTGTCGAGATTTATGAAGTTCAGATTTAAGTTCAGGTTTTCATCTAATCTGTGAATGTATGTTTGGGCTTTCTTTTCTTACAACTCTAAACATATATAAGGATTATTTTAAGAGCCGTAAAAGGTGACACAAAGTTGCACAAGAGCACAATTCCACAAGTGTGAAGAGTGTGACCAAAAACCTAGTTTGCCCTAGTTCTTGAAGAAGCTGCTGTATTTATACACCACAGGGTTTTTGTGACCAAGCAACTTCATGATCTTTATCATGTGATGAACAGAAGAACTTTGTAGCCAACATCCTTCTCAAGTTGGTGATAAAGTTGCGTACTGGGATCTACGCAATTGATTAGTCACGTATTGGGAGCCGTGCATTGAAAATGAGAGATTGTCACTACAGAACAAGTCCAATTGGGTATTGGGGTAAGGGTTTAAGTGTAGGTTGGTATAAGGTACTAGGATTCCTTTACTTATAACCACTTGTTGTGATAATAGTAGATTCTCGAGAGTGGTGACCTTAAAATCACCCGGTGGGATTTTTGTCGTGCAAGTTTTCCCCATTCGTAAACAAATCACCATGTTAATTTATTTTCCACTGTATACTTAGTTTAATTGGTGATTTGTTTGTGCTACCACGCATCTTGCATGTTAATTTGATTAATTAATAAACTTGGCTAATTATCAATTAATTCGTCACAAGGGGTCAATACATTCTTGGCCTATTATTGGGGTACATGGATGGTCACTCTAGTCGTCTTCCATGATTAAATCATGGGTGCAAAATCGAGTGTCTATACCCATGCATTTGAGTTTATTTGTTAGTGTTTCCACCAGATCTATTTATTTATACATGGGTTTGGGTGTAAAGTGGCTAAGGGAGGAACCCCTAGACCACCTACAAAAGAAAGATCCACCAAATAGAGTTGAAAAGTGAAAATGAAATTATTGGAGGACAGTAGATTTAGAGAGTGAGACGGTGAAAGAAAATATACTGCAAATTTGAAGTTTTAGGTGGAGACGTGGATTAGGATGAAAATTTTGAGTGAGGATAAAGGATATTGTTTACAGAGAGTAGATAGGACTTAGGTAGAGAAGTGGATTGGGGTGAGAATTTGGGTGAGGATAAAAGAGATTGTTTCTGAAAGAAAAGGATTGAGATTAGCAAAGAATAAATTGCAACCTTGTGCCAAAACACAGGTTAGGAACCTGACAAAAATTGGCAAATAACACTAATCCCCAAGCAATATAGTTAGTTAGAAACATTTCCAAACTATATACTAAACTAGCATTTCAAGTTTAAGAGACTCGGTTTTGCCCTAAGAACTCGATCCTAAGAGACACGATTTTCATGTTTAGATGTAGATGAAGTGGTTTTTTAATCCAAGTGGAATCCACCTTGAACTCGACCTTTAGAGGCTCGATTTTGATATCGACCTTTAGAGGCTCAATTTCATAAAAGCAAAATTCCCTAGTGTACGCTAACTTCACGCTATCATTCACTCACACTCTCATCACTCTCCACTCTTAGTCGTTCACACTCACCACAAAGACACTCTCATTCCTCACTCTGATTCTTCCTCTACATTCTCAATCTTTCCTCGTCCTCCACCAAATTTCTCGTCCAAACAAGGATTCCTCTCTCTCAATTTTTCCTCACTTAAACCCTAAATCAAACCACACACTCTGACCTTCCCCTTGCACCGAAACCCACACTCACCCAAACACTTCGGCCACCCTACCTCACTGAAACCCGCTACCCATTAGTCCTAGCTTCTATATCACTAAAACACCCTACACAACCTATAGAAGCTCGTGAAAAAAGGTAATCCATTTCTTTGTTAAATGCTTAAATTATGCATTTTTGTTTTGTGGGTTTGATTTTTTTTAAACTATTTTTTGTGTTGGTGGGTTGAACGGTTGATATATGCTTAAATCATTGAATCATGTATATATTGATATGCGGATCCTCACTGTCCTAAATAGGAATACTATTAAAAAAAAAAAAAAAGAATCAGGCAAAAAAAATTATGAGTGCTAAGTTCAATTTGATTGGGCCATTGAGATTTCTAGTTAAACTGTTATTTTGGTCCCTATATAGCATTGTAATTAATATTAAAATAGGCCTTAAATCGTGATTGCGGAAAATAAACATAGTACAATGTTTGTCATGATGTGTCTCCAATTATGTAAAATCTCTGTCTGTTTTCAGAGTTCTGGATATTTGGTTTGAAATTTTGAAGTGCTAGTTTGTCTTTGGCTTTCTCACCCATTATAAATTCATAAATAAAGTTCTTTAGCTTTTCTTTTTCAAGTTTGAACTTATTAAGGCAATAAATCTGTAGTATCTTATCATAGGTATCAGTATAATTTGTGTATATATATAAATAAAAATAAAAAAAGGTATCAATATAATTTCTATGGAACATGTCCACTGATTTCCTTTTTGCAGGTGAGTCATTGTTGATTTGGTAGGCCCAAATGTTTTCAATTTGAGTTTTTTGGCTGCTTCTAATGATTATAGTACGGATTATCATAGATTTTGCTAAAATGCTGGAGCTTAAGAGCATTCATAGTAAGAGAGCTAAAAAAATTGAGTTAATTGCACCTACTAGGTTAGATTGCAGGGACATTTAAGTTAAGTTATGGTGTCTGTGTTGGGTTCTAAGACTTTAGGTTTAAATGTATTAGAACTTCAATTTGTAATGTTGGCAAACCATGATCAAAACGTTTTAGTCTTTGTTTTAGACTTGTTCAAAGTGTGTTTATATGTAAAATTGGAATCGAGTGTTCTGCAGGATTTACTGTGTAAATCTGCCTAGCTCAATCGATCGAAAATTAAACTCGATCGATCGAAGCTCGTGCAGATTGTTTTACTGCAAAATTTTCCAACTCAGCCCAAGCCCGTTTAACGTGTAGGGTTTTATATTTTGTCTTAAGTATAAAAGGGAAAACCCTAGCCACATTTTAAGTTGCTCCTTATGCTGTGTGTGTGAATCTTTTGTGAGATCAAGAGGTGGTTGCCTTTACACATACTTAGGGTTTCCAAGATTCAAGATTATGTCAAAAACTGGGTGATCGATTCATTTGCTGCATTCAAGAGTTTAAAGATACACAAGCGGGTGTGCTTGTACTTGTTGAGAATCTAAGAAAGAAGTAGTCTGTGGACTCGGAGCTATCATGGGGTCGTGGTAGTAAGTTTCCTACTTGAGGTAGTAATAGGATGTTAGTGGTCTAAGTTGCTAATGTGTAAATTTCAATTCTTTCATAGTGGATTCAATTTTACCTTGAGGATAGCTAGGTTAAATCCTCTCTAGTTTTTTACCAGTTTGGTTTTCCTAGGTTATCATATCGTTGTGTTCTTTATTTTCCGCACTTTACAATGATATGATATGATATATATATATATATATATGTGTGTGTGTGTGTGTGTGTGTGTGTGTGTGTGTGTGTGTGTGTGTGTGTTTTAACCTAGATCTGCATAATTTATCTAAATTAATCACTTGGCTAAATAACTAGGTTAATCTAGTTGTGTTTAAGGGGTCTAAAAACAAACAAGTGGTATCAAATCATGTTGCTCTCTTGTGGTAGATCTTTTGATCTAAGAGCTGATCCTTGACCCCTGTTGTCATGGAACACAAACACTCTCTTGTTATTCCACCTCACTTTGATGGGAATAACTATGCTTATTGAAAAGTAAGGATGAAAGCATTCCTGAAATCTATTGATGAGAGAGTCTGGAACTCCGTTGAATACGGATGGGAGAAGCCCACTACTCCTGTGAGTGAGTGGCAAACTTCTCAAAAAGAAGTAGCCGCTTTTAATAGTAAAGCTATGAATGCTATCTTTAATGTTGTTTCTATGGAGGAATTTAAGAGAATCTCTAATGTTGAGATTGCTCATACTGCTTGGAATATCCTCTAGATTGTGCATGAAGGCACAAAGACTGTTAAAATCAATAAGTTGCAGCAATTAACTACTAGATTTGAAAGCATTAGGATGTCTGATAATGAATCTTTTGATGAATTCTATGCTAAGCTTAATGACATTGTTAATTCTGCATATAATTTGGGTGAAATCTATGATCAACCTAAGATTGTTGGGAAGATTCTTAGATCTTTAACTGAGGATTTTAGACCCAAAGTAACTGTCATCACTGAAAGCAAGGATGTGGACTCCATCCCTATTGATGAACTTGTAGGATCTCTTCAGTCCTATGAGTTGGACCTATCTAAAACTAGCAAATCCAAATCAATGGCTCTTAAGTCTGTTGATGATGTTGATATGAGTGGATTTGATGATGAGCTCTATTCTACAGAGATTGCTTACCTTGCCAAGAACTTTAGAAATTTTCTTAGGAACAATAATAGAAGGGCAAAAGGTAAGAACACTGCTGAACCTAGAAATTTTAGGAGGAATGATCCCACTAAGGTTAATAACACTGAAATACCTAAAGAGAAAGTAGGTCAACCTTCTAATAATTCTATGGGTCAACAATGTTTTGGTTGTCAAGGTTACGGTCGTGTGAAATCTGAATGTCCAACATTCTTGAGGTCTAAGGGTAAGGCTATGGTTGTAACTCTTAGTGATGATGAAGTTTCTGACAATGAATCTGGTAGTGATGAGGATGGAAACTTCATTACTTTCACTGCTACTACCGTAGTTGATGAAAGTGTTGTTGTTGAGGAGAACCCTTTTGATGGGGAAATCTCTGAGGATGTAGATTTACAAGAAGCCTACAATAAACTTTACAAAATTGCTACAAAGGATGCTATGATTGTTGATTTAGGCTTAAAGAAAATTGCATCTCTTGAACTTGAAAAGAAAATTTTGCTTGTGAAACTGTTTGATGCTAATGAATTGTTGAATAATGTGAAAACTAAGAACATGCTTTTGCTTGATAAATTTAAGAATTTGGAACTTGAATTATCTATTGCTAGAGAACAAACTAATAGGTCTGCAAGCTCCAAACTTGATCACATGCTGAGTGTTCAAAAGTCTCCCTCTGACAAAACTAACTTAGGTTTTGTAGAAAGCATCTCTGTGCTTGCACCCCATTCCACAAACTTTTTTCCTTCTTCTTCTTCTGAACCCCCTGTGAGTGAGGTTGTCAAACCCTCTGTGAGTGAGGTTGGTAAATCTGTAGAAGTTACACCTCTTAGGAAGATTAGGGTTGATCTTCAAGAGTCTAAATCTAGGGCTCCTAACCTTCCTAAGGGCAAGTTGCATGATAAGCCTGCATGGGTTTGTCATTTTTGTGGAAAGTCTGGGCACATTCGTCTAAATTGTTTCAAGTTGCAAGCTGCTAAGCGAGCAAATAAGCCAAAAGTACCTGTGCCTCAAACACAAGATCCTATGGTACTTATTGGTGAATTGGTAAAAGTTTTAAACCTTTATTCCAATCCTGGAGTTGGAAATCATTCTAATGTGAATAAGAACTCCAATGCTCAAGGTGCATCTAAAAAATTTTGGACGCAAAAGGCTCAATCTAATTGAGTCTTTCTGACATGGTCCTTGTGCTTCATCGCTCTATTCTTGGTAACCATTTTTCCTTTTTTTTGTTTCTAGGATTTGCATTGCATAACATTCATGCATTTCATTCTTGGTTGTTTTTGTTATTTCTTTTCAATTAAAAAAAAAAAAAAAAAAACACAAAAACACAAAAACAAAAAAAAGGGGAAAAAGGAAGCAAAATGTGTTTTGCATTATTTGTCTTGGATTTGAAATCAAGGTTGGCCAATTTATTATTACATAACATGTTTATGTACCTTGTTTAGCTTGGATGAGCTTATTTATTGCACTTTACTAGTTGAAGCCTTATAGTGCATGTTGTGTGGGAAGATGTTTATAGTTTTTGATCACATGATCTTAATCTTGATGTCACATGCTTTTGATTGTCGGACTTGAACTTATTGAGAAAAGCATAAATAACCATCTCACCACTGCTTACTAGCCAATCATGAACATCTTAGTGCATATCGTAAGATTTTGTATTCAAGAAAGTGTAGCACATGCACAAAAAGAACATAAGGTGTAGCCTCGGTTTAAATATTAAAATTGATGTGTACATTATTGGGCTTTAATAACTTCACAATCAAATAAAATTGGTGTGTATATTATCCTGACTATTATTAATAAGTTTCTAATCAAATAAAATTTGTGCATATAATATGAGGCAAATCAAGAAACTTACATGATTGCAAACTTTTATTCTAGGAGAGATGTAACTCTTTAGGTGATAGTCTCTCTCAAATTTATGAGATGATTTTTGTAGAAATTGTGATTGATTTCTATTTACATATCACCTCACATGTATCTCAAGTTTTTACTAGTTGCACACATTACACAAGTTACTCTTTGCTAAACTTTGTACATGTTATTATGTGTGATTTTGGTTTGGCCAACCAAGTTTGAAAATTCTTTGAATTTTATGCAAAATGTGTTTGAAGCTTGAGAATTTAAGGAGAATTGATTGAAAATCATAATTTTGGGAAAACTGGGTTCAAAACAAGTGTTTTTGAAAAGCATTTCATCTTATACTCATGCATTTTATTCATAAAATTCAATGCTTTGAGAAGTTTTTGCATAAAATTGCTTTGTTTTTCAAAAAATTGTGTTTTCCAGATTTTCGATCGATCGAACTTGTTTTTCAACTGATTGAAAATACGATTAAAATTTTGGTTTGAACCTGACCTACTCAATTACTGTTGGATCAATCGAAAGTGATTTTTGATCAATCGAAAATCATATAGAGAGTTTTTTAAAACCTTTGTTTCTCACGTGTTCTTCACTATTCAAACCTTTTCAAAACTCTTTCTCTCCCTTCGATCAATCTTAGAGTCAAAGCAAAATTTTTGTCATTTTCAACCAAATTTCTTCTAGAGTTTTTGTCATCTAAGGCTGGTAAGACCTTTATACCCTAATTTTTCTTTTATTTTCATGTTTCATGCATTTCTTCATGCATATTAGGGAGAATGTTGAACCTAAGGGAATTGGGATTTTTGATGATTCAAGCTTTTTCTTTCACAATAGATCTATGGGTTTTTGTTGTGGGATGTTATAAAACTATTTTTGGTGAATTAATTTGATCAATTTGTTAAATTGGGAAATTTTTAATTTTCTAGGGCTTCAAAGTACCCGATTTGGGGCTTTTGTTCAATTGAGCTTTAATTGATGAAATTGGCTGGTTTGAGTGATTGATTTGGTCATTAGAGGCTATATATTCATGCATTTGTGCATCTTGCATTTATTTGTATGCATTGTTTTTGTTTTTTATCTTACTTTTATGTTTTAGTTTTGTGTGTGTAAAAAATCCAAAACCACATAAAAAGTGAAAAATTCAAAAAGTTTGATCGTATATGTTTGAGCACATATCACATGTGTGTTTGGCCTAGTACCTTCGTACAAATGACTTTGTACATTTATGAACTTAGCTTGCTATATATGCACATCTATCTTTGTGGGAAAAATCTTGACATCTATATGTGATTATTGTAAATCGATCTTCAAGCTTATCATGAATGATTAGTCAATAGTCATGTTGGTTTTGATACATGCGTATACTTGTACCTATAGCTCAACCAATGTCAAATCTTGAAAAGAGATAATAAATTATAAAAGCCGTTGCACATACTAGTATTTGACTAGGAAAAAGGGAAAGTAAATTGTACTAAAAATGTATGGTGCCCAAAAGCCAAAGGCTTGTTCATCAAATTGAAATATCAAAAATTTCAGGTATCGATCTCAAAAAGAGATGTAAAGATAAAAAATGATCAAATGTTATGAATTGTAAAGAAGCCAAATGAAAAACTTCAAAGATATGTAATAATTTTCTTGTGGGAGGTTATATATGTTCACTTCTATAATTGAGATAGACCATTTGACTTAGTACTAGTTGTGCATGACTTGATTAAATTGATCATTGAAGTTTCAATCTAGACTAAGGACTATTCCACATTTGATACACACAAACACACATGCCTAATGTTCAATGAATGTCTTATTTATTTGTTCGATTGTACTTGTTTAAATGTGATATGTGTGTGCTCAACTATATATGGATCAAACCAAAAAGATTTTTGATAATTTTATATGTATTTGGAAGTGATTTTTATCACCCTTTGTGTTTATGTTTAGTGCTTACTTTGTTTTTCATTATTTAAACATGTTCTGTATTGAAAAACAGGTGTCAGAATTTTTGGCTACTCGTTCTGGCTACTCTCATGAGTAGCGAGTTTTGGCTACTTGTTTTGGTGACTTGCCCAATCACGAAACCCCAGTCTCGAGTTCATCCAGAAGCTTTCACAACTCACTTGCAACTTGCAAAAAATTTTGCAACTCATCCCGCAACTTGTCAGTCACGAAATGCCCAAAAATAGCTTTTTAAAGTGTTTTTCATGGGAAACCTGTTTTAAACCTCTCCATTCTCTCTTAAACCCCTCTTTCAATATTTTTACATCAAAACCCAAGCAATTTGAATGATTTTTCATTGCATTAACTTTTCTAAGGTAATTTTAAACTCTTTTCATTGATTTGGATCCTTAGATTATGTTTTGGAGAGTTTTGTGCTCTTGGTTGGGATTTTCATCATAGGGGTTGGGAAAACTTATTTTTTGTCAAAATTTTGTATGGGATTGGTTTCTTTTGATGATTTGCTTTGGATGTTAACCCCTTGTGGCAAAAAGAACATATATTAAGGGTGAATTTCATGATGTTCATGCATTGTTTCATATTGTTGTTCATAGTGTGCACACTAGGTGTTTGATAAAATGTCTCTTAGGCATTTTCTCACTTGTTTGGACTTTGATGAGTACCAAATTTTGGGGTTTCTCATGTTTCCTCATTAGGAACATGTTTAGTTCATTGGTTGTGTATTTAACACACCTTACCCCACATGTGCATTTTCCATGCTTTGGTTATGCATTGCACGTAGCTACCTCTTGCATACATCTTACTACCCTTGTCATGCATTGGTCTATACCTTGTTTCTTCATCGTAGCATGTCATGTTTACTTTATACTTTGTAGCATTTTGTTTTGTCTTTTGTTTGAGTTTCATTTTATCATTCATCTTGCACCCCTCATGCATCTTTATCCTTGTTCATTCCTTCATCTCTTACCCTCATTTCTCCTTGACCCTTTGTCTATTCATGTCAAAAAGGGGGAGAGTATACTCTAGAGTAGTATACCAGAGATTTTTGTCATTTCTATATGACTTTTATGCACATTCTTAAGGGTAGAAATTATATTTCTCATGCACATGTGTAGGGGGAGAGTTATTCCATAGGGAAGATACATATACCAAGGGGGAGAAGACATTGAGTTAATAAGAAAACTCTATTTTTTTTTTCTTTATGTTTGTTTTCTTGTTTACTTTATGGTACTTTGAGTTATGTTTAGTATCTATGCTTTGTTGTTCTCATTGCATCATGTTTGTGTTGGACATGCATACATCCTTATGCTATTGTGCTTTATTGATTGTATGTTCGGATGATCATTTGTTTTGATGTGTGATCATTGTAGTCATCTCTTTTTAACTGTTTTGGTGTATGGTCAAGTTACTCATATGTTTTACATCATGTTTACGTCCTTTTATTACTTGCTTTATGAATGTTCAAATAGTGTATAAAACACCTTGAACAGTTAGACCTCCAATTTACAAATTACCAATTTAAGCTTAATATCAAACAATATATGTGTGAAAAATGAACATAAGCTTATAACAGAATTGATAAACAATCTAAACCAAATAAAATCACATCCACAGCAGAAATTAAATAGCAAATATTAAGGGAAGAGAGATGCAAACACAAGGACAACGCAACGATGTGCTATCAAAGAGGAAACTGAAGCCCTTGGCGTAAAACTTCTCCGCCGTCCTCCAAGCGATAAATAATCCACTAAGGAATAAAGTTGGGATACATGAACAGCAAAAAACCCTCCAAGCCTAATCTACCTAGTGTACCAAAGCCCTCCAAGCTTCATGCTCCAACGAGATTACGCCGAACCTTTGTCTTCTTTAACTTACCAGATTCCACTATAACCCATAGCATCAACCAATATCAATTGGTCCCTTCCTAACTGCTTCCCAAGCACCAAATAGCCTTCTCACAGATATGGGTATGGTGAGAAAAGGTTTGGCTAATGTACCTTTCAAGGTTGTAAGAATGGAGAGGGTGAGAGTTGAGGAATTTGAAGAGTCACTATGTAAAGATTGTGGATGAGTCAATCTTGTTTTTCTCTAGAGTTTCTCTCTCAAAATTCTCTCTCAAAATTCTCTCTAGAAGCTCTTAATAATTCGTGGGTATAAAGGGTATTTATACTGGAGTGAGAAAGAAATGCGAAGAGTCAGTTTTTCCATAATAGAGTGGACTGGCGACTTGGCCTCGTGACTTGACTGAGTCGCGAGTCCAAGCCGCGAGCTAACTGAATGGCCAGTCTGAACTTTTTATCCTGTAATGCTACAGTTGGCATGACAGTTTAGCTTCTCTGCATGCTTCACTCGTGTGCATCATCTAGCGGCTTGCCAGTCGCAAGCCACCCGTGAGATCCAGTCACAAGTCCCTGCTTCAGTGCACATTTTGAGCATTTCTTCATACTCTCTCACACACTACCCTTACATAATTTCCAGCTAAATACAGGGTTTCTAAGTGCTGAATTACAAGCAAATTGGCACGGAATAAAGCCAACAAAATGGTTGATTAAATTCAACCTTACACTTTACCTTAAGGGTCTAATGTGTTTTGTACAAGTGTTTCAGGTTACAGGTATATATGTTCCAAGTACATCACAGCTTCTAGATTTAGGTGTGAGTGAGTTTTGCCATTGTTTCCAAACTCACATTTAAGTTTAGAGTCTGTTTTAGGGTGTTTTGTCATGGAATAGCCAAAGGAGGAGATTGTAAGGTTGAATTTATTCAATCATGTGTTGGTTTTATTCTGTGCCAAATTTACTTGTTATTCTGTGCCAAATTTACTTGTAATTCAGCATGTAAAAACCTTGTATGTACGTGGGAATAATGTAAGGGTTTTGTGTTAGAGAGTGTGAAGAAACTCAAGTTGTGTGCATTCAAGAGGAGTATCGCGACTGGATCTCGCGACTAGCAAGTTGCCATACATGTGAAGCATGTAGGGAGCTGAAGGGTCACGACCGCTGGAGCACTACAGAACAAAAAGGTCTAGCCTGGAAGTTATCTCGCGACTCAAACTCACGACTCATTCCAGTCGCGAGGCCAAGTCGCCAGAATGCCCTATTTGGATGAAAACTAAGTTTTCACATTCCATCTCATACCTTACTATAAATACCCTTATTCTCACAAAATGTAAGGATGGCTTTTGAGAGAAAAACCCTAAGAGAGGTTTCTACAACACATTCACCTCATTAGAGAGAGCTACTCATTCTTAATGAGAAATTTTTGTAGTCTCTTCTCATTCCCTCTCCCATTGTTATACCCATTGAGAGGAGATTTGTACCTAAGACTCCACACACCCATCTAGAGTATTGAGAGTGTTTTTGGAGCTTTGAGAAGCATTGGAAGATGCCAAGGATGGCAGATGCAATATGGAGCTTATTGCGGGATTCGGTAAACTAGAGAAGACAAGGTTCGGCGTAACCCTATTGGAACAAGAAACTTAGAGGGCTTAGGTGCATCAGGTAGATTAGGCTTGGAGGGTCTATTGCTATTCATATATTCCAACTGATTTTCTAGTGGATCATTTACTGCTTGGAGGGCGGCGGAGAGGTTTTTTGCCGAGTTCTTCGGTTTCCTCTTCGATAACACATCTTTGTGTTTGCATCTCTCTTCCCTTACTCTTTACCTTTTAATTATTGCTGTGTTTGTGATTAATTTTGGTTTAGAGTGTTTTACCAATTTGGGTTTAGTTTATATTCATCATTCCGCATATATATTGTTTGTGTATAAGCTTGTGTTGGTAATTTTGATTTTGGGGGTCAAAACGTTCATTGGTGTTTTACACACTAATTGATCTTTCAAATCAATCAAATTTAAACGAGTACAATCACACAAATGAGATAAGCATTAAGTGAGCAATAGACTCGTGTGTAGTGTGTAACTATCAAATGTGAATTAGTCCAAAGTCCTAGAATGATGCTTCAATGTCCAATTCACAAGAGTCATATAATAATGACACTAAGACATGAGAGACCTTTAGTATGAATAGAAATGAACATATATGATCCCTCACTTACAAAAAATGCTGAAATATATGCGATGGTCATCAAAACAATCTTGGAATTTGATATTCATATGCCTGGAACATAAAGAAATTCAGTCTCAATTGCACCAATATAGATATAAATTATGATTTAAGTGAACTTCAACTTACCAAACTTGTTTTCATACATTTGAACACAAATGCCTCAAAATACTCATTTTGCAATAACATAAGTCTTTTGCTTTGACATCTACAACATATATCACATTATGCTCCACATTTTCCTAGTCAAACTAGTTTTCAAAACATGACTCTTTCAGCTCTTTATCTTTTCATTTCATTTGTAGACAACATTTTCCTAGTGAAGTTAGTTTTCGAATTACGGCTTTTTAAGAGTTTTTTCGGATAAAAAAATTGTGAGGAGAGAGATATGAACCATTTTACAAACCTGTCAAGATCAGTCAAATCAATAGAAAAACAAAGTGTGACATTATTGAATTCGCATTTACCACAAAGAAATATAGAATTTCATGTTTTTCTCACAGTTAATACAAGGCACATACATAATAAGACTAAGCCCATAAATGCACTATGTCATTAGTACGATGGTATTAGGCCAAATTTTACAATTTCCCATTTTGGCTATTCTATGACAAAATACACTTATACAATAAATTCCACAAAAATACAAGGAAATAAAAACATGAATTAATCAAATTGACTCCAAATAAAGCCAACAAAAACTAACATAGAAAAATCATAACTTAACAATTATGGCCAACCAAACGCCCTCTATGTGGAGAATTTCTTTGTCAACCACATGAACTTCCACATAAGCACACTTATTTTTTACTTCCATGATATTTTGCTGAAAGTTATTCATTGTCTCTTTATTCTTGTTCATGTTGCTCAACTCTATTTTCAGATTGAGCACGTCTGCGTGAGATACAGGTATATCGTTGTTTAAGAACCTTCCAAACTCCTTGCACAATGTCTTGTTCCACTACCAGAGACAATGCTGAGGGTGAAAGAGTTGCATTGATTAGAGTTTTAAGCGCTTAATCTCATGCCTTCCATTGTTGATAGAGTGGATTCTCACTTGTTGATGTTGTACCACTCTTACCTAGGAGATACTTTTGACTTTTCAGGATTTAGTTGTGTAGCATCAACAAAATCGAGCAAGGAGTATGATCAAAAAATGGAAGTTATTGTTTGATACTTCCAAAGCACATAGTTAGAGCTATCAAGCTTGACAGAGATAAGATTTGAAATGTGCATGGATGGAATAAAATGATGTTTATGGTGGAGAGAACTTGTAAGATTGAAGTTATTCATAGCTGATTGGTTGAAAAAATGGAAATAATTTCTGGATGATCTTCAAGTCTCTGATACCATAAATATTGAGAATTCAAGAAAAATAGAAGAAAACGAGAGAAATGTTATTTAAAAAAAAAAAAAATTTTGAGAGAAAACTTCACTAGAATGTAGATCTCTACTCTGGGTGGATTTTAGTTACAGTGATCTATTCAAACTATTACGCAAGTCTATAGCTTCCTTTAGGCTCTAAAAAAACTTCTAACTATAGAAAAACTTAAATCATTTCAATTTGTTTGAAAGAGGAAAAGGAGAGGTAATATCTATTCTTAACTATTAATTCATATTGCTCATAAATCTCAATGACCAAAAATTGGAAATTGACACGGTAATAAACTTAAGAAACTATAGAATATATGGAATAACACAAAAGACATTACGAATCTGCATCTACATAACCAATCTTGGTAGCAAAAGCATAAACCCTAATTAACTGTTCTCTCTTCTTTTTAAGTAAGCCTATTTGATTTTGTTTTCTCTTTTTTCACTTTGCTTCTCAAGGATCTAGTTGGAATCTCTTTATTCATCATTGTGGTCAACTTCTCTCTTTTTTTTCTTTTTTTCTTTTATTTTTTTTTATTATCTATTTGACTAAACATTGTTTTGATTATTGACTCAGAAATCAATCAAATATATGAATTGAAGCTTCTTCACCACCAATCCGATGAACTTTTACTTCAGATGTGCGAAGTGTTACCAGGTTTGAGTTTTCTACAACTAGAAAATGGTATGGTTATTAAAGCCATCATCAAAGCTACTAAGAAAGGGAGAGTTGAATTTGTAACTGCTATACTGAACGCATGTCCTGAACTTGTATGGTGTGTTGAAAACTCCACGGAACGAAACATATTTATGCTTGCCATTCTTCATCGTCAGGATGAAGTATTTCGACTCCTATGCAAATCTCTTGCAAAGAACTCAAAATTTGCAAGAGCAGATAAAGATTCAAACCGAATATTACATATTGCAGCGATGTTCAAACCTTCAGCTGGACGTAATACCATTCCTGGTATAAGGTAATTTCTCTCACTTTATATATTTTTTAATAATTTCAATGATGACTTGTTTTCAGTTCTCTCATGGTTTTATGATTACATCTGTCACTCTTTGAAAACTATATTCAAACTGGTTGACTAAAAGTCTAAAAAAGCCACTTAAAGGTGAGAATCTGTGAGAGTATACGTGACTAAAGATCCATAAAATGTCAAAATGTGCGAGTGATCTACTGGAATCCTACCAATAAGGTAAGGAAAATGAATAGAAATGAGATATTAAGTGTCCATTTGGGAACAGTTTATTTAGCTGAAATCGAAAAATTTTTATTGAAAGTGTAGAAAATAGGTTAAAAAATAAGCTGAATAGTACAGAGACCCATGAATAGTATCAAAAAGTGTAGTGGGATTCATGGATAGTGGCAAAAATAAGCTAAAAGTATAGATAAGCTGAATTTTTCAGCTCATCCCAAACGGATGCTAAGAATCCGTTTGGGAATAGCTTATTTAGCTGAAACTGAAAATTTTTTATTGAAAGTACTGTAGATAAAATTAAAAGGTAGCTGAAATAGTGTAATAGAATCATGAATAGTACCAAAAAGTGCAATAAAACTCATGAATAATAGCAAAAATAAGCTAAATAGTTAAAAAAAATAAAAAAAAAAAAAGGCTTTTTAAGCCAATGGCAAACACACCCTAAAAAGAAAAATAAACGTAAGATGACAAAATACAAAATGGAAGTGAAATGAAAGAGACTAAAAGATTGTGTGATTTCATATTCTATTGTTGAATTAAAATTATATTTATATTTATATATTTATATATAGTTTCAACCTATGACGGTCCCTCTTGATGATTGTGTTATTTATCATCAGATTTAATCCATGACTAAAGATTTTACCAATTGAGTTAACAAGTCAGTAATTACAACGAGAATTGGGGATTTAAACCTTAGATGTTATGGACACATCAAAACATGCCAACCAATTGAGTTACAAAATTCTTGACTATTATTATAGTGTATATTATATACAATAATAATCTCTAAATAAAAAAAATAAAAAATAAAAAATCCTATATACTAGACCAAATAGGCCCAAGAGCCAAAGGCCAAGATGTAATGTCATGATTTAGTGCATCGATACACTTTATTATCCTTACAAAATTAGTACTTGTGCACTTGCATACCTATGTATTTTTGTATTATTTAATGCTCCTATATAAAAGGGAAAACTATTGTTTTACACTCGTTCACATCTACTGTTTCACATACATATCTATAATTGATTAGGGGTCTATTTAGGATCCGCTTATTTTGTTGAAACTGAAAACTTTTTTGTTAAAAGTACTGTAAATAAAGGTAAAAATTAGCTGAAATAGTACAGTGTGACTCATTAATAGTATCAAAAAAGTGCAATAAGACCCATGAATAGTAGCAAAAATAAGTTGAATAGTAAAATAAATTGACAAAAATATTTTTAGCCAAACGGACACTAAATGTCCACATTTTAACACATAAAAGTGGATGTAAATATAAAGATGTAAAATTGTGGATGTGTGAAATTTGAACCCCATATAAAAGTAACCATTATACAGCTATACACACAACTCAACATGCAAATTTTTAGGCATTCAATCTTTCTCACTTTTTAATCCTATAAAGCTTTCATTCACAATAGATTGAATCATTCTTTAAAATAATAGGAAAAAGACACTAATTTACAAGCTATTTAATTTTTTTTTTAAATATTTATAATATGCTGCTAACCTCGCAGATTGAACCTCTTCTCCCCAGATCCTCAAGCACTCTGTGCATGGAGAGGTGTCAATTAAGTTACAAGGCTCTTGGCAATAGGAGTGAATGGAGGGGGACTAGAGGGCCAAGACCCCTTGGCTTTTCCAAAAATGCCTCTAGATGTCAAAATTTCAAAAAATTTTATAAATTTTATGTAATGGCCCTCTTCATTTTTCTTTAAAAAAAGTATAAATATTCTTTAGTTTATTGTTGTCTCATTCATTTCCCTTTTAATATTGACTTTTTGTCATATATAAGTCATTAATTTTAGGAACATTTAAAGCGTAGGTTTATAAAAATATATAAGTAAATCATTTTAGCAAAAAAGAAAATTGTTTTCCAAAGATATGGTGATATGCATTTATATTAAGAAAACTAAGGATATTGGAATAGAATGATACATTTAGCTTGGCCTTCTTGAGAAAATTTCTAGCTCCGCCACTGCTTGGCAAATGAGGTTTTGTATATCTTAAACTATAGTCTTTATGAGGTTTTGTATAATAAATACAGGAGGTGGAGAGTGTTGTCCATCCTTCTGTATTAATTAGACTCCATAAACACAAATGGTCAAATAGCACAAGAATTGTTTACAGAGAACCATAAAGAGTTGGTGAAAGAGGGAAAAAAATGGATGGAGACAGCATCTTCTTGTACAGTGGTAGGCACCCTAATTGTTACAATTATGTTTGCAGTAGCAATTACTGTTCTAGGTGGCAACAAACAAGATTCAGGCTTCCCAACATTCTTATGCAAGAAGGTGTTTATGCTCTTTATAATATCTGATGCGCTGTCTCTACTTTCTGCCTCAACTTCATTCTTGATGTTTCTTAGCGTCCTCACATCGGGTTATATAGAGAAAGATTTCCTTAAATCCTTACCTATAAAGATGATGATAGGTCTTTCCACTCTTATCCTCTCAAAAGCAACCATGATGATAACCTTTTGTGCTTCTCTTTTCATTATTCTACCAGAAAAATTATCAGTGGTCATTCCTATCATTTGCCTTGCTAGTGTTCCAATGGCACTATTTGCATGGATGCAATTTCGCCTCCTCGTTGACATGGTCAAGTCAACTTATGGACCAAGAATCTTAGACAGGAAACCGAAGCGTGGGTGGTTGAAAGTTATTTGTGTTATAGAGTGATATCATAAGTTATTATTTTTACTTTATTTGTAAAGATAACTAATGAACTTTCCTATTGTACGGTTAATTGTGTGTTTTTTTCATTTTAGACCTTTTTATCTTTAAATCAAATAAATCATAACTCCATTATATATTTTCATTTTTCATATTATCTATTCATTTTCTAATTTAGTTATTTATTTTGACCAAGGATAATATGATTTCTAATCCGGTAAGTTTCATCCATGATGAGTCTTTTTTTTTTTTTTAATACAAAATAGAAATTTTACCCTACTCTAATCTAAGTATATATCATGTCAAAGGTGCACGATGGTATAATAAATCGAATATAGATCTTTACCTTTTGTATCATAACTAGTCGCTAACCCGTGCGATGCATAGTAAAGTTGTTGATAATGATAGGTCAATCAATTGACACATAACTTCTCTAATATGAGGAAAAAAAAAAAAAACAATATTAAGGTATAAATTATATACCAAAACAATAAAATCTATCACTTCCAAAGTAATAAAATCTATCACATACATTGAGATATTGTGATAACCAAGATCTTCTCTATACACAAATGCAAATGCAAGTTATAAGTTGAAGGAGACTAAAAGCTCAATAACTCTATAGCCTGTCAAACATGATCACTTGAAAACCATTAGAATATATGTTTAAGGGTAATTTAATTTGTTCAGGGAACCTACAAAATCAAAGACCAATCCTACAGTTTATGAAGAAAATTAAATTAAAACACATTGTGATGGCAAGTTATGCCCACCTCAAGCAATGTGATGCAAGTTTCAGTCTTGAAATCAGTCTAACCCACCTCTCCCAAACCTTTTTTAATTCAAAATTTCAAATAGTAAATATATACCACATCAGTAACATTAATCACATATAAAAATATGAAATGATATTATTACCAAATGAGATAATATCTCCGTGACAAACTTTGGTTTTGACCCAATTCTTCCTCAACCTCTTCCATTTGAGATGCATGTGACATATGTCGTACAGTCAAAACACAATAGGTAAACAAAAGTTAAAAGAGACAAAAGCATTAAGAGAACAGAACAGGCAACTTTGTATAATTGAGGAAGACCAAATACCTTGCAATGAAAAGCGAGCATATCTGTTGTTCATCAGATGAATTTTGAACATGTTTTGATGGCTTTCTTATTACTTTATTTATCTATCTTTCTTCGCCTTTCTCTTTTTAGGCTGTCAAGTATTTGAGTAAGGGAATAAAATTAGGGGATTAGGTATCTACAGGGCAGCACCACCCTGACCTGAATTTTTTTGTTTATATATAATAATTTTAAAAAAAATTATTTGTCTACCCTTCAAAAAAAAAATTGGGAATTCCCTCAATTTTTTTTAAGCCAATAAAATTAAATTTTACTCCATAATTTGTTCTACATTTAGTGAATGAAGATTGCTTGGTTGTGTACATTGAAAGAGATGTAAATTGTAGCATTGATAATGAGACTATCATGCAACGATTTTAAAATATGAAAACTTGTAGAAGACAATTGTAAACTTTATGTATTTGCGTGTTTTTTTTATTTTTATTGTTGTTGTTGTCAATATATGAATTTCTCTTTTTATTAGATTGTATAATTTATGTTTCATAAGGAACATCTTGAGAAAAATTTCTGAAGCCGCTACTGGGTATCTAGTTTAATTATCAAAAGGTTATAATAAATCATGAAATAAGGCAAACTCGAAATTCCAAGAACAAAAACACAACAACGTGTTTAATGCTTCTCAAGTTCTCGAAAACTACTTATGGCATTACAAGCTTGGACAAGACTGTCTAGAGTTAATTTAGGCCCAGAGCAAGTGTAACATGGTTCAAATAAACTAACTTAAGCTTATGATGAGAGCTCTGATTTCATAGACATGTGAGACCACCCAATCTGGTGTCATGTATGTTATGGTTTTCAAACTCTGATTATTCAAAGAATTGATAAAGAGGGAGGTTTAAGGTTTTAAAGGTTCAACCAAGGTTCGACCGAAGTCGAACCATGATGACGTTATAATTAATTTAATAATTAATTAAAATAAAAATAAAGATATTAAATTTATAAATATTATCAAAATTGACTAAAATATCATTAAAATTTGAAGCAAACTTTCAAATAAATAATTATTACTTATTTTTGTTTTACCTAAATTATATAAATTAATGAATTACCTATATTTGACTATTTGCATATTGCAAAATAGGAATTGGGAAGAAGGGTCCTTTTTAGTCTCATTGTTCCATTCTGACTCCCACCTACCCACCCACCCACGTGATTTCTGATTTATCTCTTCACATGGCATTTATTACTTTTCTTGTGATGCTTTATTTCCTCTTATTACACAGTTACCTAGCACCAGCTCCTGCTCCTTAGTCCCCTCTCCTTCATCCTCACGTCATCGATGCTCCTTAAGTTTCTTGCTTCATCTTCGGATCTTCTTCATCATTTTTTTTTTCTCACTTCAGATCCATGCCAGAATAGTTGAATATACCCATCCTAAACAAATAAAGAGCAATAAAAATTCTCGCCAACAAATTCTGGTAGTTTTGGGTGCTTCATATTCAGGGATGGAACTAGAATTCGAACTTGAGGGGGTCAAAGCTTAAAACAAAATTTTTTTATGAAAATAAAAACTAACATCTATTTCATATTCAACAAAATACTACATATAAAATAAGTGTTTCTTAAACATTTGATATTATAAAAATATCAACAAAGTATAACATATAAAATAAGTGTTTCTTAAACATTTCAACATATCTATCAAAATGGAACTTGACGCTATTTCAGAGGAGATCCAAAAATATATATTTAAGGGCAAATCTTAATTTTTCAAATTACATATGTATACTAGTTTTTTTTTTTATTATTATTATAAATAATTGGGGGGCTATTAGGACCAAAATTTAAAATTTCAACACATATATATATATATATATATACTAGCTTCTTTTTTTTTTTGGAGGGGGGGGGGGGGGGGGAATGGCCCCCCTTGCCCTACTGTAGGTTCATCCCTATTCATATTTATGGTTATGGAGTGATTTGAAGGGCGAATTAGAGAGGTCATTTCGATTTTGTGTTTTCCATTGGAAAAAGATGGAGAGGCTGCAAGATGGGCTATGGTTTAGGGGTTTTGAGATTTGAGAGAGGCAGAGAAAACGACTTCTACGTGTATGAAGACTCTGAATAGCAATAAAGAAGAAGGAAAAAGGCAAAGAAGAAGAAAGGGTTTAACAAGAGATGGTAGTTTATCAGGTTAGGAAGTAAAAAAACTTAAGAAAAAAAATATTTAAAAAATATGGCCAATTACAACTTATCCACGTGTGGTTTGGCCGAAATTTAAGTTTCCTAATCGTGGTTTAGCCAAAATTTAAGTTGCCTACATGTGTTTTGAAATTTGATACTTTACTCGCTTGAGGTTAATTCAGTTAGATTTCCTTAACCTATTTCTATTAAAAACATGGCTAAATATGTTATTTTGCTTCACTTTTATGTTTCTCTCATCCAAAAATACAAAAAATATATAATACAAGAAAAAAAAAATCCAGTAGAACACTTGCATCATGGTTCAAACCATAGGTAGGCAACATAAATTTCAACCAAACCACGTTGTAATTTGCCTAAAAAATAACAATAATGTGCAAAATTGGAGCAAAGCTGACACAACTGTATCGGGTTGGGAAGTAAAAAAACTTAAGAAAAAAAAATTATTTAAAAAATAACAATGAGTTGTAAACTTGTGAAAGGAGCAAAGCTGATGTGGCAAATTCTCATAAAGTCAACAAAAAGTCAAATGTTTTAATTTTATAGTATATATAGATTAGACTTCTTTTCCTTCAAGCCGAGATACTGGACTTCCATTCTAGACCCAAGATAATAGGACTTCCCATCCAATTAATTCTTACCTTTTGAAGCAAGCATAAAACTAAAATATTTTGTGAATAAAATAATTTTATTTACAAATGTTTCTCATTAGGGGGGGAAAATCACTCTTGAAATATGGTAAAATTCTCACTTTTTTTTTTCTTTTTTTTTTTTTTTTTTTTTTTTTTTTACAAACAAGAGTATCCAAACCTCTTCAAGTATTTGATTATTCTCTTGGTTGTATGTAGTTCTTTTGTCCCACACACACTAGGTTATTACAAGGAGAACTTCCACTTTTGTCAATGTCTCTAAAGAAATACATATTTCAGGGGTGAAAATAGAACCTAAAGTTCTAAAGGATATAGTTAGGTTTTATTTATGTCTTAAAATATCATCAAACGTTTGTATAGGTCCTTGAAACTTAAAATGAGTGGACAAAAAGATGAAATGTATAACATATATTTGCTGACATCAAATTTTTTGGGACAGACCCCACCATCGTTTTGGGGCCTTAGAGACACATGTTTTGATGTGTTTGATGACACTTGGAATAACATGAGTGCAAGAGCGAGTCTTTTTATTTTATATTTTTATTTTAGGAGTCGTTGCCAACTATAAAATTTCTAGGTGTTATTAGTCACCTTTTGTTGCACATAGAGAATTCATAGAGAACTTTGTCAATGGTGATTTCATAAAAGTTCTTCTAGTTGATTATGAGCCTTTGGATATAATGGGCAAGGGTGATGTTTGAATCATACAATTGAGTGGAGCTCTATGATAGATGCAGAATGTTAGGCCAGACTCTAGCGGCTGCTCTAAGAATTATTTTTAGGAAAGTCATTATGAAACTTAAATTATACAAAATTTAATAAGAAAAAATAATTTAATATATCAACATCAAAAAAAAAAAAAAAAAAAAAAAAAAAAAAAAAAAAAAAACCAAATACATGAAGTTTTACAGTTTCTTCTACTAACAAAATTAAAAAGCAAAAATGGACTGATGAGAGATAAAGTGAGAACTGAAAATGTTGAAATAAGAGTACTAAAGTTAGAGACTGTCTGAAATGATGATAGATGAGAAAAATGGAGAGAGAGAGAGAGATAATACATATTGCGACTGCTAAGCAGAAGAGCTGCCAACACCACTAAAAGAACTCACGACAACATTATCTATCTTGATACCATTTTTTAAGAAAAATGAAATTATAAATTATTTTTTATGTAATGGTTGGAACGAATTATGAATCCAAATTATTAGGGATTTTTATTATTTATTTTTTAATAGACTTTTGTTGAATATTTTGTTCATTTGTTGTTGTTTGGCCTAATTTTGTTGTTGTTTGGGTTATGTTTATTGTTATTTGGGCCAATTTTTATTGTTGTTATTAGAGCTTTCAATTTTATTCGAGCTAGTTTTTATTGTTGATATTTATGATATTAATTTTTTGTTTAAGGGGTTAAAGATTATGTTTGATGGACAAAGATTATTTTTGTGATTAACCTTAGAAACATTAAAAAACAAATGACAATACTTTTACAAAATTCCTAAAATAACATACCAAAAAATTAAATTGTCAAAAGAAAAAAATATATTAAATTTAATATTGTGGTGAGACCATGTGTGAATTGGAATGCTAATTTAGAAATTTTGTGAAATTGTTGTGATATTTATTATATCCCTAGCATTACATTTGTTTTTGTTGAGCCTAAATTCTTGGGATTCTCATGTAGGTGTTCAATATTTGTTTTTAGGGTGGAAAAAATAAGTATAATTATGTATATAAATTTTTTTTTTTTTTTTTTTTTGCAAGTATATACATTTTTTATTGGTAAATCAAGGTGTTCCTTTGAACACCCTGACTTTTATGTAGGGTTGCCTTGCCAAACCCTGATTTAAAGAAAAACTTAATTTATGTAGTATAGCTTGATAGGAAATGGCATACAAATACTTTTGTGGGTGGCAAATAGAAATGAGCACTCTCAATATGATGACCAACAATAAGGAGCTATTGTAGTTGATGTCGTATGTGTTGTGTGCATAGTTGGCTTAGTCATGGTGTCTTTTTTTAGAGATAATTTTAACTTATGCCGTCCATTTATAGTGATTACTCTTTATCATTACACCAAAATACCAAGTCAAGGTGGTGTCCAGTGGCTACCCTCTCTATACTCCAATTACTACACTTTATTAAAGACTTAAATAAATTATATAACTTTCTTTATTAAGAATTCGAACAAATACATTTTTTTTATACCTTTTCTATAAATTGTTATAAGGTAGCTTAAGTTTTAGCTATATATGCTAAGGAGATAAAGGACCCTAGTTTGGCTTGAGGGAATTCCTTCTTTTATCCTCCCATTGTAAACTTCGGTTCTTTATAAATACACTCTAATGTTTTAAATTGAAAGAAAAACATCTTAAATTTTTTGAAGTTTTAATTAAGGCCATAAACTTTTCCAATCATTTTAATCCACACCCTTTAACTAAAAGCGATCAAAATTCACATGAATTTAGGCTAAAAGCCTTCAAACACACACGCACATATGTATATTTGATTTGCAATTATAAGACCTAGAGTACACTATATGAGAATTGTGAAATTATATTATTATCATTAACTTATTTATTCCTATCGAAATATTTGTAATAAATATTAAAATACATAGGTAATTTTTTTTTTTTTTGAGAAACAATACATAGGTAATTTATATATTTAAAATACTATTCTAAACTTTTTTTTTTAGAGAGTTTCAATCTATGGCGTCCGCTCTTGATGATAGCTCTTTATCATCAGACCAAAGACACTAATCAGTTTTTAGTGTAGGCGGGAATTGAACCCCAAATCTCTTATACAACCATCAAAGGCTTTACTAGTTGAGTTAACTGGAACCCACAATACTACTCTAAACTTAAAAATATAGATTTAAAAATAAAAAAACAAAAATTCTAATCTAACTAAAATTGGTTCTGTGGGGCCCGGCCCAAAAATGATGGGCTAGTCCAAATTCAGGCCCGTCCGAGGAGCGTCCTGTCCGAAGAGAAATCACAGATAAAGCATTACTCAGTCCCAATAGCGCCAAGGAAACCTGTCCGAGGAGTAACTCCTCCTCGGACATTACGAAGCCCAGACGAGGAACTCGCCCCAACCATTTCAGTTCATCCCCCCAACATATAAAATGAATAAGATCCAAAATATCTCATGGAAAGCTGCCACCACCACATTAATTGCGCCCCAACCACCCTCTTGGCCGCATTAATGAGGAAAAGACCCCTGAACAGTACTACCTTGGCCTCTGCAACTCACAAAGGGAGTGATAAGGGCGTCTGATGGGACAGGTGCTCAAGTAGATGCTTAGATGATCAACAAGTGTAAGGTTGAGATGAGAGGAGGAGAACTATATAATGTAGTGGAGTCCCTCAAAGAAAGGGGACGAAAAACTATATTCGGAACTGAAGAAATAGAATCATATGTTAGAGATCCATTCTTGTGTTTTTATTTTTCTGCAACAATATTGTCCATGTATCAGACCGAATAGGCTCACTGAGGCTAAGTTCTTTGACCCATCCTCTACGAATATTTATTGTGGGTTGCGCCTTGGGCCAAGGCCTGATCAATAGAATTTGGGCCAGGAAAATCGTGCAACTACAATTGGCGCCGTCTGTGGGAAGAACTAGGGCATCAGCTAGCACAACGGTCGAGCATGGCAGAACTAGGTCCGCACCAGGAGAATCCTCACCAGGCTAACTCCCAACAGACACAACCCGCCGAGTCCCAGAGGCAAAATAACCCCGTCAACCCAGGCGGCAGGGGAAATCGTGAGGGAAGTGTGCATACTATCCGGACAAGCCAGAGTCACACTCAGATAGGTAGTCATGTGTCCCAGAGGCGAAATAGTCACCAGGCCATGCAGCGAGAGATAGATGATCTGAAAAGGAAGCTACGACGGGTGCAGCGAAAACGATCTCCTTCTGACTCAGACGAGTCCTCTAATGCGGAGGATGCGAGTTACCGACGGAGGTCAAGGACCCCCCAAGTGAAACCTTTTCCTACGAAAAGGAACCACGCCCTGTGCGGAAGTATGAGAGCACATCCAGCAAGGGTTCGGGAAACGATGCCATGAAGAAGGTGCTGGACCAGGTTTTAAGGTCCCCCTTCAAGTATAGAATTGAAGGGGCTAAGCTACCTCGACGCTTCAACCAACCGGCATTCGCCATCTATAACAGCCGAGCAAACCCAGCAGAGCATGTGAGTCAATTTAACCAAAAAATGGCAATCTACTCGCAAAATGAAGCCCTTATGTGCAAAATCTTCCCGTCCAGCTTGGGATCAATGGCGATGAGGTGGTTCAACGGCCTGAAGACAAATTCCATAAGCTCATACAAGCAACTCACTCGGGATTTCTGCTCCTGCTTTATCACCAACACCAGAGTCCCCAGACCCCTCGATTCGCTATTGTCCTTATCCATGCACGAAGGAGAGACTCTGAAAGCATACTCGGATAGATATTGGGAGGTGTATAACGACCTGGATGACAACCATGATGCTGTCGCTATCAGCACGTTCAAAAGCGGGCTCCCCACCGAGCATGGCTTAAGGAAATCCCTCACTGGTAAACCGGTTGCCAACGTTGATCAGTTGAGGGATAGGATCGACAAATACAAAAGGGTGGAGGAAGATCAGTTGCAAGGAAGGGGAAAGGAGAAGGTCATCCCCCCCAAAGCAAATGATTTTAGATCTGAACGGTATAACCCTAGCCAGCGGAGGAGAGATTTTTCGCGACAGGCTGGGCAAAGCAACCCGCAGACAGTAAATGCCGTCTTCAAGGAGCCAATACAGCAGGTACTGGAAAAAGTAAGGAACGAGCCCTATTTCAGATGGCCGGGAAAGATGGCTGGAGACCCTTCCAAACGTAACCAGAACCTGTACTGCCACTATCATCAGGACCATGGGCATACCACTGAGGATTGCAGGAATCTGTGGAATCACCTAGACCAGTTGGTCCGAGAAGGGAAGCTACATCACCTTCTGCACCCCTCGAGCGGCCACCCCGGTCAGGTAGTACAAGAGTCTCGAAAGGATGTGTTCCTAAGACCCCCCACCGGAACGATACATGTCATCCTCACTGCACCAGGAAGAACTGGGCCACCCCTTCCTAAGGTACTAGCTGTTAATCGGCTCCCCTTCGAGGGCAGGCAGAGGGAACTCAAGAGGTCAAAAAAGCGAAGCTCTCTGATGCTGGGATTCTCGGACGAGGATAAGAGAGGGACTATTCAACCCCACGACGATGCCTTGATGGTTACGTTGAGAATTGGGGGCTTCGATGTGAAAAGGGTGTTAGTAGACTGGGGAAGTACGGTGGAGATAATGTACCCTGATCTATACAAGGGGCTGAACCTGAAGCCGGAAGATTTGACAGCTTATGACTCTCCCCTTCTCAGCTTCGAGGGAAGGATTGTTACGCCAAAGGGGCAAATCCGACTACCCATACAGACTGGGGCAGAGGTGGTGGAGGTAAATTTTATCGTGGTCGACGCTTATTCACCCTACACCGCAATAGTTGCAAGGCCATGGATCCACGCCCTAGAGGCCGTGTCCTCCACACTTCACCAAAAAGTAAAATACCCATCCAGAGGACAAGTAGAAGAGATCCGAGGAGATCAGACCGTGGCTAGGCAGTGTATGGTGGCCGCCGTCTTACATCGGCCCTATGCCGAGTCCTCGGCCCCTGAAAGTTTATAGCAATCAGCCGCCTCAGCAGAGCAAGATGATGGACTAGCCGAGGAGATAAGGTGTGAAAGTTTAGATAAGATCGCTGTCAACAACGACCCGGAGAAGTTTTTCCAGATCGGCTCTGAGTTGCCTTCTCAAGAAAAAGAGGAATTGGTCAGATTTCTCAGAGGGAATGTCGACGTGTTTGCATGGGACGCCTACGACGCCCCGGGAGTTGATCCTAGCCTTATTTGTCACCACCTGAACGTCAACCCCTCTTCCACTCCGAAGAAGCAGCCACCCCGACGCCCTTCAAAGGAACATGCTAATGCCGTAAAAAACGAAGTGGCAAAACTGAAAAGAACGGGGGCTATTAAAGAGGTCTTTTACCCTAAATGGTTGGCAAACACTATGGTGGTAAAGAAGAAGATAGGGAAGTGGAGGGTCTGCGTGGACTTCACGGACCTGAACAAGGCGTGCCCAAAGGACCCATTCCCCCTGCCCCGAATCGACAGATTGGTGGATGCAACCGTGGGCCACCCTCGAATGAGTTTCCTGGACGCCTTCCAGGGCTATCATCAGATACCCTTCGCGCTAGAAGACCAGGAGAAGACAGCTTTCATGACGCCCATCGGAAATTATCACTATAAGGTAATGCCGTTTGGGCTGAAGAACGCCAGCTCAACCTACCAAAGGATGATGACCCGGATGTTCGAGCCACAGCTGGGCAAGATCATTGAGGTTTACATAGACGATATGGTTGTGAAGAGTAAAAGGGTGTCCGAGCACGTGAAAGACCTTGAAAGAATCTTCGCTATCTTAAGGGAACATCGGTTGCGGCTGAATGCTTCCAAATGTTCATTCGGGGTCAGGTCGGGGAAATTTTTGGGATACATGGTAACCCACAGGGGAATAGAAGTAAGCCCTGACCAAATCAAGGCAATTAACAATCTACAGGCTCCTCGGAACCCGAAGGAAGTGCAGAAGCTCACTGGTATGATTGCAGCGTTAAACCGGTTCATATCGCGATCAGCGGACCGATGTCGACCTTTTTACCTCCTGATAAACAAGTGGAAAGGGTTTGAATGGTCGGAGGATTGTGTTCGGGCTTTCCAGAAGCTTAAGGAATACTTGTCACGACCACCCATCATGTCCAGCCCTGAAGCAGACGAGGTGCTATTTGCGTACATCGTTGTAGCTCCCCATGCTGTAAGCCTGGTACTGGTACGGGATGATAATGGGATGCAGCGACCGGTTTACTATGTGAGCAAATCATTACATGAGGCCGAGGTGAGATACCTACCTCTAGAAAAGGCAATCCTGGTGATAGTACATGCCACACGGAAGCTCCTTCATTACTTTCAAGCGCATACGGTCATCGTCCTAACTCAGCTTTCCCTTCGAGCAGTGCTTCGAAGCGCTGACTACACAGGAAGGATCGCCATGTGGAGTGCGCTTTTGGGGGCCTTTGATATCAAATATATGCCCAGATCCTCCATCAAAGGTTAGGTCCTCGCAGACTTGGTAGCGGAGTTCGCTGAACCCTCTATAGAAACAGTAACCGAAAAGAAAGACATGGATGGAAAAACGGTCGGCGCAATTTCAGCAGGGGGGACCTTGCGTTGGAAGGTTTACGTGGATGGCGCGGCCAACCAAAGAGGATCTGGAGTCGGAATAGTCTTAATATCGCCGGACGATGCTGCCATTGAAAAATCACTGAGACTTGGATTCTCGGCTACGAACAATGAAGCCGAATACGAAGCCTTACTTCAAGGAATGACAATGGTTCAAAGATTGGGCGGAAGAATGATAGAGGTATTCTCGGACTCCAGGTTGGTTGTTGGACAAGTGATGGGTGAGCTGGAAGCCAGAGATGCTAGAATGCAGGAGTATCTAGGACAAGTCAAACGCCTACAGACAGGTTTCGAGTCCTTCAATCTGACGCACATTTCCAGGAGTGTAAACACCCATGCAGACTCGCTGGCCACTCTAGCCACGTCCTCGGCGCATAATCTGCCGCGATTGATCCTTGTTGAAAATCTAGCCCAGGCAGGTCCCATCAGCAAAAACCCAGCCCAAGTCCATCAGATCAGAAAGAGTCCCAGCTGGATGGACCCCATAAGGAACTTCCTCCAAAGCGACATCTTACCAGAGGAAAAACTAGAGGCCGAGAAGATACGTAGGAACGCTCCTCAGTTCTGGCTATCAGAGGATCACAAACTATATTGGCGCTCCTATTCTGGACCGTACCTACTCTGCGTACATCCAGAAGAGTCCGAGTCTCTACTTGAGGAGTTACACGAGGGAATTTGTGGAAGTCACACCGGAGGAAGGTCGCTGGCGCACAGGGCACTCACCCAAGGATACTGGTGGCCGAACATGCAAAGAGAGGCCCAAGAGTACGCTAAGAAGTGCGATCAGTGCCAAAGATTTGCCCCGAATATCCACCAACCCGGAGGGGTTCTCAACCCCCTCTCTAGCCCGTGGCCGTTCGCGCAGTGGGGTCTTGATATTGTCGGACCTTTTCCCAAAGCTGTGGGGAACAAGCGATACATAATAGTTGGAACCGATTACTTCACTAAATGGGTGAAGGCTGAACCTTTGGCCAACATTAGGGACGTGGACGCCCAGAAATTCATCTGGAAGAACATTATCACCTGCTTCGGAACTCCACGTACACTCATTTCCGACAATGGTCTTCAATTCGACAATAAGGGCTTTAGGGAGTATTGCCGCGAGTTTGGGATCATTAACCGATATTCCACCCCTGCCTATCCCCAAGGAAATGGGCAGGTTGAGGCCGTGAACAAGGTCATAGTGAACGGACTGAAGAAAAGACTGGATGAGGCAAAGGGGAGATGGGTAGAAGAGCTCCCGCACGTCTTATGGACCTATCGGACAACGCCACGATGGTCAACCGGTGAGACCCCCTTTTCATTAACTTATGGGGCAGAGGCCGTGCTCCCAATCGAGAACAACTTTCCCACGCTAAGATCTATCTCGTTTACCCCAAACGGTAACGACGAGTTATTGGGAAGAAGTCTAGACTTAGTCGAGGAAAGAAGGGAAAAAGCAACGATTCATATGGCCTATTATCACCAGAAGCTGAGGCAGGGATGTGATGCCAATGTTAAACTGCGACCTCTGGGTCCAGGTGATCTCGTGATGAGGAAGGTTCTCGGCAGCGCAAAGAACCCCTCTTAGGGCAAGTTAGGGCCCAATTGGGAAGGACCGTACCGTATAACGTCCGTGGCCGGGATAGGTGCCTACTATCTAGAAGATTTGGATGAAAAAACTGTACCTCGACCATGGAATGTAAATAACCTCAGAAGATATTATTATTAATGAAAATGGCTTAGCCCACATTTTGTTTCGTAATTATCTTGTGCCTACTGGTCTATTTACAACTATTTATAGTTTTAAACAGAACCTAAGTCCTGCATGGCTCCTCGGACCACAGACTTAGGGGAAATTAATACTCATGACAATTTTTATAAGTTTTAAACAGAACCTAAGTCCTGCATGGCTCCTCGGACCACAGACTTAGGGGAAATTATTACTTAAGGCAACCATTCATAGTTTTAAACAGAACCTAAGTCCTGCATGGCTCCTCGGACCACAGACTTAGGGGAAATTAATACTCATGACAATTTTTATAAGTTTTAAACAGAACCTAAGTCCTGCATGGCTCCTCGGACCACAGACTTAGGGGAAATTATTACTTAAGGCAACCATTCATAGTTTTAAACAGAACCTAAGTTCTGCATGGCTCCTCGGACCACAGACTTAGGGGAAATTAATACTCATGACAATTTTTATAAGTTTTAAACAGAACCTAAGTCCTGCATGGCTCCTCGGACCACAGACTTAGGGGAAATTATTACTTAAGGCAACCATTCATAGTTTTAAACAGAACCTAAGTCCTGCATGGCTCCTCGGACCACAGACTTAGGGGAAATTAATACTCATGACAATTTTTATAAGTTTTAAACAGAACCTAAGTCCTGCATGGCTCCTCGGACCACAGACTTAGGGGAAATTATTACTTAAGGCAACCATTCATAGTTTTAAACAGAACCTAAGTCCTGCATGGCTCCTCGGACCACAGACCTAGGGGAAATTAATACTCATGACAATTTTTATAAGTTTTAAACAGAATCTAAGTCCTGCATGGCTCCTCGGACCACAGACTTAGGGGAAATTATTACTTAAGGCAACCATTCATAGTTTTAAACAGAACCTAAGTCCTGCATGGCTCCTCGGACCACAGACCTAGGGGAAATTAATACTCATGACAATTTTTATAAGTTTTAAACAGAACCTAAGTCCTGCATGGCTCTTCGGACCACAGACTTAGGAGAAATTATTACTTAAGGCAACCATTCATAGTTTTAAATAGAACCTAAGTCCTGCATGGCTCCTCGGACCACAGACCTAGGGAAAATTAATACTCATGACAATTTTTATAAGTTTTAAACAGAACTTAAGTCCTGCATAGCTCCTCGGACCACAGACTTAGGGGAAATTATTACTTAAGGCAACCATTCATAGTTTTAAACAGAACCTAAGTCCTGCATGGCTCCTCGGACCATAGACTTAGGGGAAATTATTACTCATGACAATTTTTACAAGTTTTAAACAGAACCTAAGTCCTGCATGGCTCCTCGGACCACAGACTTAGGGGAAATTATTACTTAAAGCAACCATACAAGTTTTAAACAGAACCTAAGTCCTGCATGGCTCCTCGGACCACAGACTTAGGGGAAATTATTACTTAAAGCAACCATACAAGTTTTAAACAGAACCTAAGTCATGCATGTCTCCTCGGAACATAGACTTAGGGGAATTTATTACTTATGATAGATTGGGAGATTATTACTTAAAGGAAATCATTTTAAGGCGTGTGCGCAGTCTGGCACTATTGCAACCCTCATTCAAATGCGCTGCCCAACAACCCTTTTTATCTTGACCGTTTACATTTATCTATGTTGCTGTAAATGTTCATAAAAGAAAAAAAAAAAAAAAAAAGCGATACTGGCATGCATCCACAGAAAGCAAAGCAAACATTCTATATTAATACTCCGAGGGCAATACAAAGAGAGGTCCTTACAAAAGAGCGCAAAAACAGGACGATTCTCATTCAAAAAAAAAAAGAGAAGAAAAAGAAGAAGGGAATACAAAAATTAAAAGCCTAAAAAGCTAAGCCTTAGCAGGAGAATCTTCTTTTTGCTCGGGCTGAGGGGGAGGAACCTCGATGGTAGAGTCCGTGGTGGGATCCTTCGCCATATCAGGCACAAGGACGGCATCAGGCACCGCCAGATCCTGCTCTGAAGCCACTTGGACGTCATCAAGATTCTCTCGGATCTCCGCAGGATAGAAAATGTTCTCGGGCAATCTTAGCACCGAATCGGCAGGAACTCCTGCAGCATCAAGGGCATGAGCCCATGAGATGCTGCAGTAGTCCCTGCACACCTCGGGAATCTCCTCGAATAACCTGGCCTCTGTTTCTTGGGCCCCGAGCTGGCGAGCAGCATTCTTTTCAGCCTCTGTGGCCTCTCGGATCAGTTGGGCCTCCTCTTTGACCCGCCGCAGCTCATCCTCGACTTTTTGCAGAGTAGTCTTAAGATCCAGCACTGCCTGCTTCTCGGTAGCGAGGTTGATCTGGGTCGAGTACAGCTCTTTGCGCTGGTCCTCCGCCTGGGTCTCGGCACTTTTCAAACCAGCCTCTGCACTTTTGCACCGTTGCTCCGACTCCTTGAACTTCTTCGTGAGTTCAAGGTGATCGTGCTTAAGGGACCCCAAGGTTTTCTCCATCTCCGCTCGAGTCTGGGTCTCGGCCTCAGCCCGACTGCGGTTATCACGGCAAAATTCCTCAGCCACAAACACCTGCTGAGTAATCTACGAACGAAACAAGATTGTTTTAAAAATCTAACAAGGTTAAATAAATTAATAAAACAGTAAAAGGATTCCTTACCATCGCGAGATCCCTTTTAAGGGATAGGAAGATCTCGGGCTGAGAGAACCGCCTATAGGCCTCCATGTCCCGAGGAAGGAGTAGGGGTTGCTCTAAGGCATCCGCCACGTACCCTGCCCGGCCTCGGTTATACTCTCGGACAGAAGCATTGTAGGGGATGGCAACCCCATCCAGCTCCAACTTGGGGTTCCATGCACGTGGGGTAGCGCGCACTTCAGCAAGGTTCTCCTCATCCCGGCTCTCCGAGGAGTTACCCCTTCTGCTCCTTGGCGTCCGAGTGGTTTTTTGCTGCTTGGTCGGCTGGGCAATCACCTTACCCTCTTCAGGAGTGTCAACCGGCCTCTTCTTCTTCAGGTCCGGATTAACCTTAAGGCTAGGGTCCGAGGTGTCCTGAGGGACTAAAGGAGGAAGGGTTTTGACCTGTGACGGAGTTGGTCCCTTTGATGACTGACCTTTCGATGACTGACCTTTCCCTCGAGAGGCCATCAACTCCTTTAGAGTTTTTCCCTTCCCTGCCATGGGCTCTATCTCTTCGTCCGAAGTATCGTCCGAGCAGATGACAATTGAGGGAACACCAACTGCGGAATGTTGGTCCTGCTCTCCTTCAGGATCAGAAAGCTCCACCAAGGGGGTTTGCTGAACTTCCTCCTCAAAATAAAACTCGTCTATCTCTTCCTCAAGGGAAAGACGAGATGATTCAGCTTCCTCTTCAACCGGAACAGCAACGCCAAGCTCGTTTATCGGAGGTAGCTGCCCTGCTAAATAGGGATTTCTAACGCCGGGTAGCACGACTGGTGGCAAGATCACGTTGAGCTAGGAACCCGTCCTTGGACACATCAATCCTAGCCAGCCTCGGACTGCCAGCCCTTATGGCGTGACCGATAGCCTGGAAAGAGCTGCTCAGAGGTTGATAGCCCAGAACCAGATGGGCCGCACGCAACTGTCCGTCCTCGGTAACGTAAATCTCCGACCTAAGAAGGTAGTTCAACGCTGGCACGTTCATGAAGTTTATCCGAGGAGCGACGTGAACTTTATCTGCAAACAACCAAGAAAAGTGGGGTTAGTTCATGAAATTTTCCAATTACAAAGAAAGCGAGAAAAATAACCCCTCAATACTAAATCCTTTCCCAAAAAGGACTGGCCCTAAAGACGCCGCACCTGGGGTTCCTGCCCGAGTTGGACAATGAATACTGTCGAACCACTCCCCTAAAGCAATAAGGAAGTCATTCTTCACGGTCTTATTGGATATTGGGAGACAAGAGATCAACCTAACGTCCTCGGATCGGGATTTAAGATAATACCCTTCATCCCCGAGGCGGTGACACTCGTACAGATAAGCCACATCGTGCCAAGTAAGGCCTAGATTCATCCGCTCGTCTAAGACATCTACACAACCTAGTATCTTGAACATGTTCGGGGCACACTGATACGGCGCCAACCTATGGTTGGACAGGTATTCCCTTGTAATCCTACGCATGGGAAGTGTCATCCCCCCTTCTATGAAAGCAATCATGGGGATAACAACTTCTCCCTCACCTCTATCTGTCAATACTCCTTCAAGAGGACAGTACTGCAGCCCCACCCCCGGGGGAATGTGGTATTTTGCCCTAAAGGCCTCCATAGCGGCCGGAGTTTTTACTAATTTTTCGAATCTACCCATTGGAGCTGAACTGGGGGAATGAAAGTAAAGACCGAGGAGAAAAGTAGAGCCCGAGGAGGGAATTGAAACGGCAAGATGAACGAAATTTATTGGTACCTTCACAAAACGCTCAATGGGACGCCTGGAAATCTCTCTTGGAGGAAACGCTTCACGAAAAACGGCTACAGTGGCGTAACGGACGCAAGTACTCGTATATCTCTAGGGTTCGATGGAGTTCTCTGGAATCTTGTGAGGTTTATGAAATGCAGATAAAAAGAAGGAACTGAACCCCTCTGACGTCTTATATAGCCGGGAGGAGAGAGAAAAGATCACTCCTGTCTAAAAATACGAGAAAAAATGATGGCCGTTCGATCCACGCCACACCGTTGGATGAGGGGGACATAACGCCTCCAGAAGTAAATGGCCGCGCCTCGTAAATTGTAGCGCGTCCAAAGTAACTATCCGCACGCGCGCCCCAAGCTCTCCTTATTTCCATCCTCTCACTAACATCAAAACCCCGCTTTTCTCCTCGGAAGGAGATAAAAACCAGAGTTTTGAGGGGCTATTGTGGGGCCCGGCCCAAAAATGATGGGCTAGTCCAAATTTAGGCCCGTCCGAGGAGCGTCCTGTCCGAAGAGAAATCACAGATAAAGCATTACTCAGTCCCAATAGCGCCAAGGAAACCTGTCCGAGGAGTAACTCCTCCTCGGACATTATGAAGCCCAGACGAGGAACTCGCCCCAACCATTTCAGTTCATCCTCCCAACATATAAAATGAATAAAATCCAAAATATCTCATGGAAAGCTGCCACCACCACATTAATTGCGCCCCAACCACCCTCTTGGCCGCATTAATGAGGAAAAGACCCCTGAACAGTACTACCTTGGCCTCTGCAACTCACAAAGGGAGTGATAAGGGCGTCTGATGGGACAGGTGCTCAAGTAGATGCTTAGATGATCAACAAGTGTAAGGTTGAGATGAGAAGAGGAGAACTATATAATGTAGTGGAGTCCCTCAAAGAAAGGGGACGAAAAACTGTATTCAGAACTGAAGAAATAGAATCATACGTTAGAGATCCATTCTTGTGTTTTTATTTTTCTGCAACAATATTGTCCATGTATCAGACCGAATAGGCTCACTGAGGCTAAGTTCTTTGACCCATCCTCTACAAATATTTATTGCGGGTTGCGCCTTGGGTCAAGGCCTGATCAATAGAATTTGGACCAGGAAAATCGTGCAACTACAGGTTCTTTCTTTTTTGGCATAAGTATCTAAAATAGTTTTTTTTTTTTTTTTTTGAGAATCTAGTAACTAAGATCAGTTAAAACCTTTAAGAAAATCCAAAATAGTTAAAAATTAAAACTTTGACATGATGATCACTCCACAAATATAAGTGTTTGTGGAGTGTGGAAGTAAAAACTGAAGATCAAGCCTCCAAGGAGATTTTCATACGCATATTAAAAAAATAAAATAAAAAAAATAAAAAAAAAACCTTTTCCAATCATTTGTAAATAACTAATAAATTGTAATTAAAATGTGAAAACTGAAAAGACTTGAGAGCCGAGGCGGCTATTAGATTTCTACGGCATAATTATGATCTAAAGTTGTGTAATTTCTACGATTAAAGGCTCTTTGTCTCAATGTGAAAGAAGTCTGGATTTGCATTGCAACTATTGGTTGGTTCTCTCTGTGTTTCAGAAATTTCATTTTCATTATCAAAACCCAAAGCACCCGAGAGAAAGTAAAGCTTGAATTTCAGGTCTGTAACCGAAATTTTCTGTTTATTAGATTCATCTACTCCGACCTATAAAGCTTACCTATTATGGCTTCTTGAACAACATCACTATCATCATAGAAACAAATTCTGAGAATTGGGTTTTTCATTTTTTTTTTTTTTTTTACTTACTGAACCAGATTTCAGGGTTTGATTGCAAATTCGCTTTACAAACAAAGAAAAATCTGGAATTGTAAATGGCTTGTCGTAAATATATGAAGCAATGAAATTTGAGTACTAGGCTATTTTATTTTTCTTGATTTGAAGTTGAATGGTTTATTTTATTTTACTTTCAGGTTTGGTTATATTTTAAAGTATCAGAAATATTAATAGAAAATCTGAGGTGTTGCTGAGTATTGGGTTTTTGGTTGCAAGTTCTAAGGGTGAGGATAAGTTGCTTATCTGAGAATTCAAGTTTTAGAATTGTGATAAGAGAGTAGTTTGACCGTGTATAATATCATTACCAAAAAGAAATCATTGGAGTGTCGAACTCTTTATTGGATTTTGGGTTCTAGGGGGAAGGAGTGGTGGTATGAAATTAGTTTGAGTATTCTTTTTTGTGGCTTTGATTTCTATGCATTTATTTTAAGCAAAAGATGTATAGCAATTTTAAGGAGCATGCGATAGAGTATGTGAAGCAGGCAATTCAGGAGGATGATGCCGGAAATTATAGCAAAGCATTTCCGCTCTATATGAATGCATTAGAGTACTTTAGGACCCATTTGAAGTACGAGAAGAATCCGAAGATTAAGGAAGCGATTACTCAGAAATGTATGGAATATTTAAAGAGGGCAGAGGAGATAAGGACCATTCTTGATAATGGGGGAAGTGGGCCTGCCCCCATTGGTGATGCAACAATTGCTAGCCAACCAAAGACAAGGTCGAAGGGAGGAGTGGGGAAAGATGCAGAGGATCCGGAGCAAGCAAAGCTTAGGGCCGGCCTTGATTCTGTGATAATCAGGGAGAAACCAAATGTGAAGTGGAGTGATGTGGCCGGGCTTGAGAGTGCCAAACAGGCATTGCAAGAGGCTGTAATACTGCCTGTGAAGTTTCCCCAATTTTTTACTGGTTAGTTCCTCAATCATTATTTTTAAGTTTCGGGTTATTTGCTTTTAGTTTTCTTGTTGAATCTTGGCATGCTTTCAATGTGAATAAGCTTGATTTGGTTTATGGTGACACTTGATAACTTATGAATATTCAAAAATATGCCACTGTTACCATAAATTCAAGTTTATCAGTTGTGGAGATTGTATGCTCCAATTGTATTACTCAGAATTTCTGACTTTCAAGCTCTGCTTTTGCAATGGAAACTGTACAAATAAATCCCACCAGAAACAACTGAAAATATGTATGGAAAAGACATGTTGTAGTACAGTTGTACAATAAAAAGCTCATGTCAAACAACAAAGCAAAATTCTTATAGTTAATTGGGCTTATGTTCTGTCAGTTGAATTCAAAAAGGCTCAAATATTGGCCTTTGATGGCCCAGAGTATCAGCCTAATTCTGAACATGAAAGAATCAGCTGAATTTAGAGAAGGTAGAAAGGTTATTTTAGGAGTTATTGTTGCCATTGCTTTACTGATTTTTTAGATTTTGGACGGTGTATCTTCCAATTGATCTTCCAATTGTAAAGATACATATCAAGTAATAATATCAACTTTAATAAGTTTTAAGACTCATTTGAAAACCTTTTGCATATCAAGTTTCATTCTAAAGTTTGAGGGGTTTACATTGCTTCAATATGTGAGGCACACTACTTAGCCATGAGCTCAGATTCAGATCATCCCTTGCACCTGGCTGTGAATTAAAAAATGATTATATCTGTCTGCTTGACAGTAGAATTTATGGCAATGGAGGACAAACATTCTGTTTGGTATTAATAAAAAGCAAAATGCTATTTGGCACATTTACTATTTGTCATATGTGCCAATGTATGGATGCTGAAGACTTTCTAAACATAATTTACATCAAGAACTTGATTTTCCATTCCTAATAAACAGTGGGATTTGAACTGTCTACATTAAGAAGAGTCAAAGAGACATTATCATTTAATGCTTAAATCTGAAAGATTTATGAACTGGCAATCTACTTCCAGGTCATTTTCTGCAGTATTTCCTTCTGGAGCCACTAATATAAATATCATGTCACATATGGTACATGTTGATAGTAAAAGAATCATTTGATCTCTTTTTCAGGGAAGAGAAAACCGTGGAGGGCTTTTCTATTATATGGTCCACCTGGAACTGGGAAGTCCTATTTAGCAAAGGCAGTGGCAACAGAAGCAGATTCAACTTTCTTTAGGTAAAAATTTGACCAATACATAGCAAGTAACTAGACTAAAATAGCTGATAAAACAACTATAGATGGCAAGTTATTGAACTACAATAGCAGATTTTAGAACTAAGGCTATACTTGTTGCCAATGACACTTAGTTGTGAGTTGTATATTTGAAATCCATGTGATCATCGATCTTAGTTCTTCTTCTCCTTCTTTGTGTTTTGTCGCATAACCTTTTATATATATATATATATATCTAAGAACCATTTGATCTCTTATGCTTATTTTTTAAAAATATTTTACAATATCAGTTTCATGGTTTAAATTGTGCAATGCACTGAGATGTAAGTGATGAATGTTTGGAAGTAGAATAACTGAAAAGGTACCTGGTTTTATGGCCCTTGACAGGCAAATATTCATGATGACTTTACAAGAGAGTAGCAAGATCCACACTAGTTAATTGGAAGCCTTTAGATTTCCAAGAAAATGATATCCTTCCATTATGTTAGATTACATTTGGATACACGAATCAATTCCTTTAAATGGTGTAGTCATTAGTTTATTTTACGATAATAAATGAGTTCACCTTAATTACTATGAAATATTTTAGGAAAACTCCAATATGCTCATTCAAATGCTATGAAGGACACAATATCTTTTTTTGTTTACCAAACTATAGGTCTGGATTTTAAATTTTGATGGTATTGAGAGGATGATGGATATATAGGTTTCTTATTGATGAAAGATTACCATAATACAGTACTAGTCTACTACACTTGCTCACTGCAATCCAGGATAATCTAAAATGTGGTACACCTTTGTTCTAATATGCAAATTTTCACAATCCAAAAGTTTCCTCCTTTTTTTCTCCCTTTTCTTTTTGAAAGAGGATAGTTTAAGTAATACAAAAATCTTATATGCATTATAGAGTTTCTGGAGAGAACCAGGCTAAAAATTATAAGGGTTTAACTTGAGGACAACCTTGTCATATTGTAACTTCTAATGAAACATGTGTGTTGAGTATATGCGTCATCATTCCATGTTCTGGGGTAGGTCATGTAATGTGTTCCCATACATCTTCTGTGTTCTAGTATGATCAATTTTCTAGGTAACTTAGTCTAAATGTTTAGATTGGTCTTCTATGAGGGGGGAAAAAAAAAACAATGAAGGAAATGTATCAAGCTCTTAGATTTTGTTTCTCTTGCAAAGAAATTTGACAAGAAATGTTATTTATGAATAAATTAAAATGCAAGAAGCCTAAAAACTTGGTTAGGTTTCATTTGTGCATGGTCAATATGTCATTCTTATTCTCATCCATTTTCTGTTGATATGTTTCTTTTGTGCACTAATGCCCGTATCTTAGTGATGATCCTTGGTTTCCATGCTTTCATTAGTGAATTATAGTTAGAAGGGGCTTGGTTAGGCTTATTTGTAAAGCAGGAAATTTAAAGTTCTGTTCCAAATGAGCATATTAGAATGGAAGATTTTGAACAACTTTGTTAGTGGACCATGATGCAATCTCCATTGAAACTTGCAAGATGCACACAAACCACGCAAGAATGTGTGATTTATACCTTAGAGAGTGAATGTAAGCATATGAGGATGCTCTCTTCATATTTTGTTCCTTTTTCTCAGTCTTTTAATGACTTGGTAGAAAGGCAGCAAAGAAGTTTGCAATCAACGCCAATTACCTCATTGTGCTGTCAGCTGTGACTTCTCCTGTTTGTCAAATAGTATCATAAGAACATTGTTAAAAGGCAACAAGTCGGGATACTGATGTCCACTAAGTGAGATGACAGAAAAAAAATTATGAAATGTGGATTTAATGGATCAAAAATTCTTGCTTATACCGAAGATATTTGAGTTTCAGTGTGGTTGCGGTTCTTAATAAATTTTTTTATATAGTTTTTTTCATCTACTTCTTATATGGCAGGGGTTGACTGCTTCACTTGATTTTTATTGTAATTGTCACGTCATTCAAGTGAATTTGAATTTCCAAATGCATGTATGATTTACACTTCCAGTTCTATGCCCATGGATGTAGATTTTTTTTGGTCTTTATATTAATGGAATGTTGCCAACACATGATGAGTGCTAGATGCTGTCAATACACAGTGTTTCGTCATCAGACCTTGTTTCAAAATGGATGGGTGAAAGCGAAAAGCTAGTCTCAAATCTTTTCCAAATGGCTCGTGATAATGCTCCTTCCATTATTTTCATTGACGAAATTGATTCCTTATGTGGCCAGCAAGGTGAAGGCAATGAGAGTGAAGCATCTCGACGTATCAAAACAGAACTTCTTGTACAGATGCAGGCATTTTGTGTTCACTGGAACTGGATAAGAGCTTTGTTCCAAGTTCCAAGCTTATCTTATACTAATACAACTGTCATCCTTATACTTTAGTAGGTGATATGTAATATTTAAAAGTTTCCCTATCATCAACTGTTTTTTGTCCTGCATTTTCTCTCTCTTTTACTTTCCATAAGTGGTCCAGTTATTGTTGCAGTTGCTAAGTTATCTGTCTGTTACTTTAGGGAAGGATTGTAGAAGTCATATAAAGTTTCCCTATCTGTCTGCATTTTTCTTCTACTTAGAGATTGGTGCATGGGCCTTATTGGGATGTAGTTAATTTTGTTACAAAGGCAGGCTGTACCTGTGTCAGTTGACTATCAAGCATTCTCCTAGTTATTGCCAAGTTTTTTAGGCCATGGCCCATATGAAAAGCAGGTTCCATTTCCCATTTTCCTCATGCTCACTCAAATTCTGGCCATAGGATCTCTTCCCTGTTTTCACACTAATCCATCTTATGGTAGTGAAATATGCAAACTGTTGCAATGGCTAGTGATCAAACTCCTACCACCAGATAATTCTTCAATTTGAACTCTCAATAGCTGAGTCTGGAGTGTATAGTCTGACCTGGATTGACGACATAGATCCCTTCCTACTCTATGTTCTTGCATTCTTGGTGCATCATCTTAAGTCCACATCTCTTTCGTCTTATTACCTACTACTATTATCTTTAACCTGCATTAGTTCTTGACTACATTAAACAGTGATTGTTGCCTTTGGTTTTTCTACTGTTAATCTTTAAATGGAAATTTTCTTTAACACATTTCAGGGTGTAGGCAGCGATGATCAGAAAGTTCTGGTTCTTGCTGCCACAAATACTCCATATGCTTTGGATCAGGTAAGAAAACTCTGATCCATTGGACCTAAGTTATAGCTAAAAAGAGTTTTATGACCTTCATTGCTTTAGGGTTGAGACTTAGGAAAATTAAATACAGGCCATCCGTAGGCGTTTCGATAAGCGAATTTACATCCCTCTCCCAGATTTGAAGGCAAGGCAGCACATGTTTAAGGTACTATGGTTTTGGTAGAGCCATATTAATTGATTCTTTTGGAGCTTATGATTTGTTTAATATCCTCAACAGGTTTTTTATTTAATCAGGTCCATCTTGGAGACATTCCTCATAACTTAACTGAAAGTGATTTTGAGCATTTAGCTCACAAAACAGAAGGATTTTCAGGTTCAGATATAGCTGTTCAGGTTACCTTGCAGGAACTTGATGCACAAGGCCTAGCTTCAAAGGTAAGTATTGGGTAGGAAACTGTTTTATTTATTACTATTATTAATGGACACTGCATAAAGCTCTAGACCAGAAATCATTGCCAAAATTAGCATTATAATCATGTTTAGTGCTAGGTATCAATAACTTATCAAATAGAATTATTAAAGACTTATTCAATGCTTTAACTTATGTAGTTAATCAATTTTGGAAAACTAGGATTGAAGAAAAATGTGGAAAAGAGAAGGGGGGATGGGGGTAGGGGAGAGATTTAAAAAGTGCATGCCTCTATCTTATGTGCCTCATTCAATTTCATTAATGCACATTCAATGACCATCTCTTCCATCCAAATTACACAATTCTTTGGAGGAAGGTCAATTTGTGGTATTTCTTTTCTAGCCTCATTCATCCACTTCTTTTAATTTATATAATGACTTAAATGTAACTGGCTCTGGGAATGTATGACTTGCAGATCCAACCACCACCAATCACAAGAGCAGATTTTGATAAAGTACTTGCAAGACAGAAGCCAACTGTAAGTAAAGCTGATCTTGAGGTGCATGAGAGATTCACGGAGGAGTTTGGGGAAGAAGGCTGATTGCTTGAGTTTGAACACAAGGACTGATTAATCATTTGTACAGGTAAAACCACTAGTGCTATAGGTAAATGAAATACGTATATATAGTCATCAATATAGCTTGTAATAGAAAGTTCAGCATCTTGTTAAGAGAACACCGTGCCATATTATTTCAACCTTTCTCTGTCTGTCTCACCAGAAAAGGAAGAGGTGGAAAGCTCTTAATTGATGTACATTCGAAACAAGTTGCTACCGGTTTGCCACTAGATGTTCATTAGAAACAATATCCTAGCTGCTGCTGGTACCAAATTTGTAATTAACCAATGATGAACATCTAAAATTGACATAGAAAACAAGTTGCTATATGATATTGTTAATGAATATTAGCTAATGATTACAGCAAAAAAATTTACAGTATTATAAAAGAACTATTGTGATACTATCTTATTGATTATGCCCCAGGGCACCGCCATTAAAAGCAAGGTAACCTAAGGATAAAACTCTTATGTTTGGAATGGAGGGAGAGAAGGAAGGTGTGGCGAACCTTTGTAAAATTAAGAACAAATGGTACTTGCAAAAGGCTCCCCTGGACGGCGAACCTTTGTAAAATTAAGAACAAATGGTACTTGCAAAAGGCTCCCCTGGACATGCTCCAGGTGAGCTTATCTGGGACAAAAATGGTAATTGGATAAAGTGTTTTTCCATCTCTACTTAGGACTTACTTTCAGTGTACAGGCTGTACTCTGGGCTATTGGCTACAGACTACAACTTTTGTGGCGAATGGATTATTGCAACATTCTATTACATATGATAAATGATATGCATTTAAAAATATTTTTCCAGTCAATATAAATATTTTTCTTTCCAGCAAAAGATCAAATGCTTAAAAATAAAATTAGTAAGAATTTTTTTTTTCACAACTATTAACATGACATGTGATTTATGTATAATAAAAGTAATGTCAATAATGAAACCATGTGACAAAAAAAAAAATTGTCAAATAACACGTTGTGACCTTAACAACATGTGGAAGATATTATCACAGATAGCATCCCTAGCATAGTCTAGAAAGGTAAAGTTAAAAAAAAAAAAAAAAAAAAAAAAAAAAAAAAAAAAAAAACAGTAAAGCTTAACATAAGGATACTAATGAGTAGTCCCAAAGGCAACTTCAATCTGAAATCTATGTCCTGCACTTCTGTGCACACCCAAACAAAAATCTACTTTGTTTTCAGGTTGAGCCTACTTGACTAGAGAAGAAATTGCTTGTTGCTTTATGTAATTAGTATTTGAAATTTAGCGTGATGCATGCACGATATAATTTTATTCTGAAACTTTTTGTAGAATTTTTCTTATAATACATGTATAGTACTCAATTGTGGAGTTAATTATATAACGAAAAAAAAATTAAAAATTAAAAATTATTTAATTGGTATATTATGAATGAAAACGTACTTGAGTGAACAAATCAATCCTTCCATTGGTTAGTGTTACACCAAATAAATAATTACTAGAGTAAAATTTTAATATAATAATAAAATGGAAAAGCAATTAAAACCACTAGTAAAAAATGGAAATAACTAGTTAGATGATAGAACCATTCTTGGAAGAATCCACGGGATCAATTATAACAAGTGACGCAATCATATTTAGTAAATACAACTCTTATTATTTAATGATTTCAACTAACTAAAGTACATAACTTTTTTATTTCTTAATGAAATTTTTTTAAGGGGTAATTAACTAATTATACTCCCCTCCCTTGAGATTTGAAGAAAATAACGCTCCTCCCCTTCTGTTTATATTAGTAAATACTCTAAATTTGTATGAAATTTTCTTTATCAAAGTTTAACAAACACCAAAATACTTGCAATGGCAAATCTCTCCACAACCCAATGACAAACTAAAAAATAAATAAGAAAAAGTCATACTAATTTTAAAATACTCTTTAATTCAAAATTTAAATCAATGGATTTTAATTCTAAAACAGAGGATAATTTTGGAAACCTACCCTTAAGCAAATGATATGTTAGTACCCAACATTGTTAACATTAATTTAATAGAGTTTGATCAAATGGATGTCAAAAAGGAAATTTTTCCCCCTTAAGGTTTAAGGTAAAGTGTCATTTCCCAACACCTTAAAGGAGGGGAGTGTAATTATCTCTAGTTTTTATTATACATATATTGAGTTACAAAATATTTCATTTGCATCTTGATTTGTTTTTAAATATTTTAGTTTCAAATCTACAATATATGATAAGAAAATGGTATAAACAAAAAGAAGAAAAAATCAAACTTTACTATCACATATTTTTTATTCCCACCCCCCGCCCCCCTCTTCCACACACAAATTCTTGACTCTGTCACTTATGTGGATATCAATAAAATGTGGACATTGTGGTTGTGTTTGGCATTAGCTGAAAAATGCAGTTTTTTTTTTTTATTTTTTTTTTATTACAAATTAGCTTATTTTTGCTACTATTCATGGGTCCAATTGTACTTTTTGGTATTATTTATGGGTCGAACTGTACTATTTCAACTAGCTTTTAGCTATATTTATAGTACTATTAACAAAAAGTTTTCAGTTTCAACTAAATAAGTTGTTTCCAAACTAACGTTGCGTGTATGGAGTGTATATTAATAAGTATGATGAAAGAAGAGTTGTACTCTTACCATTGCTTTTTTATTTTTTTTAAAGAAATACAGCCATGAAAATGAGCTATTCTAAATGAACCTTATGTTATATGTCACTTTGTTTCCTGTCAAAATTCTAGATGAAGATGACAAATTAAATTCATGGCAATAAAAATCAAGAGATGTTATTTGCTATGTGCCTTTCCTCTAGCCAATGGCCAACCTATGATTGGCACTCCCTGGCTTATGTTATCAATCACTGAATTCCACCTAGCAGTGGCTAAGAAATGCTCCAATCGCTTTGTGTGACAGAATTTTCAACTGAGGCGCCCAGTTATTCACTAGCAAGCCCCATTTGCTTTTCCTTATTGATTTTCAAATCCTTTTGATAACAAGAATGCTCTGAATTCACTGTTTATGTCAAAACCAATAGGTGGCCTAATGATCCAAATGAATGGCATTTCACTCTCTTCCAAAGCAATAGCAAGTTCCATGATCATTTGGGAAGCACCAATTGTGTTTTAGAATTGAAACCTCCTGTGATAATCAGGGAGAAACCAAGTGTGAAGTCCAAACAGGCATTGCAGGAGGTTGTAATACTGCCTTTTAAGTGTCCCCAGTTTTTTACTAGTTAGTTCCTCAACCATTATTTTTATGTTTTGGGTTATTTGCTTTTAGTTTTCATGTTGAATCTTGGCATGTTGTCAATGTGAATAAGTTTGATTTGGTTTATGGTGGCACTTGATACCTATGAATATTGAAAAATATGCCGAGATTGTATCCTCCAATTGTATTACTTAAATTTCTGACTTTCAGGTTCTGCTTTTGCAATGGAAACTATACAAATAAACCCCACCAGAAACAACTGAAAATATGCATGTATGGAGAAGACATGTTGTAGTACAGTTGTACAATCAACAGCCCATGTCAAACGACAAATCAAAGTTCTTATAGTTAATTGGGCTTATATTCTGTCAATTTATTTCTCTCAAATATTGGCCTTTGAAAAGAGTTTAAAGAAAGGTAAAAAGGATATTTTAAGAATCAGCTCAGTATTTATTATTATTATTATTATAGAGAAAGGTGTATTTTCCTATCTTAAAGATACATATTGAATAATAATAATAATAATATCAACTATTATAAGTTTTAAGACCCAATTGAAAACCTCTTTTATATCAAGTTTCATTCTATAAATTTTTAAAAAAAAAGAAAAAAAAGAAAAAAAAAAAAAGGGGGTTTCATTCTATAAGGGCTTGAGGGGTTGACACCAGTGCTTCAATACGTAAGTTTTAAGGGTTTAGAATTCATTACGTTGCCATGACCTTAGGATTAGATTATCCCTTGCCCCTGGCTGTGAATTAGAATTTTTTTTTTCCAAGGAAAAATTAGAAAATGATTCAATTCTATCTTTCTGGCAAGGGAAGATAACAGTTCTACCTTTTTTTATTTTTTTTTAAATCACTCTGGCACAGTTGCTATTTGATACACTACCCAATATATAGATGCTGAAATCTTTTTATTTATTTATTTATGTGGATTCTCACCAAAGTAGACCCATTTGGACCCATTCCTACGAAGTAAACAACTAATACATGACCTCACCTGCTAGACCTTGTGTTAGGCTGAACTATATAAATCTTGTGTTTTCTCTCTATTCTCTATATCCATATTTTCATGATATCTAACGCTCTCTAAAAAAAAATAAAAAATAAAAATAAAAAAACCTTAACAACTTTTTAAAGTTCATGTTCTTCCAAGTTCTCCAAAATCAAAATAAACTTATAATGGGAGCTAATTACAATTAATGAAAATTATCAACACCACATTGTTTCCATAGCAAAGTAGTAGCTTACCCATCATTGAGCCCTTAGTGTACTTTGACTAATTAAACCCCACTACTTGCCTTTTGACAAGACAGTCATGCACACATTTTTAGCAAAAGTAATGTTATAAATAAAATATATTTTACAATAGTTAAAGTTGGTAAGTTTTGATAATTTTTTTTATCCAAAATCATGGCTAAAATGGTCCACTACTACTGTATAGCAAAAAAATTAGCAATTTATTACTGTTTTAGAAATATGTAAGGATCAACCATCTTTTTGAAACTCGAGTCTGTGAAATTCAAGTTTGTCGTGAAACTCGAGTTCCAAAAACTCGAGTTCTTTGGAAAAATATACTCTGAAAAATTTTGAAAATTTTTTATGGTATTCAAATTCCATAAACTCGAGTACTATGGAAAACTCGATTTCGCCAAACTCGAATATTCAAATAGTGGTAAATTCTTACATATTTTCGAAACAGTAGTAGATTGTAACATAGTTTGCAAAAATTTACTATTTGGTCATTACTAACATCACTTTATCATATATCACCAACAAATTGCCACCCCAAAAACTGTGAAATATTTTAAAATTTTGTAGCTCTAGAGTTATTATTTCAAGTTATGCTATAGATACAACATTTTTCATAGCAATTAAACGAGTAATTAACTTTGCCGCCAAGTACAAGAGTTTAGCATTCACTACTTTGTCATGTGACCTCATACTCATACCACTCCTTTACGTGAGTTAGAAAATGATTTAATTCTATCTTTTCACTTGACAACAAAATTTCTGTTTAGGTGAGATTTAAAAATAAATAAATAAATTCTATATGACACATGACATTAACACTAAACAGCGGATACGATTTCAACATCTAATTGCTTATTGCTCCCCTTTTGACAATATTCATTACCTCAAATTATAGGGTCATGTTAGAATGGCAGGTCAAGCTAACCTAGTGGTGGCGTCATTTGTCATGGTTAGCCATGTGATCAAATTACTTATCCACGGCCATTGAATAGAATAAATAATTCTCCAATGGCTGTCCCAATAATCAACTTTCTCGCTCGGGCGTGGCCCCCTATTATTTGTCTTCGCAGTTGGGTTGAAGGTAATTAACCCAAATCCAATACAATTGGGCATGTGATTTTCAAATCCCTCTAGTTAGCGTTGTCCACTCTTACTTTTGTGATTAGCCCCACTCGATAGAGTACACATCACTCAAAATTAATGTGTTACTTTGTGGACAATGTTCTGCAGTAGTGTACCCAAATGGCCAAATTAATCATGGGTGGCTAACCACAGCTCATTTTTTTTATCAACATTTTACGACTTTTAGAAATCTGTCCTACTGTTGAAGATATGTCACAGCGATAATAGCATGGATGAGTAATAAAAGGAACTAAACCAGCTTATTTAGTCATCCAGAAGGCACAGTCATTCACTCCACATCCTCATCTTCCTTGCTCTCACATACAGAAACCTCACTCAAGGCACAGCAGAGTACTCTCAGCCACAATTCACATTCACACACATTATCCGAAACCCATATCACGGCACAATACCATTATCAATGGCTGCTACAAACTCGAAAGTCACATAACCAAACCACTACCTCGCCTTCAACTTGAACACCACACCAGCAGGTAACAACCAACACTCACAGGCACTTCACTTCACTCGCCCAACTCCGAAAGTGAGATCCATTGTTAAAAGCCCACCCAAGTTTCAAGAAGAGTCCAATAATCCACACTGATCCTGGTCCAAATTCGAAACCCAGAAGCAGGCCCAAACCTAATTCCCAACTTAAGGTATAGATGTTCCTAAAACAGATAAGTATGTGTCACGACTAATGCATTATTTTTATTTACTATTACTCTTACATTAGGTGATGACTAATTAAAGCAAAGTATACTCAACATACATATATATATATATATATGTGTGTGTGTATGTGTGTTCTTAGGAGAAAATGATTTTTGCCCAAAAAATTTAAACTATGTAGCAATTTATTCCTATTTTCAAACTATTTGGCATCGTGTTCTTGTTTTGAAATTCGATTTTTTGAAAATTAAGTTCCCCATATAACTCGATTTTACCATTTCCAAATTATGTGAAAATTTTGCCACACTAGACTGAGAAGACGTGGCTTTACATGTTTTAAAAAATTCAAGCTAGAACTCAATTTCCTTAAAATTGAGTTCCAAAGAGATTTTTTTTTTTTTGGGTATCATTATTCTCTATTAGTATTAGTGAGTTCTTCACAATTTTGGAAGAAAAAAAAATGTGTAACCCAATATTAAACATACCGAGTTTGAGTGAAATCCCTGAACCGGCCCATGCACTTCTCCCTTTCCTTCAGCCGCATCACATATCTCCTTTTCTTCCTCCTTTAGTCACGTTTGAGCCCTGTGTTAAGTCGCCATGAAATCCCCAAATCCCCAAATCCTAACCGGTGATGCCCTAACTGGAGAAGGGAGATCGAAATCCAACTTGACATCCAACCTAACTGGAGAATTCAAAGTAATGTATTATGCTATTTTTATTGGCAATAGAAACTTTATTAGTATAGAGTTGATTTAGAGCAATATGTAACTCAAAAAAGAACAATAATTGATGATTTACTTAATTGTTGAATGTACTTTTTAGATGGGTTTGCTTAATTTTAATTTTACCTCTAACTTACTAGTCTAGCTGTGAATTTTGCACAATGAAACCTCTTTTCTTTTTTCTTTATTTTTTTGTAATTTGTATTAGTTTTACTTGCACTTAGTGAAGTTTCAATGAAGTTTTTTAAGAAATCTGTTGAACATAAATGTAAATATGTATAAAATCGAATTTATTAGCCAAAAGTTGTATCCGAATTGAGTTTTGGGTTAAACATTAGGTTTTGGATTGGTTGTATTGTTAGTAGTATTTATTTCCTTCTTATCCCGTTAATTGTTAAATTTAGGGGTTGTATGGTTCATATTTTAAAACTTGTTCTAAAAATAGCTGAAAACTTGTTTTGAGAATTCATTCTTAGAATTGGTATTCTAAGCAATTAAATTTTGAATAACATATTTGGTTTTGCTTTCTTGTTGTTCCAGGAATGCATGCAGGCTCATAGTGGTGCCTAATTCTGGCTGAAAGTTGGAACAACCTTGGTGAAAATGGTCAACTAATTTACTGTTATTACTTGTCTTAGATCTGTTTTGTCACTCTCAAAAATTTGATTGCTTTAACTTCTAAATTATTCATTGTTTTTCAAATAAATAGTTTGCAAGTATTGAAAGGCCACTACCTCCTTAAATATCCCTGCAGTACTAACTACTAAGTTCCATATATTATTTAACTTCTTTTGAGGAGAATTATGGTTCGTCTAGACTATTTGAGTAATTCAATCCTGCTTAAAGTCCTGATTAGCATCTTTAGATTTTCTCACAAATGCCAAGAAATGGCCTAAATATTGGTTCCATGCTTGTCATAGTGCCTAACAAGAAATAACTGGAGGGTGGTGCACCTAAATTTTACAAGAACAGAGCGCAAACTACCAATATTTTTCCATTGTACTCACATGACTCTCATTCAACCAAATAGCTTTAGCACAAACAGTACAATATATCAACTGAAAATATTTTCTTAATATGAAAATACATTTTAGCTTATAAACCTTTACAATTTCTAAAACTATTCCTCACCTATATATTTTCAATGTGCATCAAATTATGATATAAGTTTTGTACTTGAGATGATAGAGAAATGATTGCTAGAGAAAGAACACAAAATCCAGGGATGTATAGCTGAGGAGCTGTATGTGAGAAACACTAAAGTGAAGGATATAGAAACATTGATTCTAAACCATCTGGTCAGGATATAGCTTCAATAAAACTCGATTTTCTTAAACTTAAGTTCACTTTTAAAAAATTCCAACATAACTCGATACCATAAAAATCAAGTTACATACAAATTTCTAGTGGAACTCAATATTCATAATATTGAGTTACACATCAATTTTATTTTTTATTTTTTCAAAATTGTGAAGAATTCGGTTATACAAATATCGAGTTTTGCTTCTTCTTTTTCTTTTTTTCTTTTTTCTTTTTTTTTTTTTTTTTTTTGTGGAACCCGATTTTCTTAAAATCAAGTTCCAGCTGGATTTTTTTAACACAAAAGGTCACGTGGTCTAGTGTGGCAAAAATAACATATAATTTGGAAAGGGTAAAATTGAGTTATACGGGGAACTCGATTTTCAAAAAATTGAGTTCCAAAACAAGGACACAAAGCTAAATAGTTTGAAAATTAGGCTTTGCATCTTTAAATCTCTCATATTACAGATTTATCTTATCTTAATAAAAATATTATGACACTAAATCCAAAATAAAAAACGAGCCTCATCATGCTTGTGATGAGGACAGTTATTATTATGTTGGAGAATTTAAATTAGCATACCATACTTTTATTTTTAGAAGAAAAGAAGATTATTGATTTTTTGGTTAAGAGATTTTTTTTTTTTTTTTGAAACTTTTTTTTGGTTAAGAGTTAGTGATCCTTATTACACTTGTTATTTGTGAAAATGAAAAATAAGGGTGGTTAATCTCTAAAGAATAGAGTGACATTTATTATTTAAATTATTTCAAATTGATTAAATTTATACATGTTTCATAATTTTTCAAAATATTAGTATACTTTAACTGTGTAACTCTAATTAATTCAACAAAAAAAATTTATTCTAAAATGTTCAAAGAATATTATTTCTAACTAATATGATTTAAAAAATAGTTCACAAATTACAACTTAAAAATTGACTAAATGAAAAGATAATCATAATATTTTTGTACTAATGCAAAAATAAATTTGATTTATGTTATATATAAGAAAATAAGATATTTTATATCAAATTAGCCTGTTACAAACATACTAGAGAGAGAGAGAGAGAGAGAGAGAGAGAGAGAGAGAGAGAGAGAGAGAGAGAGAGATCTATAATATAAAATAAAAAGCCCAATAGCTAAACTTATGGCTCCACCTGTTGGGAATTTCACCCAACCAAAGAGTAATAAAGAAAGAACAAAATGAGCGCAACATGTAAATAGAAATTATGATAAATCTAAACAAATAATTAAATGATAAATCTAAATCGCATTGGAGGAATGGGAATGAAGTTATTTTATTGGATGTCTTGATCACGGACAAAATATGAATTGCCACTTGGCTATTAATTTGGCCCATGTCGTGTCAACTCAAATTTGTTAATTAATCGGTGATTATCATGAATATACGAAAACCTTAGTACAATAGGACTCATAAATAGTACTAAAAAGTGCAGTGAGATACATAAATAGAAATAAAAATAAGCTAAATAATAAAATAAGCTAACTTTATAATCTATTCCCAAACGCAACCCTAGTATTAAATAAGCAAGTTGCTATAATTTTTGTATCTCCTCCTCTGGTTCAATAATGCCCTTCTTGGGAAACAAAAGAAAAAAAAAATGATAAGTAATGGCGGCTTTACATGTTACTCAGGGAGGTCACATGATCACACTGAATTGATTTTTTTTTTTTTTAATACCTTAAAATTTTTGAATTTTAAATAAATATGGGTTGTTGACCACCCTAGAAAAAATTCTTGAACACCTTGTAAAAAACTTGAACACCCTAAATAAAAATTTGAGTCCATTAAAAATAAAATTTAATCTCTCCAAAATTTTGGTCCATTGAAGGTTGAACCAAAGAATTTCAAGAAATGTAATTTTTACAACATTTTCACAACAGTTTCACAAATAAATCTTAAGTAGTAAGTTGTTACTGGTTGTTATTGGTGGACAAAAGTGATTTTTGTTGTAGGTTCAAATTAGAGCTAGTAAAAACTACTCATCCAAGATTTGTTATAAAAATGTCGTAAAAATATTACGAACATAAAACTTTAAAAAATTTGCCCAAACAAATACAATTTAGCCTAAAAGCCCAAATCAAATGTTTAAGTGTGTGTTTGGTTCCAAATTAAAAAGCTAACTTATTTTACTATTTAACATATTTTTGCTACTATTCATAGGTCCCACTACACTTTTTGGTACTATTCACGGGTTCTACTGTACTATTTCAGCTAACTTTTACTTTTATCTACAATAATTTTAGCAAATAGTTTTCAGTTTCAGCAAAATAAGCAGGTTTCAAACAAACCCTAAATTGTTCCCAAACGAACACAAAGTGCCCTTTTTTTGTTTTTTGTGGTTATTTTTAAGAAAATGTTTTGGATCCATTCGACAAAGTAACACTTTTAGTACCCGTTTGGATACAGCTGCTAGCGTCTGCGTTTTGGCATTTTGGCGTTTTCTTTTTTTATTTTTTTTATTTTTTGAGAAGAGTGTTTCACGTGATTATGCACTATTTAGTGGGCCCGTGCACTGTTCACAAGACCCATAAATACTTTATTAAAAAAAAAAACTTTAAAACTGAGTCTACAATACTATTCACACATTTAAAAATTATTTTGCTACAGTATTTTCAGTTTTTAGTAAAATAAGTAGCAGCCAAACACATCATTAATATCTATGCAGAGCATAATAATTGAAAGAAGGAAAATGTTTTAAGAATCCCAGTTTGTCCCTGTTGTTCAAATAATGCTAAGAAGTTGTTGCTAATGTATCAATAATTGTAGTACAAACTACAAAAGACCTGTAATCAATATCACATCAAGTGACCAAACAATTATTTTATTTTATTTTTGAAAGTGAATCTATGAGGTTTTTAATACTTTTATATCAAAAATTTTAATACAAATTGAAAAAATAATAATAAAATTGTTGTTTCAAGAGGACAAACTTCGTCCACGCTTGAACCATGTATTATGGATGGATGTGCTTTGTGCCTTGTGCCAAAATAAAATCAAGTCAAGTGATAAAGTCCAATCATTTCATTATCCATCTCAAGTACCCACTGACTTTACCATTACCCATCAATTTTACAATTGAAAATATTTCTAATGCTACCGTTTCTAGTCTTGCTGACTTGCTTGCTCTCCTGTTTGCCAACTTTAAAGGGAAAAATGCCCATACACCCCCTAAACTTTCAAGTACTAGCCAAAAGACCCCTTCAACTTTTTTATTAGCCAATTTACTCCTTAAACTATTCACAACTACCAAATCAATACTTCAGTTAGTCACGCGTTAAAACACTAACGGAATAAGCACGTGTCACTCACGTGACTTTCAAATACAAACATAAAAAAAACTCAAACGTCCAAAACCCAACGGAAAGAGGAGAAGAGAACCAGGTTTGGCAGAGAGAGAATCCACGCCGTTTAGAGCCACTGCCGAGCTTCTCTCCGCCATCTCGCCGCCCTTGTCCCAGTGGCGCCTTGGTGGTTCCGCCGCACTGTTCAATCTGAATATGTCTCTCCCCTGCCAAGCTCCAACCGTCTTTCTTCCTCAATTCGTCGTCGACCCAAGCCCCAAGCCCCAAGCCTCCATCACTGACCCATTTCGGCGTTTGTATTTCTGTTTCGGTGTGGGTTTCGCCGTTTATGTTTGTGTTTCAGAGTGGATTTCGGGCTGTGTTTATGTTTCGGTATGGGTTTCGGCGTTGGTGTTTGTGTTTCGGTATGGGTTTCGGCGTTTATGTTTGTGTTTCAAAGTGGATTTCGGGCTGTGTTTGTGTTTTGGTATGGGTTTTGGCGTTTGTGTTTGTGTTTCGGTGTGGATTTTAGGCTGGGTTTCGGGCTTTGTTTGCATTTCGGGTTTGTGTTTTGGGCGTTGGTTTCGGCCTCTCTCTGCGTTTCGGGCTGGGTTTTTGCTGGTTGTTCTCAATCTGTTGGTTTCGATTTGGGTTGCTCATATTTCTACTCTTTTTTCTGGTTTTTCTGATCTGGGTTTTGCTCATATTTCTGCTCGTTTTTTCTAGTTTTTCTGCTCAATTTTTTTTGTTCTTCTTCATTGGTTCTTGATGGGTTTTGGTCATAATGATGGCGTTGCGGTTGTGCGGTGGTTTCCAGATTGAATTGTGCGGCGGAACCACCAAGGCGCCGCCGGGACAAGATTCTCTTTGCCGGACTTGGTTCTCTTCTCCTCTTTCCGTTGGGTTTTGGACGTTTGGTTTTTTTTTTTTTTTTTTTTTTTTTTAATGTTTGTATTTGAAAGTCACGTGAGTGACATGTGCTTATTCCGTTAATGTTTTAACATGTGACTAACTGAAGTATTGATTTGGTAGTTGTGAATAGTTTAAGAAGTAAATTGGCCAATAAAAAAGTTGAGGGGGTCTTTTGGCCAGTAGTTGAAAGTTTAGGGGGTGTATGAGCATTTTTCCCAACTTTAAAAGGCATCTTTTTTTACTGTTTATCTCTAAATTTAAAAGTTACCCTTCAGTTTATTTTTATTACTATTTATGAGCTTTATTGCACTTTTTGATACGATTCATGGGTCTTATTGTACTATTTCAACTAACTTTTCCCTTTATCTACAATACTTTCAACAAAAAATTTCAGTTTCAGCAAAATAAACAGATCCCAAACAGACCATTGTGATTTTTAAATTGTTCTCAAATGACACACATTTTCAAATGGCTAGTCTATTAGTGTTTATTTTAGTCTTTAGTTGAATTTGTTGGATTTATGTGATATATTTTCTACATACGCATATTCACTAAATTAAGTAATTTCTATTTACTTTATTGAATATGATTAATATAATAGTTGAATGCCTAAATTGAATATATTGAATGAACTTATAGTTTACCCTTTATTATTTTGCACCATGAATAAATTTCTTATAAAGAAATCACTTGTATTGCAAGATTAATATTCTAAGCAAAACTGTGTTGACTTTAATAATTTTCTTTGAGATCATAGGCTATGAGAATATGTCTCATTTTTTTCATCCTAATGATCAGATTGAAATAAGAAGAGCATATTTACAAACAGGTTTTTGTCAACTTCTTGGCCATGATTTCCCTAAAAAAGAAATTAATGGAGCATTGTGTTGATTTAATACTAATTAGTTTAAAGAATACAAAAATTGGTTGGAATAGATCATAAAAAAAGATGATGTATTTTGTTTATATTGTAACTTATTAGGCAAGATGTTCGTAATTGGATGGGATTTTAGTAGTTTAATGATTATTTGGTTGTATACATTGAAAATGATGCAGTTAATAGAATTAATAACGAAACTATCATACATCAATTTCAAAATATGAAAACTCGTAGAATAAAATTTTAAATATTTATGTATTTGAGTTTTTTTTTTTGTGATATCGATATATTCAAATTTTATTTTATTAAATTTTGTTTAATTTAAGTTTTTTAATGACCACCTTGAGAAAAATTTCTGGAGCCACCACTGCTTGATTGCTTTGAAAAATATATAGGACTCAATATTTCTTTTTTTGTTCTTCAAAGATTATAAAATTTGGATTTATAACAAAACCCCAAAACTTGAACTAAAAAGTCAAGAAATGGTGGGTGGGGAAGATAGTAGTTTTTTTTTTTTTTTTTAATAATTATTTAGAGTAAAATATAGGACCCATATTGGAATAAACACTAAAACACAAAAAGTGCCGTGATTTATATTCTTGCAATAAATAGCTGATGTGATTATGTGTGAAAGCTCGAAAATGTGTTAAAAACACAAGAGCTGTTTAGACCCTCAAATTAAAGTTACGACTCGATAGATTTTACACTAACTTAGTTATAAGTGTGGAATAGTGCAAATGCGAGCAGATAAACAAAAAAGCTACTCTAATCCATAATCAAAACAACACAGCAGTAAAATAGAATGTAAAAGAGTAAGGAAGAGAGATGCAAACACAAGATAACACGCCGATGTGTTATCGAAGAGGAAATCGAAGAACTCGGCGAAAAACCTCTCCGCTGCCCTCCAAGTGGTAATCGATCCACTAGACAATCAGTTGGGATACATGGGTTAACAAGAAAACCTCCAAGCCTAATCTACCCATTGTACCTAAACCCTTCAAACTCCTACTCTAACAAGGCTTCTCGGAACTGTGTCTTATCTAGCTCTCCGGATCCCGCAACAAGCTCCATGTTGCATCTACCATCCTTGGCTTTTTCCAATGCTTCCCAGCAGCACCAAAACCTCACTTTACACTCTGAAAGGGTGTGATAAGTATTTGGGCTATCAACCTCTCAATGGTATGGAAATGGAGAGGTAGGAGTTGAGAAAATCTACAAGCATATGTGTAGAGATATATGGGTATGATAATATCTAACTCTCAAGGTTTAAGGCTAGGGTTTTCTCTCAGAAGCACCCCTCAACATTTTTGGGTAATGTGGGTATATATAGTGTGGGTACAGAAAGTGTATATCAGATAGCACAGTCTGGCAAAACAGAATGTTTCGCGGGTGTCTCGTGAGAAGACCTTACCCGCGAGATACTCACAAAACATAACTGTCTCCATCTGTACTGACTCTTCGCGTTCCAGTCATGTGTAAGGCACATGCTTCACTTTGTGGGATGCTTAGTCACGAGCCACCCGCGAGAACTCTTCTAGTTTCAATTGCTTGAGTCTTCACACTCTCTCTCTCTAACACACAACTCTTACAATCAAATCTCACAATAAATACAGCGTACAAAAGACTAAATATAATTACAATAAAATTTGGCACGGAATAAAAGCCAACAAAATCACAACTTTACAATGTGCATAGTGTAAAGCTAAAAAAACGAAAAAATTATTATATACTCTCAGAGTACAAGATCAGCAGGCTAACCTTATACTCCCAGCCAATAGGAGCATGCCAACAAATAATAACTTGCTAACTTCAGTGAGACTACCAGCTCAAGTTGCTCTGTTAACGTTTGTGAACGTTAGGAAATTTTTAGTTTCACTTTTAATTTTAAACAGGGGCATTCCTTCCTTCTCTCAGGCTCTCACATACGATTCCTCTCCCATGAACAACGGCTCAAGTACCATGGGCTATTCCTCTCTCATCTCCGTTAGCATCGTGGAAGTTCACTGAGGCCACCTTGCTGTGGTTGGTTCAGTTCGTTCTCTGTTGCCATTTCGGTATTCATTCAAAACGAAACCGATCTAGCCCAAACGAAAATGAAAGCCCTTTCGGACTCTTCTCTGTATGGTCCTTATCAAGCTCTTTCCTCTTCTAATCCATTGCTCCAAGCCTCATTCACGGGTATAGCCATCTGTAAAGGCATAAACGGTGAGTGCAATTTTTTTAAAATCATTTTTTGTGGAAATTTCTTATACTGTAATTATTGATGATTTGAATATCATATTTTTGGGATAAGTCTACTGTTTAGGGTTTTGATTGTAATGTGATTTGCATTTGCAATTGTTGCCCAATTGGGTGTTGGATTTGTAATTTTGTGAAGTAACTTGTGACTGGTGAGTCATTCTATAAAGCATGGGTCGTGGAATGTTTTTTTATTGCATATAAAGTGTTTGTTTAAATGCTTCTTAGGCCACAACTTACCAAATCCTTGTCCAACTTTCTAAGACAAAGCCAAATCCTTATTTTGCAGTGCTATAAGATTTTTTTTCTTTTTTTTTTTGAGTGAAGTATTTGCTATTTTGCAGTGAATCTATTATTGATTTAGTAGTTTCCATTTATTTGAAGCCTAAGTACTTGTGAGAGTATTATTGGAATTCGCAAGTAAATTTATGTAGCTTATCAGCCCTTTCAGGGATGTATTTTCTTAAGGAAATGCATCTGTTGTACTCAAATTGCACCTCCTCCCTTTGGAAAGGAGGCAATGCTTAGCTTTTGTTTCTTTATTGATTTTTTTTATAAATTTGTTATGAAGTTCTTTTATTATTTTTCTTTGGAGCAATATTTCAAGTAAATGCCTATTTCTTTTCTTTTGTTTCTTAACCACTTGGTCTTTGTTACTACGTACATGCAAGTATGTTCTACAATCAAATGTCAAATTGATGGTTCCTTGGTGAAAGTATACTTTTCAGAGAGTGTTGGTTCCAAGTGTTGGATGCTTACTTTTACTCTTATTTTTTTTGGTTTATTACCAGAGGTGCTTTGTTGAGGCCCATGCTGATGATGGTTTACTAGAAATATTTGGCCTAAAGCAAGGGTGGCATGCATCCATCTTTTGTTATGGTTGAACTCATCTCTGCCAAACACTGCAGTATCAAAAGATGACCTGAGAGGTATGTTGTTCCTCCAACAAGGATGATATTGCTTGCTCCAAGATTCAAGCAATGAATGGGTGAGTCCACTTTCCCTTTCTGTTGGTTAGATGAAATTTCTAAATTTTCTTCTCCCACAAAATTTTCTGCCATAGGTATTCTTAATTGTTTATTATTTAAATTTTTATTTGTGTTTACTTATCTTTGATTTCCTTTGATACTCATGTTGATCTCTTTGATGATTATGGTTAGTATTTGATGGACCGATGTGTCTTGAATTATTTTTGTACTGGGTATTTTAGAATTCATGGCCAATTGACTTTACAACCCTGGCTTATTTCTTCTGTACTCCGATTGTTTGATAAAATTCCCCAATGAAAAAATTGTCATTTTTAAAGAATTTTGGTATAGTTCTTCATGAAACATGCTTATTACCATTAGAAAAGCTTGATTTAATTATCATAACTCATTCTTGGACAATGTTATTAATAGTGCTTAGACATATTGGAGTTCACCTGTGATGTTTATTAATAACTGTAAATTTCACTTATGCTATTTTGTATTAATCGTGTGATGAATATATATATATATATATATTATATTCATACATTATTTAGTTTTGATATTCAATCATTATGCAAAAGGAGTTCAAACTTTAGAGAAGCAAAATGAGCAGAGGTGAAGAGAAAGGTTTCACAACTACAAAAATCTAGAAGGATATTTCAATGGATGGCTGAAAAATAAGTCTGATGATGCTTTCATTTGTGGAAACAATTATACTTTCTACATTGAAGCCTTGCGGCCTAGCTTTCTTTTAGGAATCCTTTGTTTTTACTTTTCGGTTTTCATCTAGCAAAGTGAATTTGTTTTTAGATTGCTTTAGTTTGAAAGAAACTACTTTTTGTACACAGATTTACTCAAATTTGACTTGGAGCCCATGTAAAGTTATGTACTAATTTTATATGCTTAGTTTCTTGTTCTCAAGGATTACTTACTTTATACATTTTATTTATTTATTTTTCTTTAAATTAGATTGTCAACCACATAGAAAAGTTACAAAAATAAGACATGGGCAATGGCCACTATGAACTAAGAGAGTTCATAAGGTATTTTTTATTATAGTTGAAGACAAGCAAAACTTATTATTACAGTTGTTCTCTACTTTGAAATCGGAATTGCAATGGTGCCCATAAAAAAATTGTCATGAGAACACTTATTCTTGTAATGTATATGATTTTTGATCTTAAAGAATGTCTCATTTTATTTTAGTCTCATGACCAAGGGAATTACCTTGTAATTAACCTAATAACCAAATCCAAGAATTCTTAAAAATAAAGTCAATAATAGTCGGCAATGAAGATACAAACTCACATTACATTAAGTATTTTGAAATTACAAGAATTTACAAATTCACATTGCATATGTATTTTGAAGTTACAAGAATTTGTACTAGACATGGAGGGGAAAATTTTGGAAATAATCTAAATGCTTTATTATTCAAATCCCATCCTTAAAAACAATGTTAGGTATAAGCTAATTATCATCTGCATCACAATGACATAAAGGAACCACTCTAACTAGGTTATCCAAGTTGCTATTCATCTGCATCTTCTGCTGCAAAATATTCATGCTGCAACGTCTGCTGCAAAATATTCATGCCCAAAGATAAGTAGCACTCCACAACATTATATAACAAAGGAGGCATAAAACTCAATCCAAACAGGAATGACAAAAATAAAAGTGAAATAATGTAATTTTAATTGACATAAGGACAATAAATTCCATCAACTTATGATTTTGACTAACAATTGATTTTGATACAACAGCAAATACACTGTTACTGATGCACAGAAATATAATTTACAATACAAGCCCTCAGGTAATTTGCCTGCTTTACATGAATCCCAGCTATACCTAAATGGAACACAAGGCACCAATATCACTCTCCACTGATCATAGCTGACTGAAAAAGGGACTCTCTTAATTTCTACAAACGTCAAATAAGAATTTCAAGTTTACACAAAGCTGCATGTTAGCACTTGAGCAGTCAGAACTTTACAAGATAGCATAAACAATAAGAATTTCGAGTTTGATACTGCACCTGAGCAATGTGTTTAGTAGAGATGAGTTCAAACATAACAAAAGATGCATGCTACCCTTGCTTTAGGCCAAATATTTCTAGTGAACCATCATCAGCATGGACCTCAACAAAGCCTCTTTGGTAATAAACCAAAAAAAAATAAGAGTAAAAGTAAGCATCCAACACTTGGAACCAAAACTCTCTAAAAAGTATACTTTCACCAAGGTACCATCAATTTGACATTTGATTGTAGAACATACTTGCATATACGTAGTAACTAAGACCAAGTGGTTGAGAAACAAAAGAAAAGAAACAATCATTTACCTAAAATATAGCTCCTAAGAAAAATAATAAAAGAACTTCATAACAAATTTATAAAAAAAAAAAAAAAAAAATCAATAAAGAAACAAAAGCTAAGCATTGCCTCCTTTCCAAAGGGAGGAGGTGCAATTTGAGTACAACAGATGCATTTCCATAAGAAAATACATCTCTAAAAGGGCTGATAAGCTACATAAATTTACTTGCAAATTCCAGTAATACTCTCACAAGTACTTAGGCTTTAAATAAATGGAAACCACTAAATCAATAATAGATTCACTGCAAAACATCAAATACTTCACTCAAAAAAAAAAAAATAATAATAATAATAATAATCTTATAGCACTGCAAAATAAGGATTTGGCTCTGTCTCAAAAAGTTGGACAAGGATTTGGTAAGTTGTGGCCTAAGAAGCATTTAAACAAACACTTTATATGCAATAAAAACATACCATGAGCCATGCTTTATATAATGACTCACCAGCCACAAGTTACTTCACAAAATTACAAATCCAACACCCAATAGGGTAACAATGGCAAATCCAGATCACATCACAATCAAAACCTCAAACAGTAGATTTATCCCAAAAATATGAGATCCAAATCATTAATAATTACAGTATAAGAAATTTCCACAAAAGATGATTTTAAAAAAATTGCACTCACCATTTACGCCTTTCTGGATGGCTATACCTGTGAATAAGGCTTGGAGCGATGGATTAGAAGAGGAAAGAGCTTGATAAGGATCATGCAAAGAAGAATCTGGAAGGGCTTTCATTTTTGTTTGGGCTAGATCGGTTTTCGTTTTGAACGAATACTGAGGGTCCGTTTGGATACAACTTATTTTAGCTGAAATTGAAAACTGAAAACACTGTAGCAAAATAATTTTTAAATGTGTGAAAAATTTACTGTTTACTTATTTTTTACTGTTCATATGCCTTGGTGAACTATTCATGTCCCATGAACAGTGCACCAAGCGCTGGTTTAAAAAAAAGTTGAAAGAAACGCAAAACGTGAGTTTGGGAAGCACGTTTTGTGCTTCCCAAACGCACACTGAAACGGCATCAGAGAACGAACTGAACCAACCACGGCAAGGTGGCCACACAATGAACTTCCACGATGCTGACGGAGATGAGAGAGGAACAGCCTATGGTCCATACTTGAGCCGCTATTCATGGAAGAGAAAGAGAGGAATCGTATGTGAGAGTCTAAGAGAAGGAAGGAGCGCCCCTGTTTTAAAATTAAAAGTGAAACTAAAAATTTCCTAACATTAACAAAGCACCTTAAGCTGGCAGTCCTGCTAAAATAAGCAAGTTATTATGTGCTGGCATGCTCTTATTGGCTGGGAGTACAAGGTCAGTGCTAACCTTGTACTCCGGAACTACACAATAATTTCCAAAAAAAAAAAAAAAAACTTAGAAAAAATAAGACACAAAAAGTCTTTGATTCAATGTGGCCTTTCCCATGAATATAGTCAGCCAGGGAAGCCTTTTCCCCTTGATTTTCGGTTGCCAAGGAAGCCTTTTACTCTTGTTTTTCGGTTGCACTTGGTTCCTAGATGGTAAAATCTAACATCAAACTGCTAGGACCATAACATTTGTTACAACTTGTTAGAGGTGTACGCAATTTAGTCGATGTAGTTTTTTCTTGAATTTATCACTAAATCGATAGGAATCACTTTTTCCATAACTCAAACCAATGCACAACACCTAGGGACGGTTTTCTAACCTACATTGGTGTAGTTTTTTGTGATCGGTTTAATCAGTTAAAAATATTAATTTTTTTTTTTAAAAAAAAAATTAGGCTTTCAAGCCCAATATCCATACATCAACCTGTTCAAGACTAAAAACAAATAAAAACTTTTATTTATTTAGCAAGCTGTCAAAGTTTATGGACAAGCTCAAACTCTAGTTATTTAGCATCAATGTCCAATTGTCCGTACATTATACATAAATGGATAAAAACATGTTCATACATAAACGGGTAAAAACTTGTTCAAGTATTCATTTATAAAACATTTTAAACCTGTTCATACATAGTAAATTTCATCATTTCTTAACTCAATCACAAGTTCAAATTACTCATTAGTCATTACATAATCAATGTCACCAGATCCAACAATAGCAATCATTACTCATTAGTCAATCAAGTTCAACAGGGCAACAATAACAGTCATTACTCATTACTCATTTTTTCTTCTTTTTTTTCACAACCAACCAACTAATGTAACGTCCCAAATTCAATAATTAAATAAAATAAATATTACCAAAAAAACAAAAACAAAAGCAGAGTAAAACTGTAAAAGAAACATTGATATAAAAAAATTATATAGATTTCCCTGTACAACTTTCTTTTACATATAAAGAGAATAACATAAAATAAAAAGGAATTCATTATATTATTCTTAATATAAATATAAAAGCTAATTATATAATAAAAATCACAATGGTAAATAGTGAGTGATTACCTTTCAATGAAGGATTGAAGAGTGAGAACTCTCTTAGTCTCAGCCTCCCTCAAAAATCAAAATGCTGAAAAAGAAAATAGACTGTAGAGTGTAGACCGACTCACTATTCACTACTTAAAGCTCCCTTATACAAGTAACACTGTAAACTTGAAGTGGACTTGGACTTTGAGAGAGTTAGGGTAGGGGTGAGAAAATAATGAATTTATACTAAGGGTGGAAATAAAAAAATCTAGCACAAAAGAACGTTGTTTTGATGCTTTTTTTTAAAAAAAAAAATATATATATATATATATATATTCAAGTGAAACGATGACATTTTGTTTAAAAAGTAAAAATAAAACCTAGTAAAACAAAGCCATATTAATCCATATATAGTATAAATAAAACCTAATTAAACCTTTCTTCGGTTTTAGACTTCAGTTGCAGTGGTTGCACTGCACCGGCATTGAAATAGGCTTTGCCCTCTGCTCACAAGCCTTGGCTCAATCAATCAGCCCCTACGGCAGTACGGTATTTACAACACCGATCAATTGGGTCGGCTATGGTAAGGTTCTGCACACCATTAGAACTTGCCCACGTAGCAAATTGTGAATGATGAAGTAAAAGTGGTTGGTTCATGTTGGTTCACAACTCCACTACTTACAACTCGTCATATGGCAAAGTTGTGGTCCTAGAATTGCTCATTTTTGTTAAATGAGTACTTCAGGGGGTCAATTGCCCTTGCTCAACCATCTCTGGCTCTGCCTTTGTATAAGGTCCAACCATTGTTATATAATATGTGGTTTTTAGGGTGTATGGTCATTTTATTTCCTTTATAGTGAATTCCAAAATTCTTACTTTATATTTTAGAAGACTCTCATAATATAAAAGATTTATGATCAGTTAGAATGAGATCCATCCCTTCTATAATTACTTTTTTTTTAAATGTTTAATTAGAATATTTGATTTTATAAAAGAAAATTTAGAATATTAGATTATCATATCTTGAAATACATATATATGAGATACAAACATAAGATTTTAATGTAAATCCCTCATTGTCGAATTTGTATTTTATCCGGCTCTGATTCACGCGTCAAAACAAAGATAAAATATTCAAAAAATTGAAAAAAGTGTGGACACCCCCGGAAAAGGGAAAAAATAATGATGATGTTCCCCTTTTTTTTTGGGTAATCGCACATTGGGTCCTTGGCAACGTGACCCTTATGTGCGTGTGTCTCTTAGGTGGGGGTGTGTGTGGGTGAGTCCCTTTTTCTTATTTTTATTTTAGGAGTCACCACCAACCATTGGTTTTGTATTAGACGCGATTGGTCACTTATGGGTCTAAGAGCTTTAAATCTCGACAGAAATGAATCTGTCGAGGTGCTATCGAGGATCTATCGGCAGCAAAAAGAGTGTCTCGATGGATCGAGAATTTGTCAAGAATCTATCGAGCAGACAGAAAGCACAGAAATTTGTCTCGATAGATTGAAGAAGCTGTCAAGAATGTGTCAACCAGGAACCCATAAATCTAGATGAATCGAGAAGCTGTTGAGAATTATTAAGAAGAAACCTAGAAATCTCGATAGATCGAGAAGCTGTTGAGATGCTATCGAGAAGGCAGAGAGCACAGGAAAATTCCTCGATGGATCAAGAATCTGTCGAGGATCTATCGAGAAAGGAGAAAGAAAAGCTCGATAGAAAGGAATCTGTCGAGGATTTGTCGAGGAGCTATCGAGCTTGAAGAAAAGGAGTTTTTAAAGGAGGAAAAACATAAAGAGATAAACAACAAGCAGGCTACTTAACCAAAAATCCAATCAACATATTAAGCTCTCAAAACATCTCTCAACATATAAGCATAGCATCCATAGATCCAAAAACACACACACACACACACGCACTAAACAAGTCTAGCCAATTCTATATTTCAAAAACAAGTTAAGACAGTTTAGTGAGCATATATTAACACATGTATTCCTTGTGATGGCCAAATCATATTGTACCTGCACATGTATCAAAAATAACAAAGAATTTACGTGTTGTGTGTGAAACATAGCAAGAGTGCATAAGGCCTTGTTTGGATTTTGGTGAACTGAGTTAACAAATCTAAGTTTTGTTAACTCATAACCCAAAATCGGTGGGGCCCACGGGTAGGAAGCTTGTTTGGATAATTATTCAAGCACTTAACTCAGTTAACAAATCTCAATATTTTGAGATATGGGTGAGCTAATTCAAAAACACGGTGGAGGTGTTTTCAAGTTATTGATTATGAATAATCAGTGACAATTTCGTAAATTTTCAGCACAAATGGGTCCTACAGCAGTATCTCATCCCATCACTGCATGCTTTTGCTCCAACAGCTATTTGCTCCTTTACTCCTCATTTACTGAACAACTTAACTGTAGAAGCAAAAACATAGTCTCATTCCTCTTGATCTTCACCGAATCTGCCCTTCATCTCTGGTGATTATCAATTGAACCTTTCCTCCTTTTATTTTTTGATTCAGACCTCTATGTTGCTGGGTTCTTGATGTGAAGTTGTTTGGGTTTTATGTTTACATCTCTCTGTGCTGCCATCTCCCTCCCCTCTTGGTCCTTCATCTCTGGGTCTATCAACAATGAATACCGTCAGTTTTTTTTTTCATGGTTGCACTTGATCAATGTTGACACCTCTAGTTTCTGCCTCTAGTTTAGACCTCCAGTTTATTATTATTATTATTATTATTATGGTTACACCTCTAGTTGTTTTGGTCCGTCAAAATTGAAGCCATCTTTGCACTTAATGACCTTTGACTTAAGTACTTCTCATTTGCAAGGCAAAGGGAACAACTTCAAATTCAAAGGAAATCATAGACCAACGTGATGATTGTGCATATGGGTATTGATCTAATATAAATTCCTATGAAAACCCAGATGAAAAGAACCAAAGACAAAATTGTTTGGAGTACTAGAGAGGACGGCTATTATACCAAGGGTCCCACCAATTGAGTTATATTTTCTTTTTACAAACCAAAAACTAATGAGATATCAGGTGCCAAACAGGACTTGGAGTTGAGTTAAGAAAAAATGAGGAATTATGAGTTATGAGAATGAATTATGAATTGTGAGTTGCAAGAATTGAGATATGAATTATGAGATATGGGTGAGGTGTAAACCAAACAAGGCCTAAGTGTCTCAGGTTATGATAATTTGAGACTAGGGAAAATCAATTACACTCACACACAATCATAACTGCTTAATGAGGACTATCACCTTCGAGGTACATCTTATAACTCCCACATCTCCTAGAAACATGCTTGCAATCATATTAAAAGCATTTTGATCTTTTTGCTTTTATTCTTTGCATTTTTTTTTTTTTTTTTTTGAGCATAACATTCATGGGCATATAAGGGAGAGAAGAAATACCCATTTATGTAAGCTATAACATCCCAATTTTACTGTGCCTAAGCACATAGATGTTATTCATGATTGGCAGGTTTTAATGGTAAAATGGTTACTTATGTCTTTCTCTTACAATTTTCTAGTCCTTCCCGTCAAAAAGAGTGATATGAGCATGAGATATAAGAGATCATCTTAATTGTACTCATCACAAACATGAGTCACAAAGCTCACTTGCTTAGTTGTGCATTGAGATGCTCATCTAAGTTATAAGAGATACAAAGTTAAGAAACTTTGTTTCAATGGCCATCCAGGGTACACAAGTACCAATATACACAAACACACACTGTTTTTGTATTTTTTTTTATTTTTCAAAAAAAAAAATTTTATGTAAAACAAAATAAAACAAAACTGAAAAGAAACAAACAAACAACATGTAAACATACAAAGCATAAAACTAGACTGACTCAAAAACAAGAAAGCAAAACAAACAAGTAATGCAAAAACATAAAGGGAGAGAGAGAAAAAGTGATTGAATCACTTTGAGCCTTTTTCCTTCTACACTTTGGAATTGGAGGAAGATCCTTTCCTACAGTTGAACCTTTGTTCTGGAGGTGAGGGGGAAGCATTAAAACCATTCAAGTTTGAAAGGAACATGAGGGCCTTGAGAAGATCTCCAAGAGGACCCAAAGATGGTTGAATCTAACCTTGACCACTAGATGATAACACACTATTGCTCTGTCGAGTGGCTAACCACTTATAACAATTTGGATGAATGTGTCCTGAAGCTCCACAGTGATGACAGAAATGCGGCTTCTTTGGTTGAGACTTCTTATTTTTAGCCTTATTTCTCCTTGGGTTTCTAGTCTTTTTCTTCTCTATCTTAGGGGGTGCTCCTAGAGTAGATTTTCCTTTGTCTAGATTGTTCTCGCTAGCTATCTCAGTTTTAGTTTCATTTTTCTCAAGATTTTCATTATTAGTAGGTGAGACAAAAATAATCTTACTAGAGGAGGCAATATAAGAAGAGTTAGAGAGTTCATACCCCAAGCCGGTTCTGTTAGAAGCTGATTTCTGGAGGTTCAGCATTTCATCCAACTTTGCACTGGAAGTCCTCTCCAACTGAGCTTGAACTTGGAACAATTCTGCTTCTAGCTTCTTGGTTCCTTCAGCCAAGAAGTTGTTCTCGAACCTCAGCGCTCCAATGTTTTGATTGGCTTCATCAACCTTTGTGGATAGTCCTCTCGTTCCAGCTCCACGTTGTTAAATTTCTTAGTAGACAGCCTATACAACTTCTCATGCTTTTTAGATACCTTGTATAACTTTGCATAGGCTGTATGGATGTCATCCTATTTATCCATCTTCTTGAACTTAGATTCCACTAAGTCCTCTTCTTCATCCACTGCTTCTACAATCCCCTCAGTAGGATCCATGTGGCAGTGAAAGCACTCAAGATTCCCTCGTCATCACTGTCGTCTAACTTAGTCTCAGGCTCAGTATCACTCAAGGTAGCAGCAAGAATCTTGCTTTTCCCAATCAACTTGAGATATATTGGACATTCTTGTTTCATGTGTTCAAAACCTTGACATTCGAAGCACTTTGGTCTGGAGGGAATAGTATACTGATCGCCATCCTTAGCATTTTTTCTTCCCTCTGTCTTGAGTTTTGAATTGAGAAGAACTGGATTGCTTATAGTCCTTGTCAAAACCTTTAACATTGGCATTCTTTATGAACTTCTTGAACTACCTAGTGATGTAGGACTTCATCTTAGAATCTTCATCATCTGAAGACTCATCAGTCTTATTACTTTTGGCCTTCAGTGCCATCTTCTTACTTTTGGTTTCTTTCTAAGTCTAGTCAAACCCAATTCATAGGTTTGCAAGTTGCCAATCAGCTCCGTCAAAGGAATGGTGTCAATGTCCATTGATTCTTCAATTGCTGTTATCTTGGCATGAAATCTCTCAGGGAGAGATCTGAGCACCTTTCTCACAATCTTGGGTTCAGGAATATGATCACCAAGATTGAATGTTGAGTTCACTATGTCCTTCAGCTTGGCATAGAACTCATCGAACGTCTCATCCTCCATCATTTTTATCTCCTCAAACCAAGTCATCAGCCTTTGGAGCTTTAAATCCTTGATAGCCTTAGTCCCTTCATAGGTTGTCTAGAGGATGGTTCATGCTTTCTTTGCAATTTCAGTTGAGAATATTTTCTTGAACTCCTCATTGGTCACCGTACTAAATAAGGCATTCAATGCTCTGTTGTTGAAATTTGCCGCTTTGATCTTGGCCTCATCCCAATCAACTGACGCTTCCTTTGGCTTCACCCAGCCAATTTCCACAACTTGCTAAACCTTCTCATCTAAAGACTGCAAGAAAGCTCTCATGCGTACTTTCTAGTATGCATAGTTATTGTCATCAAATAAAGGAGGTATAATAAGAGACTGTCCTCTATCCATGATAAACAGGGGTCACAGCAAAGATTAAACCTAATTAGAGTGTGCCCGCTCTGATAACACTTGTTAGGGCAAAATGAATTGACCATTTGCAAATTAATTAATTACCCAAGTTAATTAATTAGATTCAATTACATGCAATAGCGTGGTAGCACAAACAAATCACCAACTAAAGTCAATGCAGTGGAAATTAAATTTGACACGGTGATTTGTTTACGAATGGGAAAAACCATCAGGGCAAAAACTTTATCGAATGATTTTAAGGTCACTGCTCCCGAGAATCCACTATTATCAATCACAAGCTATTACAAGTATAATGAATCTTACCAAACCCTTTGGCCTATCTCGAAATACTAACCTACAGTTGAACCCTTACCCCAATACCCAGTTTGACTTATATTGTAGCGACAATATTTTCGTTCAATGCATGAATCCTAATACATGACTAACCAATAATGCACGGATCCTAGTACGTGACTAACTCCTTGCACGAATTCCAGTATGTGATTAACCAATGATGCATGGATCCCAGTACGTGACTAACTACAGCAACTTGAAGAAGGTTGTTGGCTGCAAAGTTCTTCACTTCATGCACAATGAAAATCAAGAAGCTCCTTGGTTATAAAACCCTTGGCGTAAAAACACAGGAGCTTCTTTCAGAGAGAACATGACACTAGGTCACTATCTGCATATGTTCTCCATGTATGACGGCCTTTAAAATAAGACTTATATATGTCTAGGGTTGTGAGAAAGAAACCCAACACATACACATTAGTTTGGGCCGAAAATCAGATCTGAAAATTTTGATTCTGTAGGTCTCAACAAAAACAGTTTATGTCGAGCTTCGACTATAAACCTCGATAGAAGTCTTTCTATCGAGATTGTTGTTGAGCTTTAATGAACAGCTCTTCTTCACTTATTTCTTGGTCAGATCTTCATGGCTTTAACCCTTAACTTGAACAACATGTTTTTTGAAGTGCTAAACCCATCCTAGATCTACCCAATAACAAGTAAAGTGCATTTTGTCAAAAAATTTGCCAATTACATAAAATATGTCCCTAACACAAGTAATCCCCCTCCCCCTTTACTTTATTGCACTTATATATATATATATAGACACCTAAACACCAACTATCTCCCCATTAGGTAGGATTTTATTGGCCTAAGCACTTATTTGTTGAGGAGAAATTGATCCAATTCGGAGTTGTTGATATTTATACCGATCGATCATACAAGAAAAATTCCGATTCATTCCGATGAGCTTTACAACCCCTTTGGCATAAAGGAAGGGAAGCATAAAGCGAAGGCCCTAGTTGTGATGGTAAGAGCTTTACAGATAACTTTTCTCATTAAGATTATTATGTTCTTATCTCATTGAGCAGATCAAATCCTGAATTCGTTTATTTTTTTGGTATACAATCAAATTGTTATATCTTAATAATGGTAGAAATGGAGCCTAAAATAAAAAATATTTTCTATTTCCTCACTCTTAAATGGTTTTTAACCCTCTATTAAAGTATAATATGGTATGTCTCATAAGAATAGTTGATGGTTTAGAACTCCCTTTTCTTTATGATGAAGCACCCATTAGGCTTGATAGAGATTAATATTTATTTAAGAGAGACACAAAATCTTTTCAATCAACCTTTACAATATTTCAGCACTTTACTTTTATTCCATTTAAATTAGGAATGGCAGGTTCAGCCCCGTTTACTAAAGGGTTTTTTTTACCTCAAACCTGTGTCGTTGGGCCCCACAAGCCCTGCCCCGCCATGGCACTTCAGGGCCCAATCTTATAATAAAAAAAATTCAGCCTTGGATTATCCCTTATAGAAAACTAATATCAATTTGAGAAGTTTCTACATTCTCAAGAATAGCTAATATTTTCTAGATCCCTTCCACTTAATAATTTTTTCCCTAAAAAGAAATAAAAAAAAGATTCTAAGTATGACACCTTCCAACAAGTAAACCTCCTATCCTTAGAAAATAACATGAAGAGCAATTCTGGTCATGAATATGAGTGGTAAATTCTTTCATAAACAGCCTCCAACCAACATACATAGATGTTTCTTACAAAGATTAAAAAAGATTATGTTTCTTACAATGGCACATAAGCAAGAAAAAAAAAAGAAAAAAGATGGCAACCTCATGTGGTGCAACTACTTCACAGAGTACATCAAGCAAAAGTTGATGATTCCGATTTCACAAGTAACGAACCCAAAGTTATCAAAAAAAAAAAAAGTAACAAACCCCAAAAAAATGGAGAATAACAAATTTATGGAAGAAAGATAAGGAAGGGTGTGGCCGGCGGCGGAGAGAATGGGAGTGAGAGCTTGAGAGAGGGTGGGGTGGCTGGTGGTAGAGAGATTAAGAGAAAGGGTGGTTGGCGGCAAAGAGGAAGAGAGTGAGAGTAAGAGTGAGCCTGAGAGAGAGGGGCAGCTGAGGTGCAAGGTTTAGGGTTTGGGTTAGGATTATAGGATTATAGTGTGTGTTTATATATATAGTTAAGGTAATTTTGTAAATATACTACATTCGGGTCGGATTCAAGTTCGGAGCAGGTATTCCTAATACCTGTACCTGACCCAAACTTGCTACAGGTTGGATTATAAAAACTCAAACCCAACCCACTAGGGTCGGGTCAGGTACCTGCAGGTCAATTCATTTTGCCATCCCTAATTTAAGTTCTAGCTCTTTACTTTCATGTCATTTTAATTTCAACCCTTTACTTTCCTTGCAATTTATTTTTCTGCACTTTATTATTGTTGTCCCTTTACTTTCTTCACCAATAATGTTGCCATAAAATAAATACGCTTGGGTAAAACAACTTCTTTACACAACTATTCTAAGGAAGTGCTTTTCATCCCTCTCATAAATTTTGAAAAAAAAAAAAAATAATAGCAGAGGTTTTTTTAATTGTTTATCAATAAAAACTTTTCTAAATAAAATATGCTTCTTCAAAACATAAAAAGTAACATTGTAAATGTTTTCTTCATACAATTAATTTTAAGCCTTTCTTAGAATAGTTTTAGTTAAACAGATTTGTGTTCATTGATCATTCCCTTGAATCCTTGAACACACTTTAAGCATACATTGTCCCTATCATTTTCTTTGGCACTAATGAATTTTATTTGTCATCTTTTTTACATGATAAAAATGATAAAATTGAGGATAATAACAAGGTGCTACTCTTCCAACTCCTTTTTTTTTTCCTTGTTTACAATAGCTAGTACTCACATGCTACCTGTATACTATATATATTAAATATTCTGCTCAAATGTTTATCTTTGAATATCCTCTCACATGCAACCTATGTATATACCTCATATGTTTTATTTGTAAATATTCATTGGAGTTAATATTCAAATGATAATTATATGGTAAATAATTACTCACGTGTATGTATGTGTATATATATATATATATATTGCAAAACCTTTAAAAAAAAAACATCAAAATGCCAAGTATCATATTTTTTCACTAAAAAAATAACGTTTGAATTAAATTAAAATGAGGTGCTATCTTTGAAAAGGCATTGTGGGGTGCCTAACATCTTCCCCACACGTAACCAAACTTCCAAGTCCATAATCTTTGGTTCAAGACCTTTTGATTTGCCTTAATTAATAAACCCTTAAAATTTGGTTTAGCTAATTAGGCAAACTTGAAATGAATTATACCCCTAGGTGGCCAATCACACCAAACACAAAACCAAAGATTGGTGGCTACTCCTAAAATAAAAATAAGAAAGAGGCACTCACATACGCACACCCTACCTTAGAATCAAAATCACACAAGAATCACGTCGTCGAGGATCCAATGTGTTACCAAACACACATGCTCTCTCTCTCTCTCTCTCTCTCTCTCTCTCTCTCTCTCTCTCTCTCTCTCTCTCTCTCTACACACACACACACACTAATGTAAATTTATGGCTAGAGTCACATACCACTATATAAAAATTAAAATCCTAAATTAAATTAATTGTAAAACTATTTGTATTTCATTGGTCAAGTCATCCATGAATTTTAATTCAATTAAGAAACTTAATACTACGCCTAAAAAATTAAGAGATTAAATTCTATAAGGATGTGGTGTAAAACTTATGCTTTACTCCTCTAATCCCAACATGTCATATCATTTTATTTTGTATTTAAGAATAACCACAATCACACTAGATCAATTCTAATACACATATATGAATCCAACCAAAATTAGGAGTTTATTGAGATATTATTAGGTGTAATAGGATGTATTGAATTTTAAGTACAATACTGGTATGACAATCTCTCATTGGATGGTGTAAAACATAAGTTTTACACCCCATCAATACCAAATTTGGACTCACAAATTAAATATTAAAATTGTCATGAATGGGTGATGAGATTTTATTTTGTTCACATAAGAATTCTAACTTTTAACTCAAATTAAAAACCTACAAAAAAAGAAAAAAGAAAAAAAAAATAGAAGCTATAATAGTTTCTAGGGTAGCCAATAATGGCAGTGAACAAAGTCAAGAAATCCACTCCAAGCTCGGAGAAAGCAATCGCTAGGGTTTGGTTCTACTTAGCCCTTCAATACGAAGTTCACCCTTTGATCTCCAAGTACTCCATTAGGTACTCCCATCACATTCTTCAACTATTCAACATGCTAATTTTTATGCGATTCATGGTCCGTTTGGTAATGTTGTTCTAGTAACGTTGTTTAAATGTTGTGAAAATACGTCTGGGTGAAAATATATTATAAAAATATGTGTTATGTTGTTTAAAAAACGAAAATTGTTATTCAAACAATATTAGCAAACATGCCCTCAATATTTAAAAAATGACTTGTTCTCTACAACAAACTTGACTGGTTTCTTTTTTTTTTTTTTTTGGTAATAATATTTCAACCCACGTTTTAGGGTTTATTAAATTTACTAGAGAATTAGATATGAAGAAAATAAGAGCATCTTCAACAGTCAATACATAGCCAAAATATAGAGAATATTTTACACTGTTCATGCTCCAGCAGCTTAGCTATATCCAGAAATTTTTTTTGCTAATAAACAGTAGCCCATCAAGTTTGATGGGCTACTGTTCATTCTTCAAATCATTTTTTTTCTATTATAATAATTTGATGTTGAATAAAAAAATATTGAAAGATGTGTAGTTGTTAAAAAAAAATAATGAATGAAGAAATAATATTTAAATGAGATAAAGAATGGGATAGAGAATCTGTTAAAAAGTGTATTTGAAAAAGTTGATAAATAACGATAAAAATCACTGTTTATTTTATAAACAGTACCAAAATTTGATGAATTTACTAGGGGCGTTTTTTATACTTGAATATGCTGTGATCTATAATTAAATGAGACAAAATCTTGCACTTTGTTGATTAGTCATAATGACAATGACCATTACCGAAGACAAATAATTTGTGGTGTCCCTCTCACAGTCCCATCTTCGTGATAGTGGTAGGATTAGATGAAGGCCACGCGTCAAGATCTTGTCTTTAACTGTTGGGATCTTGACTGAATTGCTTTTGTTCCTTTCGAACAGGACATTGAGTTAAATGCGGAGGGATCCACCCATAAACAAATCTTGTGCTTCTTTCATGGACACCATTTTTGTTGTAAAAATATATGTGGTACCTAACATAATTGCAATATGTGGTACCAAACCCAATTGCAATATGCCCTGATCATAATCTATTTATATTGTGGATTTTGAATGTTCTACAATGGGAGGTCCAAAATATCTTAATCAATAATGTGGTAGAACTTTTTTCCTTTATCCAAAGTCCAAAATATATTTTTGTTGTAAAAATATGTCCCGTTAGCCGATTTTTTTTATTAATATATTATTTTAAAAAAAGTATACTACTTTTATAAAAAATTATCAAAAGAAAATTATCAAAATTTTTTAAAAAAATATTCCATAAATTAATGTCTTAAGTCATTTGTTAAATCATTATTATATATATATATATAACAAAATTTAAATACAGTAACTTAGGTACTATTTCTTAGATTTTTTTCTTAAAATTCATCCATAAGGGTTAACTAAAACAAACACTTTCATCTCATGAAAAAAAATCTACCTAATAAAATCTTAAAATGAAAACTTAAAAAACAACAACTAAATACTATATTTCAATTTTGCTTATAAATAAATATATATATATTCTCCACAGATTGTTTCTTCTGGCACAATGACCAAAATACTATAATGATGAAGTTTACCCCTGCTTAAAGTTCCGACTATTATTATGCCTGCTCCCCACGAGGGACGGTTGCTGCTTTCGGCACAAAATGCCAAACTGCTTTCGGTGCAAAACGCCAAACTGTTAAAGACCGGCTCTTTTGATAAAACTCTGAATTTTGCTCCTGTTATCCTTCACGGACCTGTTATGAATAGTGAAAAAAGTCACTGTTTATTATTACTATTCACAGTATATATATATATATATATAGAGGACTATTTTTTTTAATTAATATATAGAGGACCTTGACTTCACGAGAAATGCATGCCTAGCGTCACATCATTTCCACATGACAGGTGGCAATGTGAATAAATGTGTGTCATACCATATCTGGACTAAGCTGATTATATATATATAGAGGACCTTTTTTTTTTTTTTTTTTTTGGATTCATTTATAGAGGGCCTTGACTTAAAGAGAAATGCATGCCTAGCGTCACTTCATTTCCACATGACAGGTGGCACTGTGAATAAATGTGTCATATCATATATGGACTAAGCTGATTATATATAGGGTTTTATTAGGAATTGAAAAAGTTTTGATAATTTTTTTAATTTCAGATAAAATTTTTCTAAAAACAGATTTATTAATGTATATTCTAAGGACATATATTAACCAGACTCTTATTTATATATATATATATATAGGACGTTGACTTCACAAGAAATGCGTGCCTAGCGTCACATCATTTCTACATGACAGGTGGCAATGTGAATAAATGTGTGTCATACCATATCTGGACTAAGCTGATTATATATATATATATATATATATATTATATTAACCGGATCCATAAAAAAAACATCGGCTTCCGCGTGATTGCGCATTGGGTTTGTGAAAAGGAAAAAACGTGTTTCACAGTTCCACTATATAGTGGATTCCTTCTCAAAAAAAATAATAATAATAATAGTAATTAAAAAATTTTACCTATACGCCATCATTAACCGTCTTCCCTATACACACCAACACACCCGAAATATTAATTTAAAAAAACATTGGCTTCCGCGAGATTCTGCATTCGGCTTGCAAAAAGGAAAGAACGTGTTTGACACCTGTTCTGTTTTGATTGAATTTATTGTTACTGAAATTGAAAATTGAAAATTGAAAATACTGTAATAAAATAATTTTTAAATATGTGAAAAGTATCGTGGAATCTATTTTTAATATTTTTAATGCATGAACAGTGCTGTTATAGTACATAAATAGTACTACTACAGTATATGAATAGTAATTTTTGTCTCTGCACAATAAATTTACTGTTCATGCACTAAAAAAAAAAAAAAGGGGACGGAAACGTGAAATGAAAACATGGCGTCCATTTTCATTGCATTTGTTGACTTTTGCTGACTCATGCTGAGACCCATAACACGCTTTCTCACTGACCATTCAGTCAAGCAAGCCATTTTGGACCAAAACATAGTCAGTTGTGTTTTGAGAAACGCCGTTCTTTAATGGTGTGTTTGGGTTGAACTTATTGTTGTTGGAACTGAAAACTGAAAACTGAAAATTGAAAATACTGTAGTAAAATAATTTTTAAATGTGTAAATAGTACCGTGGGACCCATTTTTAATATTTTTTAATGAATAAAGTGGCTGTGGGTCCCATAAACAGTACTGCTACAATACCGCTACAGTACCGCTACAGTGCTGCTACAGTGCCATTTGTCCCCCTTTTCTCCAAAACGCGTGAAATGTAAAAAAAAAAAAAAAGTGAAAATGCAGACGCAGCAACGCAACGCAGAACCCAAACACACACTAAATGATAAATCGCACTAGGAGGAATGGGAATGAAGTTACAGTATTTTATTGGATGTCTTGATTGCGGACAAAATATGAATTGCCACTTGGCTATTAATTTGGCCCAAGTCGACGTCAACTCAAATTTGTTAATTAATCGGTGATTATCATGAATATAAGAAAATCCTAGTATAATGAGATCTATAAATAGTACTAAAAATACAATGAAACACATAAATAGTAGTAAAAATAAACTAAATAATAAAATAAAATAGCTTTATAATCTATTTCCAAAAGCAACCCTAGTATTAAATAAGCAAATTGCTATAATTTTTGTATCTTCTCCTTTGGTTCAATAATGCCCTTCTTGGGAAACAAAAGAAAAAAAAATGGTAAGTACTGGCGGCTCTCCATGTTACTCGGGTGGTCACATGACCACCCTGAATTGATTTTTTTTTTAATATCTTAAAATTTTTGAATTTTAAATTAATATGGGTTGTTGACCACCTTAGAAAAAAAAAATCTTAACCACCTTGAAAAAAACTTGAACACCCTAAATAAAAATTTGAGTCTATTAAAAATTGTGGGGCGCAAATGATTTATGGGCCAGGCCCATCTACCCAGGGAGAATCCAAAGGCCCAAGCCGAGGAGGATTATGGCCCAAGTTCAACAAAATAGCCTTTGGGTACCGCCGAGGGTAGTTCAGTCCTCGGCAGGCCCACAGTACCCCCAGAGGGAAGGGTAAAAACGGTATAGGACTGGAACATGGAAGAAAGATCTAAAATATCCAGGGAAAGCTGCTGTTACTGCCATTTAATGCTCTGCACTTGGCAGAGCCACACTCTCCAGCTTTTACAACCACCCCCAACGACTTTGGGTATGGACTGATGTGACAAGTATCAGCCTTGGAAAGATTGACCCTATACGTGGATGAAGGACAGTGGGCACAGAGGAGGATAAAAGGAAAAATCAGTAACCTAAAGAGGTGGCTAGGAAAAATGGCCAAAAACGAGAGCCTCCCAGCCCACCTCCAGGAGAAGTACTCTAGGGGTGACGATCGTTTAACCTTGTATGAACGCCATGAAAAACCCATCGCCTATCGATCAAGGCCTAGCCTTTCAAACCCACGCTCTACAAATGATATTGTTAGGGCCGTTTTACGTGCGAACCCGACACTGTTACGGTCCGCCACGAATCGTGACCCTATAATTGGCGCCGTCTGTGGGGAAGGCTTGCGTGTTGGCGCAGGTGGTAGGTTGAAACAGTTCCTCTGTTATTTCTAACCGTTGGTTATAGAGTTCGAGTATAAAATCTCACTAGGGGCTACGTTTCTTGACGAGGGGCTTGGCTGAGGAGCTAACTCCCCTGAAGCTAAAGCTCCTCGTATAGAACAAACTAGGCGCTTGGTAACGTTAACCGTATAGATAAACTCAAGGGGCTTGGCTGAGTAGCTAACTCCCCTAGAGCTAAAGGCAAGCCAAGGCTCCATGCAAAGAGAAAACTAGGTTTTGGACAGAACCAAGGCATTGCATAGTCCTCGGACTCAAGCCTATGGGAAAACCAACTACCTGGATGTGGAAAACTAGGTTTTGGACAGAACCAAGGCATTGCATAGTCCTCGGACTCAAGCCTATGGGAAAACCAACTACCTGGATGTGGAAAACTAGGTTTTGGACAGAACCAAGGCATTGCATAGTCCTCGGACTCAAGCCCATGGGAAAACCAACTACCTGGATGTGGAAAACTAGGTTTTGGACAGAACCAAGGCATTGCATAGTCCTCGGACTCAAGCCCATGGGAAAACCAACTTCCTGGATGTGGAAAACTAGGTTTTGGACAGAACCAAGGCATTGCATAGTCCTCGGACTCAAGCCTATGGGAAAACCAACTACTTGGATGAGGAACCAACTAAAAAAAAACTATGGCACGCAAACCTCAAAATCCATCCGAGGAGGACTCCTAGTTCACAAATGGGTTAATACCTTGAATGCATGGATTCCGCGGTCTGCCATCGGGTCCCTAGTGTCAAAGGGGTTGATCCGGTACGAAGCAATTCATTACCCAAAAGCACAATCAAAGTCCCTCGCTACTTAGCTACCCTTTCAGACGAATTATTTAGAGATTATCGTTCTCGGACATTGGTCTAGCATGCATCGCGTAGCACTCAGCGCTTATCCCGGTTAGTTCCAAGAATTTAATTTATTAAAAGTTACCATTGTTATACTTGATAATATTTGTGAGTTTACGCTAAGTAGGAATCTGTGTTAAATCATTTTTCTGCCTGGAATGTCATTAAGGGCAAGCTTACATTTAATATTCATGCATAAAGTAGTTGTTACGGAGAAGAAAGGTATGTATAGAGAAATAAATACATACTTGATTAAGACAAAGGGATGGTACAGCGTATAATGAAAAGCTGAAACAAGCTTACACTAAAGCTAACCACGTAAGTAAAGGAAAAATACAAGAGAGTGGAGATAAAGCCGAGGAGATAGCTCAGACGAGAGGTTGGCTATTGTTCCAAGTTGTCGTCTAAGGAAACTATTCCTCGACGTTTATACATGCCCATAACTCAGGTAGCCAAAGAACCTGACCTCAGGCTAACACCATCTAAAGAAAAGGTGCAGGGAGCCGGAGGTCGGGAAACCCCCACAAAAATTTGTCTGCTACAAGGCAGACGGCGCTGATAGCGGAAACTCCTTCTTCGGACATACCAAAAGTCTGGCATGACCAGAATCTGCTTCGGATTTTGACTAAAAGAGGGAAAAAGATCCTCTCCCCTATGACGAAACGGAATGCTCCCTTGAATTTGCGCCTCCTTGGCCCGTACCTCACTACTCTGAGTGTCAGAGGGACATGGCGCCTCTGTGGCGGAGAGAGTTCTTTTTTCCCAACCCCCGCCTCAAGCATGATGTACTAAGGGAGGAAACTGAAGGATTTGTGTGTGGATAGAGCAACTTTCTCGCCTATTTAGGTTAAAAGATAAAGTGGTGGCATTTAATTCACGCAGCGTCCCAAGGAACGCTATGGACAAAATGTCTCTGGCTCGATTTCCAACGTCGTCTGCAACTCTGAGGATAGAGGAGTCTCGAGAAGGCGCACCTCGAACACTGGGACGCCCAGAAAGTACCGCGTGACCTAAGACTACGGAAATACCCTCTAATTTTTGGGCCCAGTAAATTCGCGGCCCAGGCCCGATTCAGCACAAGGGCCCAGGGACAGAACCAAGGCCTTGCATGGTCCTCGGACTCAAGCCTATGGGGAAACCAAGTATAAAAAAATAAAAATTACAAGTGTTGGACAGAACCAAGGCCTTGCATGGTCCTCGGACTCAAGCCTATGGGGAAACCAAGTATAAAAAAAATAAAAATTACAAGTGTTGGACAAAACCAAGGCCTTGCATGGTCCTCGGACTCAAGCCTATGGGGAAACCAAGTATAAAAAAGTAAAAATTACAAGTGTTGGACAGTTCCAAGGCCTTATATGGTCCTCGGACCCAAGCCAATGGGGAAACCAAATACTTGGATAAAAAAAAAAAGAGGGTTTGAATTTCGTAAGATGGGCTACTTGATAAAAACGTCAAGTCACTTCGTCCACGGCTTAAACACCATAGAAGGTTAAGGCCAATAAGGGTGTAAGGAAGGTGGTGGAACGCCCCAGCATTTAATCGTATAAGAGGGCTATTCATTTGGCAGGTGATATGTCCTCGGATGGTTATTTCTCACACGGCATCAAGCTTTCGGTTCTCTCCTCGGCTAGTTCCGGGTAAGTACTATTTTTTACGGGTCGGCCTTATTGTGCTAAGCACTTCTATTAAAGTTATGGCAACATCTTTTTATTATCAAGTATTTTGGTTTTAGTCGTCATTGATTTAGATGCTATATCATTGTGCCGAGCAGCGCTTGTAAATTTATGAAAATGTAAAGACATAATATGCGAAATAAGGTAGACAACAATCTTTATTAATATGAAAAATTGCTACAACATACAAAAAGGGGCTTAAACGAGCCTATACAAAATGTGAACTGCCTAAGCAACCATTACATCTGTAGTACAGAAAAGTAAACTGTCAAGCGTCTTTTAAACTCGTCTTCAAAGTTTCTCCAATCTCTGCCTCATTGCTGCTCATACTAAGAGAGGGACTCACTTTAAAAAGAAAATGAATGAAGAAGAAGGAAATAGTAAGGAAAAAATCAATGACGAAGATGGGGGGGATGAATAAAGAAGATGGAAGACATGAGTAAAGAAGGAGGAGAAGAGGAGAGAAGAAATGAAAAGAAAGAAAAGGAGCAAAAGAGGGAGAAGAGAAAGCACCAGGGCGGAACTGGTGCTGGGAAGACCATAAGGAGAGGGCGGGGGAGGGCACCAGGGAGCAAAAGAGGGAGAAACAGAAGCACTTAGCCCCTGCCTCAGCCCTGACTCCTAACACACTGGTGCCATATTAGGTACGCTCGTGAGGAGCCGGATAGTAATGATCTTGGGTGTTCTCGACTCAGTCACGCCGAAAGTTTGACATGACGAGTCCCTGCTTCGGATTTTGACTGAAAGAAGGATGAGGTTGATTTTGAGTCTTCGCCATCCTTGTCCCGATCGAGCCATGATGAGCTTTATCGGAACGTGGCGTTTTTGGGAGGGGTGGGGCTTTTGCATCCCTTGTTGTTATGGTAAAGTGTTTTACGATTAAGTGTATAAACCAGTGGGTAAATCGAATCCTAAGGGAGGCTAAGTATTTCAGAGTCTCAGGGAGATGAAAAGGGATTCTTGATAAAAACAATAACCTCCTCTCTTCCTTCTTATACAGAGGGTGGAGCGGGAGGCATTTAATAGGTTCAGATCTCCAAAGGGATCTGTCAACACAAACATGCCGGTTCCGTTTCTCCACCCCATCAAAATAAACCGTCGAATTAAAGTAGTCTCGTAAATAGTGATCATTCAAAGCGCGTTTTGGATACCCCAAGCGATAAGAACACATCAAGCGCGAAATTAAGAACTGTCTCGTAGACCGGTGCACCTCTTGGACAGATAAGGAGCCGCCAGCATGTTTAAAAGGCCAAATGGATTGGGCCGTAGGAAGAGGTTTGGCGTCACCAAAACCCCCCTGTCCAGCCCAGAGGTTGGACAGCCGGGTTTTGAGGGGCTAATGTGGGGCGCAAATGATTTATGGGCCAGGCCCATCTACCCAGGGAGAATCCAAAGGCCCAAGCCGAGGAGGATTATGGCCCAAGTTCAACAAAATAGCCTTTGGGTACCGCCGAGGGTAGTTCAGTCCTCGGCAGGCCCACAGTACCCCCAGAAGGAAGGGTAAAAACGGTATAAGACTGGAACATGGAAGAAAGATCTAAAATATCCAGGGAAAGCTGCTGTTATTGCCATTTAATGCTCTGCACTTGGCAGAGCCACACTCTCCAGCTTTTACAACCACCCCCAACGACTTTGGGTATGGACTGATGTGACAAGTATCAGCCTTGGAAAGATTGACCCTATACGTGGATGAAGGACAGTGGGCACAGAGGAGGATAAAAGGAAAAATCAGTAACCTAAAGAGGTGGCTGGGAAAAATGGCCAAAAACGAGAGCCTCCCAGCCCACCTCCAGGAGAAGTACTCTAGGGGTGACGATCGTTTAACCTTGTATGAACGCCATGAAAAACCCATCGCCTATCGATCAAGGCCTAGCCTTTCAAACCCACGCTCTACAAATGATATTGTTAGGGCCGTTTTACGTTCGAACCCGACACTGTTACGGTCCGCCACGAATCGTGACCCTACAAAAATAAAATTTGATCTCTCCAAAATTTTGGTCTGTTGAAGGTTGAACCAAAAAATGCAATTTTTACGAAATTTTCACAACAGTTTCACAAATAAACCTTAAGTAGTAAGTTATTACTGGTTGTTATTGGTGAACAAAAAAGTAATTTCTGTGGTAAGTTCAAATTAGAACTAGTAAAAACTGTTCATCTAGGATTTGTTGTAAAAGTGTCATAAAAATGTTGTGAACGTAACACTTCTAAAAAATTGCCCAAACAAATACAATTTAGCCCAAAAGCCAAAATCAAATGTTTAAGTGTGTGTTTGGCTCCAAATTAAAAAAAAAAAAACTAGTTTATTTTACTATTCAGCTTATTTTTTCTATTATTCATGAGTCTCATTGCACTTTTTGGTACTATTCATAGGTCCCACTATACTATTTCAGCTAACTTTTATATTTATCTACAGTAATTTCAGCAAAAAGTTTTTAATTTCAGCAAAATAAGCGGATCCCAAACAAACCCTTAGTATCCTTTTCGTTTTTTGTGGTCATTTTTAAGAAAATGTTTTGGATCCATTCGACTAAGTAACGCTTTTAATATCTATGCAGAGCATAATAATTGAAAGAAGGAAAATGTTTTAAGAATTCCAATTTGTCCCTGTTGTTCAAATAATGCTAATAAGCTGTTGACAATGTATCAATAATTGTAGTACAAACTACAAAAGACTTGTAATCAGTATCACATCAAGTGACCAAAAAATTATTTTATTTTATTTTTTTTAAGTGAATCTACGAGGTTTTTAATACTTTTATATCAAAATTTTTAATACAAATTGAAAAAATAATACTCCCTCCGTCCCACTTTTTTTGTCATCTATTCCATTTTGAGATGTCCCAAAATATTGTCATGTTTTTAAAAATAAAAGTTATTAATTTACTAATGTTCCTATTATACCTCTATTAATTTACTAATTCAATTTTTTGATAAATTTTTTTAAGGGTAGTTTTGGAAACTTATACATTTTTAAAATGTAGATAAGACAATAAATGATGTTCTCCTAAAAAGTTTGACTTTTTAGATAGAACAAAAAAAAGTGGGAAGGAGGAAGTAATAAAATTGGTTTTTCAAGAGGACAAACTTCGTCCACGCTTGAACCATGCATTAGAGCATCCACAGCAGCTGTTGCATAATTTATGCCATTTTGCCATACCAAATGCCTACTTTATTATTTTACCACATCATTTTACAACATCTCATTTATTAAATGTTTTATCATTCAATTCTATACATTAAAATAATATTTACTACACATTAAAATAATATTTACAACTCATCAAACAAAATCAACAACCACCACACTGCTACCAACAACCAACAGCCACCACCACACAACACCGCATCCTCCACAACCAAAAACACAACTCAAAGAAAACCCAAACAAATCCAGCCAAATTTCACAACAAACAACCATAACCCCAACCCAAACAACCCATCAAATCCTAACCAAATCCTTCACGACCCAAACAAATCCCAGCCAAACCCCAACCCAAACAAATCCAGCCAAATCCTCTGTGACCCATCAACTGCCTCAACCAATTACTGACCCAAAACCCCAACCCAACCAACCCATCAACAAACAAACTCAAGTAACCACTGAACCAAAACCCACAACGCTGCCGCAACCAACCTCGATCCATAATGCCGCCAACCCAAAACCTTGACCCACAACCCATAAAAGCTTCAACGACCAACTCAACAGACCCATACCCACCCACCACCGACCCATCCATCGGAACCCATAGCCTAGCCCATCCGAACCCACCCACCTCCGTCGGAACCGAACCCAGCTAATAAGCTTAAAGGAAAGATACCCATTGAAGAACGTGTCTTTAGTATCCAACTCGTTGTCAGGTTCGATCCCAGACTCGATCGTCAGCGTCGGCGTTGGCATCGACGTCAGCGTGGAAGAGTAGTGAGGGTTGGGGTTTGAGAGGAGAGGATTGGGGTGAGAGAGAGGAGAGGATTGGGGTTTAAGGGTGAGACTAATGGAGAGATGAGAGAGAAACAGGAATAAAAATAATAATAAAAGCATATGCCACATCTATTCGTACCGTAGCAAATTTGTGAGGATACTGTAGCATGTTGCATAATTTATGAGATTTGGAACATCTGATAAATGAGGTTTTTGGTATTTGATGTGCCAAATGTGCCAAATATTTGGCATTTGGCACATTTACCACATCTAGTGTGGATGCTCTTATGGATGGATGTGCTTTGTGTCTTGTGCCAAAATAAAATCAAGTCAAGTGATAAAGTCCAATTCATTTCATTATCTATCCCAACAACCCCCTGCCTTTACCATTACCCATCAATTTTACATTTAAAATATTTATAATGCTACTGTTTCTAGTCTTTCTGACTTGCTTGCTCTCCTATTTGTGAGAGAAGAGATGATGGGTGTGCTTTATGCCTTGTGCCAAAATAAAATCAAGTCAAGTGAAAAATTCCAATTCATTTCATTATCTATCCCAACCACTCAATGACTTTACCATCACCCATCAATTTTACATTGAAAACATTTATAATGCTACTGTTTCTAGTCTTGCTGACTTGCTTGCTCTCCTATTTGTGAGGGAAGAGATTTCATCTAAGTGTGCGTTTGACTCTAAATTTAAAAACCAGCTTATTTTACTATCCAACTTATTTTACTATTCAGCTTATTTTTACTACTATTTATGGGCCCCATTGCATTTTTTGATACTATTTGTAAGTCTCACTATACTATTTCAGCTAACTTTCCCCTTTATGTACCATACTTTCAATAAAAAATTTTCAGTTTCAGCAAAATTAGCGGATCTTAAACAAATTCTAATTGTGATTTTTAAATTGTTCTCAAAAGACACACCTTTTTAAATGGCTAGTCTATTAGTGTTTATTTTAATCTTTAGCTAAATTTGTTGGATTTATGTGATATATTTTGTACATACGCATATGCACTAAATTAAGTAATGCCTGAATACTTTATTAAATATGATTAATATAACAGTTGAATGCCTAAATTGAATATATTGAATGAACTTATAGTTTTCCCTTTATTATTTTGCACCATGAATAAATTTCTTATATGGAAATCACTTGTTTTGCAAGATTAAAATATTCAAAGCAAAACTGTGTAGACTTTAATAATTTTCTTGCAGATCATAGGCTATGAGAAAATGTCTCATTTTTTCATCCTAATGATCAGGTTGGAATAAGGAGAGCATATTTATAAAAAGGTTTTTGTCAACTTCTTGGCCATGATTTCCCTAAAAAAGAAATTAATGGAGCATTGTGTTGATTTAATACTAATTAGTTTAAAGAATACAAAAATTGGTTGGAATAGATAATAAAAAAAGATGATGTGTTTTGTTTATATTGTTACTTATTAGGCAAGATGTTTGTGATTAGATGAGATATTAGTAGTTTAATGATTGTTTGGTTGTATACATTGAAAATGATGCGGTTGATAGAATTGATAACGAAACTCTCATACATCAATTTGAAAATATGAAAACTCATATAATAAAATTTTAAAGATTTATGTATTTTCGATTTTTTGTGATATCGATATATTCAAATTTTATTTTATTAAATTTTGTTAAATTTAAGTATTTTAATGACTACATTGAGAAAAATTCCTTGAGCCGCCACTGGCTGTATCATCAAGATCATTATGGAAATAATTTAGGTACTCCTAGAGTATAGCGAAATAGTGCTTTCTCTTTTTACATTCACGGTATATTTCACCATTAATTTAACGAGTAAACCCCACTATAAATGTGAGATGATTTAGCACTATTTTCGATAATCTAGAGTACTTAAGAATTGCTCAGGTCTTATAAATAGACGGTGTGGCTTTGTAATCATTTCTTAAAAAGACACAGGAACCTCAGAGTCTCACAGAGGGACTTACAGGTAGCAGTTTTCGAAAATAGAACCATCGAATCCTATATATAAGTAATTAATTTGTTTTTGGATCAAATTTGTCGTTCATTTCAAAGTGGTGAAATTGAATTCTTAATTTGATAATTTTGTTTCAAGTATAATGCTATTTTTCACTACTGTTTTTGTACACCCGGGATAAAAACGATAGTGGCGGTGAGATCTTAGTATCTTACTATGAATATAAGGTTTGTAAATTTATTTGGAGAGAATGAAGAAACGAATTACAATCCACCATTTTAATGGTTCCTATTAAAGAAGTTAAGACTACAAAAATTTGAATCACATTTTTTTATTAACCCCAATCAAACTACTGGAGTGGTGTTAATGTATCAGAGAGCTAATCAACGCCTTCTAGGAGAGCATACTCAGGGATAGATAAAGCTTCAGAATATCTACAAAGCTTTTTTTAATACAGAATTCCTTCTTTTTCTTTTTTCTTTTTTAAGTTGTTTAAGATATTAGTTGGACTACTCTAAACGATGCTATACAAACAAACACACAAATGACCTATATATTGTGCTTCATACAAAATTCACAGGACTGGAGCCATCATGAAAGAACCCCAGATGCCAGATTATACCATATGGAAATTATACATAAATAGCTTATGGAAGTCAATCAAGCAGCTACATATCAAACGATAGAAAATATTAAAGTTCTAACTTTTATCAATGTTCTTTAACAATATATGCCCCTGACAGCGTGTGGATATATATCTAAACAGATTAAACATGGAAACAAGGTCTGCTGTCGCTGAAGTTCTTGACGTAGACAATTATTTGGATTGGAGTGGTCAAGTTAAAACCTATTTGACGACTCGAGATCTTTGGGACATTGTTGATCCTAACATTGGTAAATGTGGAAATTATTTTCTAGAAATCAATTTCCTTCAAACTAAACATAGCCATGGCGGAAATCGGTTTACATTTTCATTTTCTGTAAACCATTTTTTGCTTCACCCAAAACTCATGAACCTAATTAACCTATACTGTCCGCTGCCAGTTCCCAATCACTATTTTATTGATCTAAAATTTTCTTTTTTTATTATATATTGGCTTGGGAGATAAGAAAATGTAGGAAAGTAGTGAAAATTTTGTTTTCCATAACATTTTCAAGAACGTAACCAAACACTTGAAAATATTTTCTAGAATATTTTTAGGAACGCAACTAAACACTTAAAAATATTTTTCTTTTTCAGAAAATATTTTCACCTAAAAGTATTTTATGGTTGAAAATTTTTTTACTTCAAACCAAACACAACCTAAGTAACCTTTTGTTGCCGGCTCATAAGGAAAAGACAATGTATCCTAAGTTATTCTAGAATCATAACTATTTTTATGCTCATTTTTACAATTATTTATATGGTAAATTGTGACTAGTTGCCAATCAATTTCATATGAAACTAACATTTTTTTTCCACCACTTACACTCAACTACATATCATATAAATGTAAAAATGAGCGTAAAATTAGTTATGGTAATAGAATTTTTCAATATATCCCTTTTCTCTCACTTAAAAATACAATGAGTTGGAAACAAGGTCTGCTGTCGCTGAAGTTCTTGACGTAGACAATTATTTGGATTGGAGTGGTCAAGTTAAAACCTATTTGACGACTCGAGATCTTTGGGACATTGTTGATCCTAACATTGGTAAATGCGGAAATTATTTTCTAGAAATCAATTTCCTTCAAACTAAACATAGCCATGGCGGAAATCGGTTTACATTTTCATTTTCTGTAAATCATTTTTTGCTTCACCCAAAACTCATGAACCTAATTAACCTATACTGTCCGCTGCCAGTTCCCAATCACTATTTTATTGATCTAAAATTTTCTTTTTTTATTATATATTGGCTTGGGAGATAAGAAAATGAAGGAAAGTAGTGAAAATTTTGTTTTCCATAACATTTTCAAGAACGTAACCAAACACTTGAAAATATTTTCTAGAATATTTTTAGGAACGCAACTAAACACTTAAAAATATTTTTCTTTTTCAGAAAATATTTTCACCTAAAAGTATTTTATGGTTGAAAATTTTTTTACGTCAAACCAAACACAACCTAAGTAACCTTTTGTTGCCGGCTCATAAGGAAAAGACAATGTATCCTAAGTTATTCTAGAATCATAACTATTTTTATGCTCATTTTTACAATTATTTATTAGGTAAATTGTGATTAGTTGCCAATCAATTTCATATGAAACTGACATTTTTTTTCCACCACTCACACTCAACTACATATCATATAAATGTAAAAATGAGCGTAAAATTAGTTATGGTAATAGAATTTTTCAATATATCCCTTTTCTCTCACTTAAAAATACAATGAGTACTCCCTCACCTTGAACTTGCTCATAAATGCTCCAGATCAAATTGATAATAACAATTTAACAGCATAAAATATTAAGCCTATTCATTAATGACTTAACTAATAATAAAAAAATTAACTAACTAGTGAAACAACACAATCCACCATATTTATCCCAAAAAAAAAAAAAAATCCGCCAGATAATAGATTATGCAAATGTGTATTGTGTACCATATTATGATGTAAAGATCAATCATAAAATCACAACCGTACAGTAATGCTAGTATCGTGGGTTGGCTAAAATAGTACTGTGGAGTAACATGAAAGAGGGAACTATAGTACCCATTTGGATTCAAATTGTGGCGTTTGCGTTTTTCTTTTTTATTCTTTTTTTTTTTGGGCCGGCAATGGTTGACATGTCAATGGTGAATGGTATATTTGTGTACTGTTTACTAATCTCATAAATTACGCTTTTCAGCAATTTTTTCATTAAAAATAGATTCCACAGCACTATTTACACATTTAAAAATTATTTACCTACAGTATTTTTAATTTTAATTTTCAATTTCAACAAAAATAAACTCAATCCAAATTGACCAATAATTAATTTGAGCACAAAGAAAAAATTTGTTAGAAGTAATTCGTAGAGAAAAAACAGTGAATTTCAATGCTAACTTAACTAACTAATTCCTCTCAAAAAAAAAAAAAAAACATGGATTTGATTGATGTGAATGTTACTGTGTAAGTTTATTTTTTACTGTGAAAGAAATTTTTTATTTTTTCTTAAGTCATAATTTTATATACTGTACACGCGGTTTCTATCATGGGAAACAGCCGTAGAAGCATCACCTACTTTCATATGAGAAACAGCTGTAAAAGCATCACCGACTTCTTTTTTTTTTTTTTTTAATAAACACATCACCTACTTCCCACTGAGGTATTACGATAGATTTTCTCCTTCCCACATCACCTACCTTTGTTAAAAGGAATTAAATAATCCTATGCAATAATTCAAAAAAACAAAAACACGCATAGACAGACCAGTATAGAAGAAAAAAATATCAACTATACAAGAACATATAAAATTTACCGCTCATTTGTTTTGAAATAAAATAATTTTTCAAAATAATCTTTCATTTTTAATTGTTTGTTTGTAGGTAAAATATGGTCAAAGTTGTAAAATACTTTTCCTTGACCGTAAAATTGTTTATAAAAAATTGTAAAATATTTTACCTTTAAAAACTTAGTAAACAGTTACAAAAACACACAATAAGTCCCTCTCCTCTCATTTGGTGGCTAGGGTCTTGGTTCGGTGGCTGGAGACACTATCCTAGTGGTAGCCGTTGGAGCTATTGTTTCAGCTTTCAATTTCTGAAGTTTGGTCATCGAACCTCAGCATTAGTGGCTTCGATGTTAAATTATTTTACATTTTGAATATATTTTACTTCAAAACATATGGAATACGTGAAAAAAAAAAAAATGTGGCAGATCTAACTTTTTAATCCAAAACTTAAGTTCACAATTAATTGAGAAAATACAAGAACACATCTCACGCACCAATCTCCTTTCTTCTTCTTCAATTCCAATTTTCCAATAGAACCCATAAATCTCTTTCTAAGAACCAACTTAAGAGCATTCAAATGTTGCTGTTGAACCACCTGCAATGAGCATTTTTTTTTTTCCTTCCTTTTTTAGGATTAAGATTAACAAAATTTAAGACATAGAGTGGGAGGCTCAACACGTGTTCTGCCACTTCGATTGCTTACGCCAAAGCAACGGGTTAACAATTTTCATTGTACATGTTAATGAGTAAACATTATGGGCACGTTTGAAGGGATGGAGCTAGGGGATGCCTAAAAGGACCATGGCCCCCCTAGCATTTCAAAAATCCCATTAACATTAGGCTTATTTTGGAATTTGACCCAATAAAATTGAACTTGGCTCCCTTATCAACATCCTTGGCCTCATGAAACAAGGAAAGGAACTCAAATAACAACAAAAATTAAACACCCAGCACATGTAGGCTCAAACATTTTGTTAGGATAATGTGTTTTGGTATTGTCAACTATGTCAAATTATGTGTCTTTTATTAAGTTTTGATTTGTTTTAAAGTTGTAATTAAAGACTAAGTTGAAAATATAAAGTTTGCTCAAGAAAAACACATTTTCAACATGTACCTCGATAGCAGCTCGATACCTTTTGATAGAATCTCAAAACTTACTGTCTCATCGATAAAAGCTCAATAGCAGCTCGATTTATCGAGATTTTGTTCTCGATAGTAGCTCGATTGATCAAGCTTCGCGAATCAGCAAAAATCAGCAATGCGAAAAATTCCATAACTTATTCATTTGAAACTCGAATTGAGATCTGTTTGAACCGGTATTTAAAGAACATCATAAGCCATATATTAGAAGGTTTTTTAGAGAGAGAAACACTCTGTTTATGTGGTTAGGATTTTGTAACCAAGTTTTCTCTATCTCACCAAACTTCAAAGTAGATCTATAAATTCCATTGGTGAAGAAGTTGAAATCATAGCAACCACCACAGACTTGCTACTATGAGAAAAACCTTCAAGAGGTTCTTGAAGTCAGTTGAAGGTTCCAATTGTGATTATGGGTGGAGCATTCATATATTGAAGAGTTTAGAGATTCTGAAGCGGTAGAAAGTTTTTGCTGTATGGTCATCTACTGGGATTATAAAGTCTACGGATAAAAGTTTTGTACTAGATCTAAAACTTCTCTTTATTATAGTGGATAGCTTTTTGGGAAGGTTATCTCCAAGTTTTTACTGTGAAACTAGTTTGTTTCATTGGTTTTCCTCGATCATCATATCTTGTCTTATTTATTATTCTGTTGTGCATGATATTGACATGATATTGATGTTTGTTTGTTTGAACAAGGATTATTCATAATAGATCTAATTAATAACTTGAGTTTAAAACTTGTTAATTTTATCAACCAGAATCTAAATTTCCCAACACATTTACTAAAAATTTCAACAAAAAATCCCTAAATTAGAGCTTGTCTGGTTACTTAAGAGAGTAAATAAAGTAATTAGAGTAGATACTAAAATAGTTAATAAAGTTGGTTAGTTACTTGATACGTACATGTATTTGAAATTATGGGTCCCTTAGAGTAACTGTAGGAGTGTGGTTTTCTATCAAGGGAGCGTGTGTTTGTGTAGTTGGGGTCCATACGGGTAACACTAGAAGAGTTGAGATGATGAGAAATAATAGGACCCAACAACTAAGTGATGTGAGAAATAATAGGTGTCATTAGTAATTTAGTTTATTTACTAATGTTTTATTAATGTTAGGATTTGGTACTTGCTATTGTTGTTATTAACTTTTATTTATTGTAACGTTGTAATTTGTTTTCAGTTTTTAAAGTCCTAATAGGTTGGGTAGTTGAGTCATTGTAGCTCACGTTGTAGGCAGTTCTTTGTTTTAAGATTGTAAAAGTTGTGGAGTCCTTATTTTTCGATTGTTAAGTTGTAGCAATTGGCATAAAACCAGTCAAGTATTATTGAATAAAGATGTCTAAGAAGTTTAATCAAACTGGATCTTAATTGGTTTTTAGAGGTAAAGATTTCCTCAATCAAATCCAAAAAGTTCCCAGAGATCAAAATTTCCACCGTCAAATCCAAACTTTATCCATTTGTCATCTTTTATTCTTATTACATATCAAGTTTTTTGTTAGAAACAACCAAAATTTTATCTCCTTTTCTCTAAATATTTATATTTCCCTCCCAATTTGTGTACGTCTCATTACTAGTTGCTAATGGTTGCTTAAGCATTTGATTTTCAGCATCTTTAATGATTACTGGCTTGTTGAATATTTGATAAATTTATATGAGCATTTATCTTTAGTTTAGCATTTTATATTAAAGAAACAAAGAACATTGTTAGACATAAATAATTAACTTAGCAATAATAATCAATCTTAACAACAGTCTTTAATCTTAGCAAAAATTGACGATCGACTTTGGATTTTATTTTTCTTGCATTCTTTTTATACCTAGCGACTATAATTCATTTCAGCAACAACAAATCTTGTATTAAGGAATAAATCTTTTGTGTCTTTTCGTTTGTTCATAGTTTGTTAATACTAAATGAATGTTATTTTGGATTTTCCTAAATTTTTCTTGTTACTACTTTAGCTTCTCTCAATTGAAATCCTAGCTTCGTCTTTGACATTTGATACACTATGATAAACCCTATAATGTAACAATATTCAACTATTTGGTTTTTCTTTTATTACAAGGAGTAACCATTACTTTGGAACAGTTATTCTTTTACAATGAAGAATAGCCATTTATTATCAAAATGACTATAATAACTATTCATTTACCTATGCGATGCTATAAAAATTAAAAGTCCTGAATACTCAAATAGCTCTCGCAGAATTGTTGCTATCCTCTTGCCTGTTAGGCTCTCTCTCACTTTTTTTTTTTTTTTTCTTTTTGATGTAGCTTCATTTCTCTCTTGTTAATAGTCACAATAGCTTGACAGATGAACTCTCTAAAATTTCCATGTCTTAGTTCATGACAAATGTGAATGTTTAAATTAAAATCTCTCCTTTACTTACTCATTAACAAGCACTCTAAGATAAAATGGAATTGTATTGATGAGAACGACTGTATGTGTCCTAATTTTAAAAACCAATACGGTCAAGAACTATTTTAGGTTCTGGATTCCGATTTTTTCCAGTTTTTACTGGTTTTTAACTAGTTCTTACCGGTTTTATACTGATCTTTTGCCGGACTGAATCGGTGCTCAATTCTCGGACGAACCAGCCGGTCCAGTTTTTAAAACTTTGAAATGCATAGTTAATTACAATTTGCTTTGTATTTATATTCCAGAATATCTTTCTCCAAAAAAAAAAAAAAAAAAAATTCCAGAACAGAGTTTAATTGAATCCAAAATATCTAAAACCAACTTCCGGAAATTTATCAACTACTGGAAGTGTTACACGTGAATTAGATCAGCAACTAACTAACAAATTTTGATTAATGGCACGACAGTCTCTCATGGATCATTAAGTCCACTGTTAGCATTTAAGTGAAACAACACTGTATCTTCACGTCGTGTAGCTTAACTTTGAATCTTTGCTACAAAATGATTCCTAGCTGATACAGGCATTAATCTTGGGTTGAGTTTTAACACTCTCCCTCAAGAGTCAAGACCAATGGTGCAAGTGTGCAAGTGTGTCTTGAAATGAAGATTTCAGACCCATGATTGTGTCCGGAACTGGAGATTGTGGAAATACAATTGAAGGAGAGTAAATGTTTATCTTCTAGATTGTTAGAGCATTAGCATTGGAGAATGCTAATGCCAAATGTAAGAGATATTTGACATTTCAAGCCCCAAAATGTATTGCATCAGGAAATGTTATTACTAAGTATTGCAAATTTTTTTGCAATAGTGCTACAGTGCAATTCTAAAGATAGAATTGCACTGTAGCACAATTCTAAAGAGAAAACTAATATTTTATTGTGATGGTGATTGAGAGAAAGAAAGAATAAATGATGGTGATTGGGAGAAATATTATTTTATTGTATAGATATATTATTTTAATGAGTAAAATAGGAAAATAAAAGTTTGGGATGTTGGAAGTATTGTAAAATGGGATGGTATAATTAATAAAGTAGCTTTTTGGGATGATAAAATAGACTAGAGTAGCATTTCCTGATGCTAATGCTCTTATACTAAGATATAAAAACCAAAGTTTTCAATAAAGTCGTTTCCACTTGTTAGAAGAAAATATTTTTATGAGTCAATAATGAAGAAGTCCATGGGCTCCAGTTTTGTGGCACTAACTTTTGCTAGAATCTTAATGCGACTTATGCTTAGTATATAAAAAGTAATGGGTTGATGTAAAAGTCATAATTCACAAATAATATTTATATATTTGTTCAAGTTGTTGCAAAAGTTGTAGTATTTTGAGTTATCGATATTTTATAATTTTATTATAATATGAAATATGGTAATAATTTTATTTATAATGAAGTACGGTAAAACTTAGATACAGTATATTAGATTTTCTGAGTGAATTCATATACTTGTTGCATTAACCAAAAAAAAATTTGAAAGAAACAATGGTTTTATTCCTAATGACAATTAAATTTAATGCAACTATTTATTTAAGTTTAATTTAATTGAACAGCCTACCTACTCCCAAAATAAAAGTACAATACCTAAATTTTATCCTAATAAAAATTCTTTATCTTGACTAACTAAGTCTTTACCCAAATAATATAAGGCGAAAAACTCATTTTTGTCTCTATATTTTCACGCGATTTTCACTTTAATCCCTATTTTTTATTTTCACCGCTTTTAGTCCCTAAAATCAAAAAAGCGATCTCGTTTTTGTCCTTATCGTTAGGTCCCTACCGTCAGTGCCCTAACGACAAAGTCCTAGGTGGCAGATGGAACACCCTATTAGCTGACGTGGCGCTGATGTCGCACTGATGGAGATTAAAATATTATTAAAAAATATTTTTTGGCATTTTTATATGCTACGTTAGCATTTTAATTTTTTTAAAAGCCACGTCAGAAATTTTAAAAAAAATTTAAAGAAAAACCTTAAATCTAATTAATATAAAATTTTAATTAAAATTTTCTTTTCTTAATATTCAAAATCCCTAAAATTTTCTTTTCTTATCTTAAAGAAAATTTTCTTTTCTTTTCAAATCCTAAATCAAAATCACATCCACCATAACCACTACAACCACAACAACCAGAGATTCCACAATCCCAGCCTAATGCCACAGATTCCATAACAAACAGAAGCACCACTGATCTGTGGTTGCTTCTTGGATTTGGGAATAACATGAAGAAAATTTCCTATTAGTATTTAATTTAATTTTTTCTTCTTGTTTTTGTTTGTGTTCTTCTAATATGGGTTTGAGTTCTTGGTTACCGGGTTTTGTCTATGGAGAACACAAAGAACAAGTTGAAGAATATGAACATTAAGAAAATAAAATTTTAATTAAAATTTTAAATTAAATAGATTTAAGGTTTTTCTTTAAATTAAATTTTTTTTAAATTTCTAACGTGGCTTTAAAAAAAAAATTAAAATGCTGACATGACATATAAAAATGTTGACATGGCATATAAAAATGCCAAATAATATTTTAATCGCCACGTCGGTGCCACATCAGTACCATGTCAGCTAATAAGGTGTTTCGTCTGCCACCTAGGACTTTGCAGTTAGGGCACTGACGGTAGGGATAAAAACAAGATTGCCTTTTTGATTTTAGGGACTAAAAATAGTGAAAATAAAATATAGAAACCAAAATGGAAATCGCGTGAAAATGTAGGGACAAAAATGAGTTTTTCGCCATAATATAATTAAGTTTTAGTCAACTAGTGTTGCGTGCATATATTTTATAAACAAAAAAATCTTATATTTTACCAATTACATTTATTGTTACATCAATTTAAAAATTTTATATAATAATTTAACATTTTTATTTTAGGTAAAATATTATTTTGGTTCTTATATTTTATCAAAAGTTCTTTTAATCCTTAAACTTTGTAAAAAAAATTTCTTAATAGTTTTGACACAGAAATAGGGATGAAAAATAACTTATTTCAATAGTACAAAGTTTCAACACAATTTTCAACACTTCATGGACAAAAAACAAAATTTCGATAAAATTTAAGGAGAAAAACGGTATTTTTCTTTGTTCACTCTGACAATTGATAAATGCCTAATCCTCTCCACCAATAGAATGCCTTAAGCTGCCCTTTTTATTTTCTTGCATTTTGACTTTCCAGCCATGTGCGGCTTTTTCTTTTTCCTTTTCTTTCAATTTTTTTTTTCTTCCACTGAATAATCAAGAAATTAATTTATGGTTTTTATATTCCCCATTCTTTTCTATCACTTTTCCACTTTAAAAATGTTTTGCCGTCAACAATAAGATGTAACAAAGTTGTGGATTGAGATAAGAGGGATTGCATCTAATGCAATTGCTATGAGTAGTTGATATTTAAAGTTGCAAAAAAAAAAAAAAAAATAAATAAATAAATCTTAACCATTGAATAAAAAAATAAAAAAAAGTAAAAGTAAAAAAAAAAGAGTAGTAAAAAAAATATTATGAGAGAGAGGGGAGTTAATTGCATGGTGCAATTGCACCAGATCTCAATTCTAAAGTTGTGGCACCAAAATTAGTGCTTCCACACTATCTAGACCAAAGGTAACAACATTTTTACCACTCGAGGCAAAGTTAGGTATAATATTTAAGGGTAAAATATAATTTTGGTCTCTAAATTTTACTAAATATTTGTTTTTCACCCTTAAACTTTTAAAAATTCTTTTTTCATTCATAAGCTTTGTAAAGTTTGTTTTTTCCCCTGAACCATCAAAATTGTTTCACTTTTTATCCTTAAACTTAAAAAATAATAATAATAATAAAAAATAAACTTTTTTTATACCTAAACTATTTAAAAAATTCTATTTTCATCTCTATCTTTGTCTCTAAACTATTAAAAAAACACTTTACAAAGTTTAGGAATAAAAAAAAAAAAAATTAAAAGTTTAGGAAAGAAAAACAAACTTTAGGTAAAGTGTAGGGACCAAAATAATATTTTATCCAATATTTAATTATTTTATTTAATTTTAGTTTGATACGGTGGACAAGTGCTTCAACTATTATAAAAATATTGTGATATTTTATTGCATTCTTAGCACAACTCCTTTATCAAATGCACTTTAAAAAGGGTAAAAGGACATAATCTAATCTTAAATACTTCAACTACTATGAAAATATTGTGATATTTTATTACATTCTTCCATGGTTAAACTATGGCGATGCCAATGCCAAATTCTTCCACTTAAAAACACTACAGAATCGTAGTCAATCACGTATTACGACCCTTAAAGATTCCACTGGATTATGGGTATTGGAAGACATGTTAACCACCCACATCAGAGTTGTGTTCACCAAACTATTTACGTCCACATCTCCTCATACGCTATCTCATTTCCCTTTGGTTAGATATTACCATCAAAACAATCCCCTTCTTAAACAACACCAAAGGCTCTCTAGCACTCCTTTACCTAAAGAAATATATCAAAATGTTTTTTCACTCCCCCCCTTTAAAAGTCACTCCTTTACCTGAAGAAATATATCAAAATGTTTTTTCACTCCCCCCCTTTAAAAGTACCAGGTCCGGATGGATACCATGCAATTTTCTTTCAACAAAATTGGCACATTCTTGGACCTGGCATTATTCATGCCATTCAAGAAATTTTTGAGAGTGTGACTATTCTTGAAGATTGGGGTTCCATAAATCTCGTCCTTATCCCTAAAATAAATCACTAGTACATGATCACACAATTTCACCCAATTAGCTTATGCAACACCCTCTATAAATTGGTTTCACGTATTATCCTACAAAGGCTGAAACCTTACATCACTGATATTATCAATCCTTGGTAAGCAGGATTTGTTTCGAATCGCCGAACGAGAGACGACATTATTCTAGTCCAGGAAATTATTTGTACGATGGTCAGAAAGTCTGGACCCAAGGAGCACGTTGCTCTTAAACTTGATCTTGAAAAAGCATATGATCGTCTTGAATGATCGTTTATTCAGGAAACTCTTGAATTCTTTCAAATCCCCCCTAGATTGATTCAACTTATTATGAATATGCTTTCTTCAACTCGTTTTCACATCATGTGGAATGGTACTCCTTTACTAGCTATTGTCCCAAGTAGGGCGATATGTCAAGGAGATCCTTTATCTCCTAATCTGTTTATTCTATGTTTGGAAAGACTATCCATCCTTCTGGAAGAGGCGGTTTGGGAAAAAGCTATTCATCCTGTTACTTTTAGGGGTTAAATTAAAATTTCTCATCTTTTCTTTGCCGATGATATCTTTCTTTTCTCTAAAGCGAAAATAACGGAGTGCCATAACCTTAAAAACATTCTTCAAAGATTCTGTCAGTGCTTTGGCCAAATCATTAGTACACAAAAGTCACGTCTTTGGTTTTCACCAAACACCCCTGGGTGAACAAAAGAATTGATTGTTGGCATCCTTGACATCCCTACTATGATTTAACTAGGAACTTATTTAGGAACTTCTATTTTTACTAACTGTTGATAGACATGGGCTTACCAATATTTAGTTGATAAAATCCAGAAAAAGATCGAAGGATGGTAAGCTAAATATCTTTCTGTTGCAGGCCGGGTTGCTTTAATCAATTCCACCTCGGCCTCTATCCCTATCCATGCCATGCAAACCACCCTTCTCTCACAAAAAATTAGCAAGCAACTAGATAAAATAAATTGCAAATTTTTGTGCAGACACTGCCAATCATAGACACTATCACACGATGAGTTGGGAAACCATCACTACTCCTAAGGATGCGGGCGGTTTGGGACTTAAATCTGCACGTCATATGAATGTGGCTTTGCTTATGAATCAGGCCTGTAGGCTTCAACAGAAGTCATCCATGCTATGGGCTCAAGTATTAAAAGCCAAATACTTTCCCCGTACAAACTTGTTTGAGAGTGACATAAACCCTAGAGCGTCTCACATTTGGAAAGCCTCACAAGTGGGGATAAAATGGCTTTGAAAAGGGATGAAATGGATATTAGGGGACGGCCAGACCATTCGAGTATGGGAGGACCACTGGATACATGGAGGACCACTATGAAGTTATATACATGGTCTGCTTATGCCCAATGAGGAATAGAGGCTAGTGAGTTCTCTACGAGACAATAATAATTGGAAGTTAGAAGAATTACAATTTCCCATCCCGACGTAAATTGCACAACTTATAAAGGTATTCTAGTGGCCCAGCTAACTAGGTCATCTGATTCTTTTATATGGCCTCAAAATAACGGTGTTTGTTTGGTTCGATCTGTTTCAAAATTTCTATACCAACAAGCCAATGTTCCGTTTGCAAAAACTTATAGGAATTGGATTTGGAAATTACAATAACCCAAAAAAAAAATCCAAATTTGTATTTGAAAATCCATGTGCAATCAGCTGCCTACTCGTCAATATCTAGCATTTTCTTTCTCGGAAATTAATAACCGATGCCCTAGGTGTAATACTCCTGAAACTATTATTCATATTTTAAGAGATTGCCATTGGGCTAAGATGGTCTGGTGTCACTCTCCAAGTATTTTGCCCCTATCCTTTTTTCACCTTCCACTTCAAAATTAGCTCCATACCAACGCTACATCGGATTCTTTCATCTTCTGCTATTAGCTACCATGGAAAATATACTTCCCCTTCCTTTGTTGACACTTATGGTTGGCTAGGAACGAGAGTATTTTTGACAATCAATCTTTCTCTCAACATCGGATCATACAAAAAGTAGTTCAGTGCGCTATAAAATTTTTCTTTTTAGTTTGCCCTACAAAGAAAATTAAAACTGCAATCCCTAGGATTATTAAATGAAATTCTCCGCTAGAACCTTTTATAAAATTAAATACAGATGGAAGCTCATTAGTTAACCCTGGATTAGCTAGTGCAGGCGGATTGCTACGCAATAGCTCAGGTGCTTGGATTTCAAGTTTTTCATTACACATGGGTATTACTTCTAATAATATCGTTGAGTTGGGAGCAGTTCGCCAGGTTCTCCTTCTGGCATGGAATTTGGGTTTTAAATTTATCCATCTAGAAATAGACTCTATAATAGTTCTTTCCTAGTTAACCAATAATAAAGGTATCTCACAAGATGTTATCCCACTACTATGTGATTGCAGGAACCTTATGGAGTGCGACTGGACCGTCCAGGTGTACCACATATTCCGTGAAGCTAACGGCTGCATGGATGCTCTAGCAAAGAGGGAAATTAGCAACAGTGCATTTTGGAAAACTAAGATACCTGTCCCGCTTTTGTATATGCGGCTTTTGTATGAGATATGGAATATCTAGGGACTAATAGAATGTGTCCCGTAAAGGCTATAATGCTTGCTATTGTTTGACATTATATATATTTAAATAATACTCCCATTTTTATCAAAAAAAAGAAAAAAAAGAAAAAAGAAAAAGAAAGATAAGACTTTTGGTACAACAAAAAGAGATGTAATAACTTTTTGTACAATACTAGCCTTTGGAAGTTGGAACCTACTTGGAAGTTTGGAACATAACTCCAACAAGGCAAAACCTGTTTCCCATTAACTGTGTCTTGTTTGTATACAAACGTGGATCTCGTTGGCCGCATGAAAGTCAATGTACAAAATCAAATTCACATCTCCTCCAAGTTGCTGTGGTGCGGTCTAAAGACGCGAAACAAAACCAACGCCATGTCCATTGTCTATAGCGGTGCATGTAGTTGCAGACCTTCGAAATAAAATTTATTCTTAGCAATCCCTATTGAAGGTAAACAGAAGTTTTACTTTTAACACTACTCTGTTAGGTCAAATACCTATGTGTTAAAAGGAATTAAATAACCTCAAGCAATAACTAAACAAAACTCACACAAGCATTAGGGGATAAAAAAACAACTATACAAGAACACAAAATTTAACTAGGTGAAAAACTCTCTACGTTTGAGGAAGAAATCACCAATCAAATCTGACCAATCCAACTTTTTATCAATATTAACAACAATCTTAATCTTAGCAAACATTCACTTTGGATTTTATTTTTTTCTAGTATTATTCTTTTTTACCTAGCAACCGTAATTAATTTAAGCAATAATAAATGTATTGTAATGTATTAAGAAATAATTATTTTGCGTCTTTTCATTTGTTCATAATTTGTTAATACTTTTTTTTTTTTTTGAGAAAAGAGATAGACATAATTTGTTAATACTAAATGGGTGTTATTCTGAATTGTAAAGTTGTGATTTACAAATATGTATTTTGTTGGCTTTTATTCCGTGCCAAATTTGATTGTAATTAAATTCAATCTTTTGTACCCTATATTTGTTGTGGGATTTAATTGTAAGGGTTGTGTGTTAGAAAGAGAGAGTGTGAAGACTCAAGCAATTGAAGCCAAAAGATTTCTTGCATGTAGATCGCGACTAAGCATCTCGCGAAGTGAAGCATGTGCCTTGCACATGACTGGAATGCGAAGAGTCAGTACAAATAAAGACAGTTGTGTTTCGCTAGTATCTCGCAAGTAAGGCCTTCCTGCGAGTATCTCGTGAGTAAGGCCTTCATGTGAGACACCTGCAAAACATTCTGTTCTGCTAGATTGTACTATCTGATACACACTTTCTGTACCCACACTATATATACCCACATTATCTACAAATGTTGAGGAGTTCTTCTGAGAGAAAACCCTAGCCAAACACCTTGAGAGTTAGAGATTATCATACCCATATATCTCTACACATATGCTTGTGGATTTCCTCAACTCCTACCTCTCCATTTCCATACCATTAAGAGGTTGATAGCCCAAACACTTATCACACTCTTTCAGAGTGTCAAGTGAGGTTTTGGTGCTGCTAGGAAGCATTGCAAGAAGCCAAGGATGGCAGATGTAACATGGAGCATCTTGCGGGATCCGGAGAGCTAGATAAGACACGGTTTTGAGAAGCCTTGTTGGAGTAGGAGCTTGGAGGGCTTAGGTACAGCGGGTAGATTAGGCTTGGAGGGTCTCTTGCTAACCTATGTATCCCAATTGATTGTCTAGTGGATTGATTACCGCTTAGAGGGCGGCGGAGAGGTTTTTCGCCAAGTTCTTCGGTTTCCTCTTTGAAAACACATCGGCGTGTTATCTGTGTTTGCATTCTTCTTCCCTACTCTTTTACATTTCATTTTACTATTGTGTTTATATGCATATGTGTTAGAGTAGCTTGTTTGTTTATCCGCTCGCCATTACACTATTCCGCACTTAGAATTAAGTTAGTGTAAAATCTATCGAGCCGTAACTTTTATTTGGGGGTCTAAACAGCTCTTGTGTTTTTCAACACATTTTCGAGCTTTTGTGAATTTTCATGAATTTTTCTTCATACTTTGGCTTCCCTCAATTGAAATCCTGTCTCTGATGTTTAGTACACTATAATAGATCCTATAATATAATAATTCTTTAGCAATGACCATTCAATTATTTGGTTGTTATTTTATTACGAGGAATAGTTATTTCTTTAGAAAAACTATTCTTTTATAATGAAGAATAACCATTCATTATCAAAATAACTATAATAACTATTACTTTACCTACTTGACATTTTAAAAATTAAAACTCCCAAATAGCCCTTGCAAAATTGTTGCTAACTTCTTCCCTGTTAGGCTCTCTCCCTATTAGCACCTTTCTTCTCTCTCTTAGTTTATCCAAAAACTGACTAAGTTTATGAACAACATATGTAATATCTTGTCTAGTTAAAGTTAGATATAAGAGTCTAACAATTAAACTTCTAGATTTTTATACTAAGTTATAAAAACCAAAGTTTTCAATAAAGTTGTTTCAATTTGTTAGAAAGAAAATATTTTGATGTGAGCCAATAATGAGAAAGTCCATGGGCTCAAGTTTTGTGGCACTAACTTTTGCTAGAATCTTGACACAGTTGAGTGGTGTATAAAAAGTAATGGATTTATGTAAAAGTAATAGTTCACAAATAATAGTTACATCTCTCTTCAAGTTGTTGCTAAATTTGTATCAAATGGTGTGATTCTAGAAGAACCCATTAATACTGTTGTAGTATTTGGGGTTATCGATATTTTATAATTTTATTTTTTAATGAAAAAGGTAATACTTAGATGTAGTATATTGGATTTCCCAATTAGATTCATATACTTGTTGCATTGACAAAAAATAAAAGAAAAGATGTTTTTATTTCTAATGACAATTAAATTTAATGCAGTCAAGTTTAATTTAATTGAACAACATAATGTACTACACTTAAAGTATTATAATTAAATTTTATCCTAATAAAAATTCTTTATCTTGTCTAAGTCTTCATCACATAGGCCAAATAATATAATTAAGTTTTAGTCTAATAGTGTTGCATGCAAAGATTTTATAAATAAACAATATTATTTTAAATAGGTGAAGTTTACCTGTATAAATTACATTTATTGTTACATTAATTTACAAATTTTATGTACTACTTTAACATTTTTATTTTGGGTAAAATAATATTTTGGCCCCTAAATTTTATCAAAAGTTTTTTTTTTCTAAACTTAAAAATAAAAAATAAAAATTTAGGGATAAAAATATTTTTTCAATGATTTAAGAATGATTTTTTTTTTTTTTTTTGGGTTAAGGAAAAAAGGTGAAACGTTTTCAATAATTTAAGGACAAAAAATAAACTTGTTAAAATTTATAAATGAAAAACAAACTTTAGACTAAAATAGTATTTTACTGTCATTTATATCTAATTTATTGTTGTGAAAATCTTGCAGGGAGAAAGATTATAGAAGATGATGTTTGTACACTCTGTACAAGGACTATTGTATTTAGGATCCATGCGTTATGGGAATGCGGGATGGCACAAGATGTTTGGACTGATTGTTCAATTAGGCTACAGAAGTGCATTCAAGGCTAACAAGATATGCTTCAGTTATTTCGCAACTTGCTAAGCAGACTGTCCACAACTAAGTTTGAATTATTTTTAGTTCAAGCATGATTGATTTGGAATCAAAGGAATGCTGTGAACCATGAGGGGAGATTAAAGGATCTGAGGTAGCTAAACAAAAGGTCAAGGGACTATTTGGAGGACTTTCATCAAGCCCAAAAACAGCTGATAATCCCAATGAGACATACTGGTGTACATATATGGCAACCTCCTCAAGAGTAAATATTCAAGTTGAATTTTGATGCTACAATTTTTTCAGAATTGAACAACTCCGGTGATGGTGCAATAATTTGTAATGAGAAGGGCAAGGTGATAGCATCTATCTTGGCGAAAGGCCCTCAGGTGGGAGTTTGTGAAGAGGCAGAAACTTTAGCCTGTAGAAAGGCGTTGGAGTTTGCTATTGACGTAGTTTTCTCATAATTGGTGATTGAAGGGGGATAATGCAAATGTCATGAAATCAATCTCTTCCATTGGCATAAACCTATCTCGACTAGGCCATATTATTCATGATTAACAATGACTTGCTCAGGGGCTTCGTTGGGTGAACATTAGTTGTGTAAATTGGGGTGCTAATTATGTGGCCCACTCTTTTGCTAAAAATGCTAGGAATGTATTTGAAGATTTGTACTAGATGGAGACCCACTTCCACCAGTTGAGGTCATTTTCAAAAAGAAAATTTAAGTTAAAACAATCATTCATATCTGACAAGAGATAATACGTAATCCTCTCCACTAACAGAATGCCTTATGCCCCTTTTTTAGTCCTTTTTTAATTCTTCCCTGTTGACTTTTCAGCCAAAGCGACTTTTTCTTTTTTCTTTTTATCCTTACCCTTCAATTTTTTTATTCCACTGAATAAGAAAGAAAATTAATTTATAATTTTTAAGTTCTCTACTTTTCTTTTCTTTTCTATCACTTTTTCACTTTAAAAATGAATGGCAGTCGACAAGTTCTAATAAAGTTGTAGTTTTAGTTTTGACAAAAAAAAAGTAACAACGGTAAATTTTGTTATAATATTTAATTACTTTAATTGATTTTAGTTTGATCTGGTTGACAAATACTTCAATTATAATGAAAATATTGTAATTTTTTTTATTGCACTCTTAGGACAAGTGAACAACTCTTCTGTTAATTTAAAGGGTCATGTTAACTGATATTTTTAAGATAATTGTTAATAAACTATAATAAAAAATATAAAATTTAGGTACAGTACTTAAGTATTGCTTAGATTTTTCTCTTAAAATTTTATCATGTGAATTTTTTTTATAGGATGAAACTCATAAAAGTGTATTTTTTAATTAAGTAGTCACATGACTGAATTTTAAGAGGAGAGCCTAAGAAATATTACCTAAGATACTGTATTTAAGTTTTGTCATAATAACCTTTCAAAAAAAAAAAATTTTGTCATAATAAGAAAATTTTAACATCATTTTTATGAGAAATATAATAAATTATTAATAATATTTATTATTTTTTCATTCACTCAATAAAATATTTATAAAAATAACCCCTAAACTAATGCGGGCAATGACTAACATTTACCAAATTTAAATACACTCTAAAAAGTAAAAAGAGTAAAAGGACATCATCTAATCGAATCTTAAATAATGACAAAGACTCAGCAACTTATTTCCATTCCATTTTCTGCATTATTTCTTCAGGTGGCCACCGTAATAAACTTTTCCTACCTTAGTATCTTAGTATCTTTTGTAGACCAGAATCAATCCAATCTTCTTGGAGCAGGAACTCAGCTCAGCCGTTCAGGTTCGTGTGCTTGCTAACTTTTTATTACGAGCTTTTAATCATTTGCAAAGCTTTTTTGAAGCAACTTTCTTTTTCATAGTTCCTAGAATTTATCCTTTTTTTTTTTTTTTTTTTTTTTAAGAAAGTTAAAATAAATAAAATAAAAAGCATCAGAAAAATCTCAGGGAAGAAACAACATTGTACAGAGAAAAACCACAACCACTAGGAAGTCAGGGGGGCTTACTCGGAGAAACCTCGCAAGAGTCGTCAGTGAAGGAGTTGCAAATCGTAGGCCGGCGGTGCCAGAGCTCGGATCTAACCCGATCCAGTCAGATCTGGTCCGGAACCACCACTAACAGTCTACAGAGAGAGGCCTAACCATTGTTTAATCCACTTCTTCCTCTGCTCATTGTTTTAAAATTTTATTACCGCAGCTTATTTCACAAGTTTTGAGTAATGCTATACAAATTATTTTATAACTTTTTTTTACAAATTGATAATATATATTTTTTTTTGAGAAATACAAATTGATAATATGGTCACTGAAAAAATTGATGCTAATAGTAGATCTAGGTAAAAAATAAAAACTAATATGAATTTGTTATATCAATGAGTTGTAAAAATATTATAAAATAGTTTGTGGTTACAGCAACATTCTAATTTTTTGGTTACAATTTATCATATGGCAGAATGTGAACGGTAAAAAAGAAGAAGGTAAATTCATGTGCAAAGTGATAAACAAACCACCTATTATTAATTGTCTTTATTTATTTATTTATTTTTGTTAAATATAGGGTAAAAAATATGGACCAATTTTTTTTTTTTAATAATTATTTTAAGAAATCCTAAACCCAAAGTCACAAACCCTCTTGCACAATAGTAATATTTAGGTTAAATGCATGATTCATCTTTTGATCTCTCAATTTTTTTTGGGGGTAAACCAACCTTTGATTTAAATTAACTACGAATAAGTCTATTACAAAAAAAAACTTATGTCTCTCTATTTCTCTATCTTTCAGTCTCTCTGTAACGTTTGGTTTCCTTTCTTTTTTCTATCCATTTTTGTTTTGTTTTTTGTTTTTGGTTGAAATTAGGTTATACGCATGATTTCCTTCTGGGGCTAGGGCTGGGAATGAATTGTTCTTGGAGGGGAGGGGGCCCAAAGGCCCCAAACATAATTTTTAATAAAAATTTACCTATTATTATTATTATTATTATTTTGGGGTCAGGGCATGGCCTGGCCCCCCTAAAGGTTCCGTCTCTACGCAATATATTAGATGCTCTTAATTAGACTTCGGTTATTTCTGTAAACTTGGGCAGGTGCCTTAAATCTGCCTAAAGAAGAATATATAAGGGGCTGTTTGAATTTCATGTTTTCCATCACTTATCATTCTATTTTCATTACCCATAATTCAAAACTGGTGGGTCCCATGGCAAAAGGGTGTGTTTGGATTTGTTTTCAGTTTTTGTTTCCATCACTCAAATCTCTGATTTTTAAGTGATGAGTTAGCAAAATTGAAAACAACTTTTAGGTGTTTTTTAATTTTATTTATTTTTATACAAGATAGAAATTTTACTCTAGCCTAATCTAAGTGTATATATGTGTGAAACTCTCTCCTGAAAACTTGAATCTCGATCCTTACTTCTTACATCCCACAAGCACTTATACTTGTAGAGTGACCACCATACTAAGGGTATGCGGTGGTACTTTTGGGTGTTTTCAAGTTATGGAACTGAGTTATGTGGTATTTTTGTAATTTTACTCAACTGGATGGGACCCAGCTTATGCCTTGTCACATCAATCTGACTTTATGCACCTGTGCTCTCCGTCTCTCTCTTCATCGGACCTTCACAAACCCATAACTTACCGCGACATGAGCATCACATGTCACCTCCACAGACCCATAACTCACCGCCTCCATAAGCATCACAACATCACCGGACCTCTCACTCTTGGGTCCTTCACTGTCTCGAGTCCCTCAGTCCATCACATCATTGGCTTCTCTCTAAATCGAACCACCATGGTTTCTAGGTCTCAAGCTCAGCCTGCCGTGGGCCTTGATCTCTTGCATTTGACTTTCCTCTCTAAACTGAACCACCATGGTTTAAGCTTCAAGCTCCACCCTCTTTTTGAAACCCTCTTTCTTTTTTATTTTCTTTCTATTTGGTTGATTTAGGTTTGAGGGTTTGACAAATGGAATTTGGATTTGGGGTTTCAAAATACAAGATTTTTGTTTTGGGTTTTGCGTTTGTTTCAAAATTGGTATATGTGTGTATTAGAAAAACTATAGCCTTGTGATGTGTGTGTGATCTGCTTGTATTTGATCTGCTTTCCTTTCTTTTTAGCTAATGCTTCTTTCTCATTGCTTGAAATTTTTAGAGAGAAAAATGAGAGAGTGGGCTGAGAGAAAATATCACGCGGGTAAGGGCAACATGAAGACTACTATTACCGTTATGAAAAAACAGACTTGTGGGTTCCACATTTTTGAGTTAAACTTGAGTTATTAGAAGTTGGAAACAAGTACCAAACATGCCACCTTAGGAAGTTGGAGTATTTTTAGTGATAAGTGATGAGTTATTGAGTGATGAATGAGCATTTTTTGAAATCCAAACTGCCCCTAAGAATTACGATTTATTGAGTTATTTGGCTGGTTATTATGTAAATACAAGTTTATGGTCAATTTGAAAGTTTTTGGGAGAAATAATGAGAGAGGTCTAATTCTATAGAGGGGGTGTCGAACTGAAAAATAATTTGATGTGCAATTCTGAAATATAAATATTCTTAATTTTAGATTTATTACTAATATTGAGTAGTCTTTTTTTTTTTTTTTTTAAATATAAATTTTCTATAGGTTTTTTTCCAATTATTTATTAATTTATTTTCTCTTAATCTAGTATGTTATATTCTATCCTCAAATTTTATGTATTTAGTTGTGTTTAGGAGAGATTTAATATTCATTTTTTTAATAAAATGGTAGAATTTTCACACACACCCATATATATAGTGCAAGGTAGAATTTTAAAGTTTTATATATAACATGTGTACACATTATGACATAAGTGATATCATCCTGAATTGATCTGACCCATAAAAGACTAGAAATTAATTTTTAAAAGAAAAATAAAACAATTTTAGTTGCGCTGATTCTAAACCTGTACCTAATTGGATTATATTCTAACTAGATTTGATTGCCAAAGTGTACTCTGATCCTAACACCATGTAGGTATATTGACAGGTTAAATATGGAAACAAGGACAACCTCAAGTATAGCTGTAAGTGAAGTTCTTAACGTAGACAATTATTTGGTTTGGAGCGTTCAAGTGAAAACCTATTTGATTGCTCAAGATCTTTGGGACATTGTTGAAGCAACTGACGAATGTCCTAAACAAGAAGATGATGAAGCTGCTTTCAAGGATTGGAGCAAGAAGAATGCCATGGCTTTACACGTGATCCAAATTTCATGCTTGCAACGGATATGTCATGTGATTAGTCTGATTACTTCCGCTAAAATTGCTTGGGAAACTTTGGAAGAAATATGCAGCATCCCCAAAAGTGATTATGTTGGTATGTCTCTCTCTATACTGCACGTGCTCAAACATTTTATACCTCAAATAGGCCTAAGGTCTAGAAGATATGATAATAAACTTAACACCCCCCCCCCCCCCCCACCCCAAAAAAAAAAAAACCTTAAAAGAAAGAAATGAATTGAAATACAGAATCATCATGCTTTTCCTCCTCCCCTCTGTCTCGTCTGTTTGCCACCACCATTACAATTTTACAACCTTATTACCTTAATACACCAGCAGTATTAACAGAAGCAAAGGCAACATTTGAAGAGCGGGAATGGCCTTATGCCGGAGGACATGCGATGGGTGCTAAATCCATGATTGAAGCATTCAAAAAAGACCCATTCTAATACTGCTGCAAAAACGCCCCATCCCCATGGCAATTTTATTTAGATATAAATAAATTATAATTCGTGGTCTTATACTATGCTTTTATGCTATAATCATAAAGTTAGGCTCTTTCTCTCTCTCTCTCTCTCTTTTTTTTTTTCCCAAAAAATAAAGTTAGGCTCTTTTGTGGTCAAATCTCATACTACTTAATTATCTGATAAGTTTTGGGTTAAATTACAAATTATGTCCTCTAATTTTGTCTCAAATTCAATTCAGTTTAGCTTTTAAACTTCACTTTTGTTTAATTCAATTCTTTACTTTCAAGTTTATTCAATTCATGTCTTCCTGTGAAACGTAATTTCCTTCGAGAGGGAATTGAAGATCCATGATAGTAGCATGGTGTTATTGTGCCTCCATGCATTAAACACTGGGCTCAATGAGTCCAAGGGTTGCAAGATTGTTCCATCAACATAACAAATCTTATTTTTGGCAGTTACTACCATGAGAAAAGATCTACTTTCAGGTGTTGTAATTGTGTCGTCCATAAAAGGTTGAGTGACAAGACTAGTGCCTCGATTATACTCATTGTGCAGATAGTAAGGGTTTCAAGCATATTCTTCGGTTGAAGTCTGGTTGGAGAACATGTTTTAGCAAACATTGAAGAAGCTACCATTGAAGTAGTGGCGGTGTCAAGAACTTTTTCAAGGGTGACCAAGCTACACACACACGAAGAATGTTTATAATTTTTATTTTAACATATGATATTTTCTTACTTAAACAAAAATATTTATATTAAGTAAGTCTTTTACATTTTTTCTAAAAAAAAAAAAAAAAGTCTTGATATGTCTAAAAATATACAAGTCAATTTAATAAAAAAATAAATAAATATAGTATACATTAAATATACTATAATTGAATGCAACCTTCATTGCTCTCATTCCTAAAAAAGCCGCAGCTGTGGAAATAAAAGACTTTCGGCCTATTAGCCTTGTTGGGGGAGTTTATAAAATTCTTGCTAAAGTTTTGGCTTCTCGTCTTCGATTGGTTTTAGGCGAGATCATCTCTGCTCCTCAGAATGCCTTTATTCTTAATAGGCAAATTCTCGACTCTATTCTTATTGCTAATGAGTGTCTTGATAGTAGACTGAAGTCTGGTCAAATAGGGTTGTTATGTAAACTGGACATCGAGAAAGCCTTCGATCATGTGAACTGGAGTTTTCTTACTCTCTTGCTTGAGCGTTGTGGTTTTCCTGATAAGTGGAGGCGATGGATCTCTTTTTGTTTATCTACTGTTCGTTTTTCTATCCTTATTAATGGTACTCCCCATGGGTTCTTTGGAAGTTCTAGGGGGTTACGGTAAGGTGATCCTTTGTCCCCCTTATTATTTGTTCTGGTTATGGAGGCTGTCAGTAGAATGTTGGATAAGGCGGTCCATGAAGGTCGCTTGTTAGGTTTTAATGCAGGTGTTTCTACTGGTAGATCTTTGATGGTTTTTCATCTCCTTTTTGCTGATGATACTCTAATTTTCTGTGATGCTAATATTGATCAACTGCTGATTCTCCGTATGGTGCTCATTTGGTTTGAGGCTGTGTCTGGTCTGAGGGTCAATTTGGGTAAGTCTGAGCTGGTGGCTGTGGGGGCTGTTCATAACATGGATCTTTTGGTGGCTATCTTAGGCTGCAAACAAGGGTCTCTCCCAATGAAATATTTGGGTCTTCCTTTGGGGGCAAAATTCAAAGACAAGTCTATTTGGAATCCAATTCTTGAGAAGATGGAAAGAAAATTAGCAGGTTGGAAAAAATTATATTTATCTAAGGGAGGTAGAGTCACTTTAATTAAAAGCACGCTCTCTAACCTTCCTACTTATTTTCTCTCTTTATTCCCTATTCCTGCCTCTGTGGCCAACTGTATTGCTAGACTTCAGCGGGACTTTCTGTGGGGTGGCCTAGGAGATGAGCCCAAATTTCATTTGGTTGATTGGTCTACGGTGTGTACCCCGCTTTCTTCGGGTGGTTTAGGGATTAGGAACCTGAGAACTTTCAACATAGCTCTTTTAGGGAAATGGCTTTGGAGATTCGGGCAAGAAAGGGATGCTCTTTGGCGTCAAGTGATAGAGGTAAAGTATGGTTGTGATTGGGGTGGTTGGTGTTCTACCTCTTCCTCTAGTCCTTATGGTGTCAGTTTGTGGAAAAATATTAGCAGGGGGTGGCACTCTTTATCTCGGTTTATTATGTATGATATTGGAGATGGTTCAAAAGTGCAGTTTTGGCTAGATCGTTGGTGTGGGACTTCCTCTCTCGCTGTCCGCTATCCCGATTTATATAGGATTAGCTGTAGCAAAGAGGCAAGTGTGGCGGATCTTATGCGATTCTCCAATGGAGTCCTCCATTGGGAGATTCAGTTTTGTAGGGAGGTGCATAATCGTGAATTGGAAGCTCTTAGGAGCTTCATCAACTCCATTTATAGCACTCCTGTAAGGGGAATCGAGGAGGATAAGAGATTTTGGCTGCCTTGTAAGAGTAAGGGGTTCACGGTTAGTACTTACTACCATCTTCTTATTGGCCATAGTGAGCATTTTTTCCCTTGGAAAAGTATTTGGAAGCAGAAGATCCCCTCTAGAGTGGCTTTTTTTGCCTGGACCGCAGCCTTGGGGAAATGTTTGACTATTGACAATCTAAGGAAAAGAAAGGTTTGCATTTTGGATTGGTGTTATATGTGCAAGCGTAGTAGTGAAAGTGTTGACCATCTTTTCCTTCATTGCCCGGTTGCTTCAGAGTTATGGGATATGGTTTTTGGTTTATTTGGAGTGTGTTGGATCATGCCCTCATCTGTTGTTGGTCTCTTTGCTTGCTGGCAAGGTCACTTTGGTCGCCTCTGCAATGGAGTTATTTGGAAGGTCGTTCCTCTTTGTTTGATGTGGTGTATTTGGAAGGAGAGGAATAGTTGATGCTTTGAAGACTCTGAGCGTGCTATGCCTGACCTCAAGCTTCTTTTCATCCGAACCTTACTTGAATGGTTCTCTGTGTGGAGAAACCATCCTTTTTCTATTTTGGATTTACTTGACTTTTGTAATTTTCGTTCTTGACTTGCTCCCCCATGTATACTCCCTGTGTGCTTGGGTGTATCTTTTTTACTATCAATGAATTCTTATTACTTATCAAAAAAAAAAAAAAAAAAATGACATAAGAGTAATTAGAGGGAATTAAAAATACATTAGTCAACTATTTAAGTGCATTACATATTTTTAATAAGAATCTAGAGAGGCTAGTATTTAAATTTAGGGTAAATTATGTATTTGGTCTTTATTCTTTACGTTATATTTCAATTTGGTTCCTAACTTTTTAGTGTTGTGTTAATTTAATCTCTGCTATTATCTCTTGGATAAAAACCGTTGATGTGGTAAGCAGCCAAAATAAAAAATTAGTTTATTGCCACATCAACGACAACTAATTTTTTATTTTGGCCATTAGTCACGTCAGCAATTTCCATCTAAGAGATAATAACATAGACTAAATTGACATGAATGAATAACTCAATCTTTGCTTATATATACAAGAAGCAGAGAATACAAAATTGGAAAAATAAGAAAAACTGAAACTCTGACTAATTAATAGCTTATAACTAACATAACAGAAAGGTCCACCAACTCTAAGTACCAATGACAACATAACACGTGTACTGTCACAATGGTGGGATAAATACATAACTAAGCTGCCAGTAGGTTTCTCTATTTAGATGTCTAAGCTGTAGGTCGTATGTAACAAACTCATTTCCTACCTGTAGGTTTCACTTTTTTACTTCATCCAAAAAAATGTAATTATGTTCTATTTTCCCCATTAGTTAAAATTCCCCCTCATCTGTCCAACTTTATTTTGTTCTCCCAGACCTGCTATCAATTATTGGAAATTTATTTTTTTAATGGCTGCTACTAGTTATATTCTTGTTTGGGTGGCTGGTACTAGTAGAGTGTTGGTGAGCTTCCCTTCTATCCATTTTGTAATTTTTCTTTCATTTAGATCTTCCAAATTACAGGTTAAATATAATTAAGTGAGGAAAATGCCATAAAGTTGCTCGCTGCTATTTTTTTTTTCTTAGGATTTTTATCTCTTGCTATTAATTAAATCATAATATATTTTCATTATCAAATGGAAAATTATTAATTGTCTCATACTCCCAATATTCACACTCTATGCACACTGGACATCACTTTGAAAAAAAGCAAATTCTAATTTGGAATTAAAATACAAACTATTTACACTAACCTCTTCTAAATAACCAAAAATAGGCTCTAAAAAACTTAAATTTTGTATTTTACCCTTCACTTCAATTTCCATTCACATTCCTCTAATAGGAACTTTGGAAAAAAAAAAAAAAAATCCCCAAAGAATTTTAATGTATTTTTAATCATTCAGGGGAGGGCATGTGTAAATAATTTATATTTTAAAGAAAGTGACTATCTTATTCCAAATTAAGGGGAGGTGAGTGTCATAACAAAAAGTCTTAGAAAAAGTCACAGCTTCCCCTTTCAAAAAATGTCCACTCTTTGTAAACAATTGTTTGGAATGCAGAGTGTGTACATTGGAAGTATGAGGAGAAGCTAAGATCAGGAAAACACGTAAAGCAAGAATGGTTGAAATGTAATATACCTAATACCCCACTATGGTATTTTGGATATCTAAAAGAGTTTAATAGAATCTTCACTGAGTCACAATTTTATATGTGAGAATGATATGTTAAATTCTTGCTGGTGTTTCAATTGCAGAGGAGAAGGCAGAAAGTGATATGGCTTGGAGTAATCGGACGAAAACACTTTTAATGAATCATGATCTTTGGAACATTGTTGAAACAACCACCGAACCAACTACACCTGCTTGGAGCAAGAAGAATGCTTTGGCTTTATATTTGATCAAGGAATCCGGTGGGCCGGCTGTATTTGATTTGATAGAGAAGATTAGTATGGCTAAAATCGCTTGGGATACCTTGGCAGACACAGGTAGCAATCTCTCTCCTAAAAATACACATGCTCTAACAATCTAAAATAATAGCTTAAAGTTTGCAAATCGATGATATAATAATAGCTAAAATAATAACACTGGAGTGGTTGCCATTGTTTCTTCGCTGTATTCAGTGTGGTTGTGGTGGAGGTGGTTTCGGTGAGTCTTTGCCCATTTTGGTCACTGATAGGGTTGTAAAGAAATAAACTTTCTGAATTAAACTTAAGAAAGAAACTCTCTCTTAAAAAGATTATTATTATCGAAGAAAAGAAATGGAGAGCATAAAAATAAAATACAAAGCTCCTCTGCTATTTATACTACATAATAGAGCATATACACGAGCACAGAAAAAGAGCGGGAAAAGAAAACAGAAATAACAAATCTAACTAACGCAACGGTTACGAAAGAAATTAGTAAGAGTATGACATGTGTGCTAACTATATGACATCGCTTTGTGAATTTTCGTTTGTTCTTGTTTAATGATACGGCATCGTTTCTTTGTCTCTTGTTTCTTTTCTTTAATCCTAATGACACCATTTCCATCTTTGGGTTCTTCTATTATTTCTTCACAAAACGCTGCCGTTTTCTTCAGCTTCTTTTCTTTTTTTCTCTTTTCAACTTTAACGAGGGTCAATTTGAGAGAGAGAGAGAGAGAGAGAGAGAGAGAGAGAGATGGGTATGGTACAAGCAGTGATGACAGTTTTGATTATTGGGTTATTAAGAATTTAGGGGGGTGTTGGATGGGGTGAGGATGGATGAATGAGATCCCTGTGAGATGTGGATGATAGGGAAGGTCTGTGTATGTCAAAATTCTATATAACTGTAAATTATGAGTTTGATTTCTTTAATATGTAACTAGCTCCCTACTTTCTTGATCGATAAGGAGAGTGCCATAAAGAAATGACTCTCCAAGTGTTGCTTGTACAAATCAGAGCATTCCTATCCTGTGTTCCATATTTCTTTTCTTTTTTTTGTTGGGGAAATTACCATTTTAGTTCATACATTTTGGAGTTATAGTTAGTTTATTCTCTTCATTTTAGTAACAATCAATTTAGTCCTTACTATTTTCAATTTGCAGTTAATTTAGTCCCTGCTAGAAACTCATTAACGAAAAATGTTGATGTAGCAAACAAATGACAAGTTGGCACACTTGAATTTTAAGTAGTGATTAAAAAAAAAAAACTGCCATAACATATGAATGGAAACAAAATAAAAAAAAACAAAAATCAATTTCTTTCTAAACAAACACTTAGGTCCATTTGGTTGAGGGATGAAAAAATTGGGGGGGGGGGGGGGACCAAACTGATTTTAAGCAAAAATAAAAAATAAAAATGGTTGGGGTGCGAAAAAATAGAAGGATAGAAAATGGAGAGATGATAGAAAAGTGAAATGATAGAAGAGATTTTAATTTCCCTTATTTGTGTTTGGTTGGTGGGTGGAAATGTGGAGGGATAGGAATATTTTTTTTGTTTGCATGAGAAGAAATATGAGGGGATAGAAAATAGAATCTTTATAAATTTACTTATATGTCCTTATTAAAAAAATGTTGCCTAATTAAAAAAAAAAAATACAATCCCCCGAGTTTCTTAAAAAAGAAAAATAATGTCCAATAAAAAAGATAATTAAAAAAAAAAAGAAAACCCTATAGTTGAAGAGCAAAACACCTTAAAAGGAACCAAACACCAAAACAAAAAAAGACAAAAAAAGAAAAAGAAGTGAAGCAGTGTATCATGTCCATAAAAAGAAAAAAAGAAACAAACAAAATGTGAAATGAAGGGCAGTTTAGTTATTTGACTACAACTATTCTTCTCCTGTCTATTTTCTCTCTAAATTGGGGAGGTAGCATTTTGGTTGGTCCCAAATATTTTCTCTTGGAATCCACCAAAAACAAGTCTCTCCAAAATGGGGAGAAAACATAACTAAGAACTTGGCTTTGGGTTCATACAGTTTCTTTTACAAAATTAACTCCTCTACAACCTCTTCTTCCCCCCACCCCCGCCCCCCAAAAAAAAAAAAAAAAACTCTACAACGTTTCAAGCTCTCTTACTTTCATCTATTTTTGTTGTTTTCTTCATTTCTCTTTAGTTGCCTCTCATTTTACTTTTGCTAAATGGTCGTGTGCATGCTGTTTTTTTATTTATTTTTTATTTTTAATTGGGCATTATTTTTATTTTAATAAACTTGTTGGAATTAATTTTTTTGGTTGATTTTTTTTAATTGAGCACAATTTTTTTTTAATAAGGACATATCATTCAATTTATACTTCATTTTTAATCCTCTCATTTTTCTTCTCAACTAAACAAATGAGTTTTCCACTTTTCTATCCCTTTCTTATTTTCCATCATTCCACTTTTTCATCCCCCAACCAAACAGACCCTAATACTCAAAATTTTATCTTTCTTCTCTTAGCTGTGATTCACTACATGAAACTTGACTCTCGAAACCTTTTTTTTTGTTCTTATCCTTGGGTTAACTAAAACTAGAACAAAGGGGTGGTTTTTTTTTTTTTTTTTTTCTTCTGCTTGTCCAAGTCGAAATTTGCTAATAGGATTTTGAGTTTCATTTGGCTTTTTATCTCTTGTTGATCAAAATATGTGGGTACATGAGTTTGGGTTTGAATTTTCTCTAGGTCTTATTGATAATTTGAAGAGCAGGTGAAATTTTTTGGTTTGCATGTTATCTTGCTCTAGTGGAGATTGGGTGTTACAGTGAAATTTTCTTTGTTCTTATTGATAATTTGTGACAATTTTTTTAATATTAATTAAAAAAATTTATTATTTTTTTACTCACCACATAAGCTTCAAGTGTGCCAACTTGTCATTTGTTTGCCACGTAAGTATTTTCCATTAATGAGTTAATGGTAAAGACTAAATTGACTGCAACTTGAAAATAGCAGGGACCGAATTAACTGCTACAAAAACGTGGGAACCAAATTGACGGTGACCCAAAAATGTAGGAACCAAAATATTATTTTTGTATTCATTTTTGTCTATGTTGGCTCTATTGTTCGCTAAAACAATAAAACACGACCCCACATTTGAAGCTCTATCCCTGTTCAAATTTTGGCTTTTTGCCTATTCAGATGTGAGTGAATCGTTTTGTGAGAGAGAGCTATGCCGATCTTTTGGCAAATAGTTGATTCTCCTTTGTTTTCTAATGGAGAGAGAGAGAGAGAGAGAGAAGAAGAAGAAGAAGAAGAAGAAGAAGAAGAAGAAGAAGAAGAAGAAGAGGAGAGAGAGAGAGGGAGAGAAAAGAAAAAATCAATTTTTTATTCAACCAGGGATTATTTTAAGGAAGAAAAATGTTTGGAGTCGCTATAGTAATTGCTACAGTGCTTTCTTCTTTAAGAGAGCTATTGTAGCAACTCTAAAAAAAATTTAGAGTTTAGAGAAGCTATTGGAGGGTTTTTGTGTGTGTGTGTGTGTGTTTGTTTGCTCTCCAAAGATAGCTTTAGAGAGTCTATTGGAGATGCTCTTAGATCTAAAAACAAATTCCCACTGTAGCGGCATTTAGTTATTTTCTTCACTTATTTTATTCACCTCTCTCTCTCTCTCAAAACTCAGACTTCCTTCATACTCTCTCTCCAATCACCAACTTAGTGGGCTATCTCTATAGATGAGATGGCAGCAAAGCTAGGCAGTCATCTGTGGGATGCATGGTGGTTGATCTAAGAGTTTTGGATTTGGTTGTGGTGGCCATCGTGGCCGTACAGGGTGGTTGCTACTGCTATTGGTAGGTTTGGCTTTGGGTTTTCGTGGCTGGGTTTGGCCATAGTCAGTGGTGGTTGTCACTGGGTGTATTGTTAGCTAGGTTTGGGCTGTTTGGCCACTTGTGGTGTTGATTATTGGTGTTGTGTGGGTTTAATATTATTTTAATGGATGAGTGGTAAAGTAAAAAATGGAAGGTAGGGTTTATTGTCAAGTATGAATGTAAAAATAAAGTAAAATGCTAAAGCCACAAATTATTTTACCATTTTTTTAAACTATTGATGTGGTAGGTGGTTATTAGAAAGTAAAAATGTGATTTTAAAGTTGGTCTCATGAATTTGTAATTTTTTAGCAATGAAACTTGATGGGCCTCATATATACCAATGCTTCGAGCTAATCTAGTTGGAAAGAACTAGTTGGTTTAGTATTAAATATAATTGTTTTAGGTTCTTCGGGGAAATCTAGTGATCATGTTTGTTTATATTTTTGGTTTTTTAGTAAATTCTTTATTGATGAAAATAAAATTTAATGATTTTAATATAAAAATGATTAATTTTTTTTTTTAAAACTGTGTGGAGAACAAAGAGAAGTGAAATATGAGATTCGCGCAGTCTCAGTTTCTCACTTCTTTAATCACTAAAAAAAGGGAGAAAAAGTAGAATAGAAAAAAAAGAAAAAGAAAAAAGAAATGCAATTGCATCACGAGAAGTTTAAGTGAATACACTCCATCATAGAGGAGAATGTTGTGCTTGTACTTTTAAATAAATTAAGGGAAAAATAATGGATGCCCTAAGGACATTGGTTTAGAAAATACTTTTAATAACTTTTATGTAAGAAGAAAAAAATAATTGATTTTTGATAAACCTTTTTATATATATATTTTTTATAAAAGTGGTATTAAAATTTTCCTAACATTGTCCATTAACAAAAGTTCCAAGGGCATCCATTATTTGTACCCATAAATTAAATCCGAGAAAGAAAGTATTATAAACATTATAAAGTTGAATTTATTTAACTATGTGTTGGCTTTATTCCGTGTTAAATTTGCTTATAATTCAGCATTTAGAAACCTTGTATTTAGGTGGGAATTATGTAAGGGTTGTGCGTGAGAGACTGTGAAGAATTGATTAAGTGTGTGCATCAAAGAGCATCTCGCGATTGGATCTCGCGATTGACTTGCAAGTGGTGACTTGCCAGAAGTGTCACACGTGTGAAGCATGCAAGAAGTTGAAGGGTCAGGATAGCTGGATCACGACAGGACAAAAAGTACAGTCTAGTCATTCTGTTATTTGGTGACTGGAACTCGCGACTCATCCCAGTTGCGAGTCACTCGCCAAAGCATCTTGTTTTGCAGAAAAATGACTTTTCACATTCCTTCTCATAACCTACTATAAATACCCTTATACCCACGAAATTTAGAGAGTTTCTAGAGAGAATTTTGAGAGATAAACACTAGAGAACAATAAGATTGAATCATCCACAACCTTATATATTTAATTCTCCAAATTCCTCTACTCTCACCCTCTTCATTGTCATACCCTTGAGAGGATCTCTAGCCAAATCTTTAACTCACCACATTCATATCAGTGAGAATGTTATTTGGTGCTTAGGAAGTAGTTCAAGAGAGAACCAATTCATTTGGTTGATGCAATGGGCTTATTATGGGATCTGGCAAGTTAGAGAAGACAAGGTTAGGCTTAACTCTGTTGGAGCAAGAAGCTTGGAGGGCTTAGGTACATCGGTAGATTAGGCTTGGAGAGTCTTTTGCTATTCATGTATCCCAACTGATTTTCTAGTGAATTATTTTACCGCTTGGAGGGCGGCGGCGAGCTTTTTCACTGAAATCTTTGGTTTCCTCTTCGATAATACGTGCCAATATTATCTTGCATTTGCTTCTCTCTATTCCTTACTCTTTGCTTTTAATTACTGTTGTGATTAAATGGTTTTTAGTAGTTTACTTGTTTGGGTATAGCTTATATTTATCATTTTGCACATATATTGTTTGAATATAAGCTTGTGTTGGTAATTTTGAAATTGGGGGTCTAAACATTCACAAGTGTTTTACACACTAAGTGAACTTTCAAACATTAAGGCAAATTCATGGATATGTGCTACAAATTCTTTATCCTATTCTTTGTGTTTTACTTTATACTCCACCAATCATAATAAAAATAAAAAAATAAAAATAAAAAGTGATAAGTTCTTGTCTCACTTTTTGTGTTCTAGTTGGTACTATATCTTCTCTAATCACAGTATATATATATTTTGGTTGAATTCAGGCACAACTCCTATGCAAATAATATTATTATGTTTAGTCAATGCTGAAATCTAAATTAATAGAATAATCATCTTGGAATTGCTATTGGATACTCCAAATATTTTGAATTCTATAGTAAAAGTACTATAAACTCAGCAGGGATGAATAACTATGAGAACGATCGCTTCAGTCAGTATGTATCCCTTGAAAAGCATATCTGCGAAGGTGAATGGGATGCTGCTAATCAGTTAATTAGCTCCAATCCGGAGTTAGTGACTGCAAAAATTTCAATTTCTGGAAGTACGGCTCTACACATTGCTATCTTTGAAGGACATATGAATATTGTGGAGGAGTTGGTAAAGATAATGTCGGAAGAAAACTTAAAAATAAAAAATGCAGGTGGTTATACTGTTCTAGGTTATTGCGCTATGGTTGGAAACATCCAGATGGCAAAATGTATAATTGGGAAGAGCCGGACCTTACTTAGCATTGGAAGTGAAAGACATGACTTCATTCCAGTCGTGCTAGCTCTTATGTATAACCCCCATGGAACAGAAATGGCGCGCTATCTCTATTCTGAAACTCCTCTGGAAGATCTAATGCCAAGAAATGGCATCAACGGTGCTATGTTTATTACCCGGGCTATTTATTCCAAAGCTATTGGTAAGAAGTTCAGATTCAAATATATTTTCGTATTCATTTCTATGCTTTGAAACAGTAGGCATGATTCCCTTTCAATTAATTTGCTTATGTTTGCAACTCAATAGATATGGCTTTGGATTTACTCGAATGTTACCCTGAGTTGGCTATTGCTCTGGATTGCAACGGGCGGTCTCCTGTGGAAGTATTGGCTTGCATGTCTTTTGCATATCGGAGTGGAAATCGGCTTGTATATTGGAAACAGAGGATCTACAACAGTGAGTATCACTCTCTTTTCTCGATCAGTCTATTAAATTATATGCTATTTTACTCACACCTTGGAGAGTTAATTTATGAATGTTGGTTTTATATTTAACTAATCGCTAACCCGTGCGATGCACGGGAAAGCTATTAATAACTTCCCTAATATGAAAAAAAAAAAATTCAATATCATGGTATAAATTATATACCAAACCAATAAAATCTATCACTTACAAAGTAATAAAATCTATCACATACAATGAGATATCATGAGATCATATTTAGAAAATATATAACTGATATAAGTACACTCCAATACAATTAATTACACAAATATAGTTAATTCCATACTCATTCAATCAAATATCTTTCATAAATTACATTAATCGTTTTTGATGTCCAAGATGTATCTAAATTCTAACATTGCTAGTAAACAAAGATGCTAGACCTCAATGGGATTGAAAAGGCAACATAATGCCAATTTACACAATTTCTAAAATCATTATTTCCACTATTGAGAGAGAGAGAGAGAGAGAGAGAGAGGGATGGCTGTTCCCATAATTTCTATCTAAAAGATGCTTCCACCATTAACATGTATTTCCAAATAAGTTCTCACGCAACTTGTAGGCTTACTAATCAGCAATTAGCTATCTGCATATATCATTGAATACTTTCAACCTAGCAACAATGATAACACAAATCGTAATAAATCCTACTTAATTATGCTGCTATTTGAGGGAGTACAGATTGACATAGATCTTGTGTGACTTCCATGGAAAACTTCTCTGCTAGAGTGCTAGCATTCTTCAAAATGGGCTTCCAAATTTTTAGATGTGTCTGTAACATGAACATTACTCTAAATGGGTGAGTAAACAAAACATCATAAACAATAAACTATACGCAAAGTGCATATGATATAGAAAACTAACCATGGCATTGAGATTGACCTCAATCCTGAATTCGAATCTGCCACAAACATCACTACCAGTTATTTTTCACAAAAAAAGTTTCAAATTGAAAGCTTTAAAGGTACAATGGAAGAACAAATTTTTTTCAAATTTTTTATTTATTATAAAAAAGAAGAAAGCGGTACCAATTTAACAGGATATATCACTACTTGTAATTTGGAAAGCAAAAATTAACAAATTATAGTTCACTAACTCAATTATCCTAAAATTTTCAAACCCATGCTAACAAATAGATATTGATATAAAATATTCACCTTGTAACATAACCTAATAAGTCTCAAACACACATCTTTAATAGCTTTAGATGAATTTGTCATAGTTGTATTTAAGCTATGGTGTAAGCAATAAGAGGCAGCAAATGTTATTCCATAAAAAACTATTCTCTTCTTGTCTAATAATGTTTAGGAGGGTTGTCGCTTTGAATTCAACTAAATTCTCTCAATTCCATCAGTCACAGCACAAACCATGTTGGCATGAAAAGAAACAAAAAATAATCCGAACAACAATAGAGGACTTTCATAGAACAGACATAAATTTTTTACCAAGCATAAATCAACTGCACTCAATTTTCATAGAGTACGAAATGTAAATATTTTGTACTCTAAATGACACAATGGATTCTGTGCAGTAACCTTGCCTAATCATATCAAAATATGCCCCAAGGATCCAAAAGCCAAGACAGTATTTAAATTTAAAACTTTCACCCTTGACCATAACACTGCTTGCCTTATAAATCAATTTGCTTTATTCAAATGAAAATCCCAAGTTAACATAAAGCACAATCTTGTAGGCGTTTGATTTAGAAAGCATTTATTCTATTGCAATAATCATTATAACTTATTCAACATATTTTAACACCTTTAAATTTAAAGCAACAAAATTAAACAACAATTAAGTTGCATTTGTCAAATGACTACACCACAACATTCAAGCTTCAACTACAGAATGGTGATCAAGGATAAACAGTCTAAATCTAAGAAACAAAGCAAAAACCATTTAAAAAAAAAAAAAAAAAAACTAAAACGCATAGGTCTGCCACCATACCCTAACCCATGTTCCTTTATCAACACAAAATCCTCCAATCTAAGCATGCTCACCATCAAAGAGTCCCACACATGAGGGAGACTATCAAACCAACACCAAAAAACCCTTTCAATTAAATCTCCACCTTTTTTGCTTCTTGGTGTTGTAGATGTCTTCTATCATACTCTGCTTTTCTCATCATTCAACCTTAATTAAAACCAATAACCCAAATAACTAAATTAAAAAAATTAACCTGAAATAACAAAACCTAAATGTCATGACTATAGCCTCACTTCCATTGCCATAGCTTCAATCCCTTCCACCTGCAATATGTCATCTATTCTATCACGCATAGCTGCCATAAGATTACCCTCAAAGTCGCAAATAGCTATCCCAATTCCACTTTCAGTTTATACTACCCCAAAAGATGGTGGAACCCAACCTACACCAGGCCGAGATTGTACCTCTACCTGTTGAGCCTGATTTGGAACTAAGTTATTGAATGGTAACTCAACTGAAGGTTTCACCTGATCTGGCATTTCCCCACACCCACATGTACCCAACTATTTCTGTTTGTCCAGATTGCCCAACAAATGCATTAGAATTTCTCCATTTCACTTGTTGAGCAGTGCTGAAAAACGTTAATAATAGCCTCTACCCCATACCATTATTAGCCGATGGAATATCATGATTGAAAGAAATATTTTCCCAAACCTCTGTTGCATGTAAACACTGAAATAGAGCATGATAAGTAGTCTTCACTTCCTGGCATAGTGAACAAAATGGGTCCATGCTATATTAACAGACAAGAAGAGAGAGTTTTTAGTGGAGCTAGTCACTAACCTGTGCGATGCATGGGAAAATTTTGAATGTATTATTTTACTAATTTCCTCCCAATGCAATTATTGAAATAAAGTTGCAGCATTTTCACAGTGATCAAACATCTTCTTTTCTATTTAAGCACTTTTGCTGTATCCAAATAGAGAATAACACTAAAAAATAATTAAACCATCCCAAAGCCTATAATTCTCAAAGTTAAACATAAGAATAGAGTATTTAGAAGACTACCTTTTGTGATCTACTCTCCACATCTTTGCAAAATTGAACCACTAAGTCAGAGTCCTGCAGCGGGACAAAAATAAAATATAAAACCATCCAGATTTGAAAATCTATGAACTGCTTATTCAGATATACGTAAGACATTTGGACTTTATAGATCATTAGCTTTATATAAGGACATTACCTTCCTTTCTTATATACAATCAAAATAGATGAACACACCAAGCAATAAGTTTTAATGGGTCTAAACTTTAAACAATGAAAAACCATAAACAAACCTTTTTTTTTTTTTCTCATTCGTCTCCCAAAGCGTTGTTGCCAAACGATGCAAACTTCCTCTTTCAAGGTTTGTAAGCCACTAAGAGCTTATCTACTGATTTAAATCTTGCTTTGCCAATTGGATTTAAGAATGATGATTGTGGCATCTAAGAGTGTGTAGGAAATGGAATCCTTAGAGCCAAAGGATGAATTTTGTTGCCTTGTGAGTGATTTTTGAGAAACCTGAAAGAACAATAACTCATCTGAACAAAATAAATAGCTAAATAACTAAATATCATAGATAAAAAAGAAAAAAAAAAGGGTTGAAGTCATATGGACTTACCCCTCCATGTGCAAGAGCAATTGCCATGGAGACATATATGAGACATATAACTTTTCATTAAGCAATACCTATCAAGGTTTGCAGCAAATTCAAGAAATTTCATTCAAAATGAAGCAAGAACCATCCAAAATTACAATGAAAGAAGTCCATAACTTAGAGACAAACAACAGTACAAAAATGAGAAGCCCCAGTGAATGGGCAGAGATGAACAAAATAAAATAAAAAAGGTAGAGGAAAGCATCAAACCTTCATGGTGGCGTTGATAAACATCAACGATTAAAGGAGCAGACGATGGCACGTGACAAAGAAAAAATGAGCATTGGACAATCTGACAGTTTGTATGAATTTCAAGTAATATAATTTATTTAGCAATCTAACAACTCTGATTAGCTAAGATCATTCGGCAATTTTGTAAATTATCAATTAAATTTAAATTGATTGAGAATGGTTTAGAATAATATTATACCATGATGTTATAGTTCATAATATAATATATTAAAATTGATAAGATGTTTATGGTTATTGTAAATCAAATAGAAGAATCCTAGGAAACCAAAAATCCAATAAAAATTGCATAACCAAAAAAAGGGAAAAAGAAAATCTAAACCAATGTAAAATGAAGATGAGAAAAACACTATATCTTAAATAAAAAAACCCAAAATTAAAACCAAATAGAAGAATCCCAAGAAACCAAAAATCCAATAAAAATTGCATACAAAAAAAAAAAAAAAGGGAAAAAGAAAATCTAATAACAAAAATTTCATGATTCTTTTTTGCCACAGATTTGACAACAAAGGAAGAAGAAGAAGAAAACGTGGAAATCTTCAAAAAAAAAAAAAAAAAAAAAAAAAAAAACAAAAAACAAAAAAACTTAAATCTAGAGCAACCCACAACCACAAACCAACAAAATTCCATGAAAATAAAAACAAAAAAACTTAAATCCAGAGCAACCTACAGCCACAAACTAACAAAATTCCATAAATAATTGAAGTGGATAGAGAGAGAGCAATATATAGAAATTAAGGAGAGTAAAAAACATGTTTTAATTACCTCAAATTTTTGTTGTTAACATCTTCTTTCAGTAGGTCTCCATGGCAATATAAAATCTCTCAATATTAATATGTTGACAAACTATGGAAAATATATTGAAACCATTATCAATAGTAGTTGTTTCACTTTGTAAAAAGTTGACGTACACTCAAGTTAGCTTGATCTCATGGCTTCCATCATAAACTATAATAACCACTACTTGCTGGGAAAAAAAAAAACCCATGGCTTAAAGCCATTTTTTTTTTTTTAATATTGCTTAAAGATTTTTAAATTTCAAAAGTGGTGTTTCCCCACAACAATAAGAATCCAAGTTTCAACCAACATAAACTTTAGGGAACTTGTATCAAATACCAATAGATGTATTATTCTAACAAAAGTCACATATCCAGGTTCAAAAATTTATTATAGCCGTCAATAGCAACCCAAAGATAAGAAAAGAGACACACCTATTAAATTGGGGTATAATGAAACAGAATAACATAACAAAGTTATTAACAAAGAGACACACCTATAGCCGTTAGTATTAACAATGAAACAGAATAACCACTCTAAAATCCCATATGGATTTTCTCGCGGCCAATAATTGAAATTAATACAACCCACTACGGGTTCCAAACCCATCAATCTAAGCTAATTATTCAAAAGAAACACTCCCAAACAAAACCCTAAATCATATTTAACAACCAAAAACGAAACCCTAAATTATATTTAACAACCCAAATTATAGAACAAAATAAAAAACTTACCGGTAATGTTTGCTTAGAGAATCTGGTTTGATGGTAAAGTCTCAAAATCAAAAACTTTTTGCCACTAAAGGAGTGGGTGGCTGGCGCCCGTGGATTATAGTTTAGGGATTTGAAGGTAGAGAAGGGAAAAATATTGGAGGCAGTGGAACGTGTATGTAGAGAGAGGCATGGAGGAAATTGGGTGTTTGAAGATGGAGATGGGATTGCGTCAAGAAGAAAAGAGGGAGTTTGATGAGTTTGTGTTACTGTGTTTGCGTTTAAGGGGGAGAGTGTTTTTATTTTTTATTTTTTTATTTTTTATCGGGTTTTGGTTTTGGGGAGAAGGAAATTTTCGGTTTTAGGCTTTGAGCTTTTTTTTTAGCTAATATTTTTGGGTGTTCTTTTTTTTTTTTTTTTTTTTTTTTTTTTTTTGATAATGTCGGTTTTGTTTTTTAGTCTTAGAAAAGTTTTTTTTTTTTAAATGTTTTTTTTTAATATTGTGCTGACGTGGAAAATTGTAGGAGTTTCAAAGGTTTCGGTTTTATATATATAGATTATTTTAAAACCTCATTTTTTTTTAATTTTAAAAAAATACAATTATACTTTCACCCAACTCTTTTTTAGGTAAAAGATAGAAATTATATTGATAACTGAAAGTATACAAAGTAAAACCTCTGAGCATAAAGCCAAATAGGGGAAAGACAATGGCTATAGCAGTAGGAAGAAACTGCAAAAAAAAAAAAAACAAAATGGGGGAAACATAGTACAAGTAAAACGTGAGCAGAGGAAAGTCACAAACAAAATCAAGAGCTTCGGTGTGCAGCCACAAGCCTCTGATGACTGATAATCATCCAAGACACCAAGGGCTCCATTTAAAATGGATTTGGGGTGGGCTTGAAATTTCTCAAAATAAAACTTATTCCGAGCATTAAGACATCACCGCCCAACATTCCATGCCAAATTGAGGAAGTCTGTCCACCATCAACCTAAATAAAGCGAAGAAATCTTGGATGGCATTGAAACATTTTTGAATCTTCCCCTTACACAAAGCCTAATGTTCCTTGCAAATGGACATTCCCATAGTAGGTGGCCTACAATTCAGGCTGTTGGCAGCATAGATCACACTGTGTGTAGATACCATATTGAGCTAGAACATTGGCTAGAACATCGTGTGTAGATACAATTCTGCTAGAACATTCCGATGAACCAAGTTGATTTTCACAAGAAGAGCATTTTTTCAGGCCCTCTAGAGAGAACTCTTAACCTTATTCAAAACTTTGCAACTATCCTCTACCGTGGCCCCCTCAGTAGAACATCCCTACCCTTTAAAATGCTTTTCCATGCAAAGGATTTGAAATTTGACTCCGCCGCTTCCATAATAGAACAATTTGGAAAAAATCTAGCTTTGAAGATGTGATAACAAAGTGACTTTTTATTGTGGAGGAGTTGCGAAACTTGTTTAGCTGGGAGGACATTATTAAATAGGCTGAGGTCTTTAAATCCTATACCTCCATTTGATTTCGGTTTTCAAAGAGTATCTCATTTCACCCAATGAATCTTCCGACAATCTCCTTACTGTTCCTACCAAAACTTTTTGATCAAACATTCAATTTCATTACAAAGACCTAAAAGTTCAATAAGTGTATAAAATACTATGAACGTTTAGATCCCAATTTCCAAATTATCAATTCAAGCTTATTATCAAATAATTAATGTGTGGAATATGAATATAAGCATATAACAGAATTGATAAACAATCTCAATTAAATAAAATCACATCCACAGCAGAAATTAAATGGCAAAGATTAAGGGAAGAGAGATGCAAATATAAGGACAACACAACGATGTGTTATCAAAGAGGAAACCGAAACCCTCGGCGTAAAATCTCTCCGCCGCCTTCCAAGCGGTAAATAATCCACTAAAGAATGTAGTTGGAATACATGAACAGCAGAAGACCCTCCAAGCCTAATCTACCCAATGTACCTAAGTCCTCCAAGCTCCTACTCCAACGAGGTTACGCCGAACTTATTTCTTCTTTAGCTTACTAGATTTCGTTATATCCCATAGCATCAACCAATATGAAATTGGTCTCTTCCTAACTGCTTCCCAAGCACCAAATGGCCTTCTCACAGATGTGGGTATGGTGAGAAAAGGTTTTGGTAATGTACCTCTCAAGGATGTAACAATGAAGAGGGTGAGAGTAGAGGAATTTGAAGAGTCTTTATATGAAGATTGAAGATGAGTCAATTTTGTTTTTCTCTAGGGTTTCTCTCTCAAAATTCTTTTTAGAAGCTCTCTACATTTCGTGGGTATAAGGGGTATATATATTAGGGTGAGAGTGGAATGTGAAGAGTCAGTTTTTTAAAATAGAGTTGGCTGGCGGCTTGGCTTCGCGACTTGACTAAGCCGCGAGGTAATTGAATGGCCAGACTAGACTTTTTGTTCTGTAGTGCTACAGCTATCATGACGGTTTAGCTTCTCTGCATGCTTGGCACGTGTGCAACTTCTGGCGGCTTGCAAGCCGCGAGTTACCCACAAGATCCAGTCGCGAGTTCCTGCTTCTTTGCACAATCTTGGGCATTTCTTCACACTTTCTTACACACTACTCTTACATGATTCCCACCTAAATACAGGGTTACTAATTGCCAAAATACAAGCAAATTTGGCACGAAATAAAGCCAACAAGATGGTTGATAAAATTCAACCTTACAAAACCTAGCGGTAATTTAAAGTAGCTCATAATGTAAGTTGGAATAGCTTGGACCGCGACTTTAATTAAAACTCTCTTCCTTTAATACAAGAGCTTTTCTTCCTACTTGATATAAGAGCTTTTCTACCTAGCCTTGAAGTTTGCGCTAGACTCGCTCTTTTATGAATTTAAAACTAGTTTTTTTCTTTCTCCCTATCAAGGATGGCAAGCCTGATACTTCTCATATTGTCTAATCTCTGGAACTCCCAATGTTGTCTTGATAAGTCGTCTGATACTATCTAAAGTAGATTTACTAAAGAAGATAGTCGTATTGCTTTTGTTTATTTGTTGTCTAGAACAATTACCATAGGTCCCCAGAATTTCAAGAATTTTTTGACACTCTTGCTAATTAGCTTTGCAAAAAGAAGATTATTGTTTGCAAATAAAAGATGAGTTAATCTGGGGCTATTCTACAAAGAGAAAAACCCCTCGGGTTACCCAAAGTAGCCTCCTGGGATATCAGACCATGTAGCCCTTTCGTACATAGTAAAAAAAGAAAGGGAGAGAAGGGATCTGCCTGACGAATGCCACGAGTTGGATTGATCAAGCCTTTCGGCTCCCTATTAACCAGGATGGAATAGGTTACAGTCTTGACATAGAGCATCATCAACTTAATCCACTGCTCCCCAAAACCCATTTTTTCATCACAGCTTCAAGATAAGACCATTCTACCTTATCATAGGCCTTACTCATATGCAGTTTAATATTCATATAATCATCTTTCCCTTTATGTTTCTGCATCTATGTAAGTCTCAAAAGCAACCAAAATACTATCAGAAATAAGTTTGCTTTTTTGTAAAAGCATTTTGATGTTTTGTTATAATATTTGGTAGAACCTTTTTTAGCCTATTAGGTAAAACTTTAGAAAAGATTTTATACAAAATGTTGCAAAGACTAATAGGTCTATATTCAGAGATAAGTTCGGGCCTTTTTACTTTTTGGATAAGGGTCACATATGTATGATTCAGATAGGGATGGCAAATGGGTGTGTTTGGGGTGAGCATAATTGGGTTGGGTATATAAAACTCATTTACCCATTAAAATCCATTTAACTAATTGCTTCTAACCCAAATCCAACCCAACTCAATTATTATGGGTAAACCTCAACCCACCCAATTACCCAATTATCAAAATTACCAAAATGCCACTAAAGTGAAAATGACCAAAGTACTCAAAAATCTTCAAAAATGACCAAAATACCCCAAAGTCTAAAAACTACCAAAAGACCCCCTAAAATCCAAAAAATGACCAAAATACCCCCAAAACCCAAAAAATGCCCAAAATACCCCTGAAACCCAAAAAATGCCCAAAATACTCTCGAAGCCTAAAAATGACCAAAATATCCTCGAAACCTAAAAATGACCAAAATACTCCCGAAACCCAAAAAAAGACCAAAATGCCCCCGAAACAAAATAAAATGACCAAAATACTCCCGAAACCCAAAAAAAGACCAAAATGCCCCCGAAACAAAATAAAATGACCAAAATACCCCTGAACCCAAAAAATGACCAAAATACCCCTGAACCCAAAAAATGACCAAAATATCCCTCAAAACCCAAAAATTTACCAAAATATTCATCCCCCACTACTAAAAAAATCGATATTTTACCTTTATTTTATTAAAAGATAAATATTCATCCCACTACTAAAAAAAATGGTTAGAAAGAAAGTGCAATAGCATTTTCTACTAGTTATTAGTATATTCCTTTTCTTTAAACTGAGAATTAAATATATGAAATATTTCTTAAAAATATATTCTCATTCTATTCCCTTAATTATAGAGATATTGTAACCTGTCTATAGAACTTTTGTAAGGAAACCAACTCCTGAGACTACTGTGTGTCAAATATGCTCTTGACTGTCGATGTGAGTTTATGAAACTAGTTAGCGCTTTACTAAAGGGGCCAGTTGGTGGGAATGGAGCAGTTGGGCTTTTGTAACTTGTAATAGTAATATTGACATTATGTCATTATCTTTGTTTTAAGTCTCATTGAAATTGCCATACATATACACAAGAATTAAATTTAGAGCTACTGTATTTGGCGACCAAATCTGATGGTTTAGCATGTCAACAACAGAGACATTTGAATATGATAAAACAATTATACACACTAGAATTGACCCGCATGTCTTTCTCAGAATACTGCCAAAATCTTTTTGAAGTATGACCATGCATTCTTTATAGAGATATCACTATCCATACAACACGAAAGTCTTGTGCACCAAAATGTGTTACCATACTGCATCAACATAATACGAATTACGAAAGACACAAATCTACAACTACTACTACTACTACAGCTATGAAAAAATTGTTATTTGTAATTGTAGTAATAATGTTAGTTGGAAAATGCAAAGAAACTGAAGAGTAGCAAAGGATTTTAAAACGCTTTCCAGATTCTGATTTACATGTTTAAAGGATGAGCCATCGCTAACCTGATCAATATAAAAAAGACTGCACTCAATGATTAATGTAGGTTATACATTTTTAAATGTATCCCCAAGAAAGTCTTCTTCAAACCCAAAAAAATTGCAGCCTTAGGATCCCAGATGTTAACCTCTTTTTTCTTGTATGCGGCAGATACGAGCTGCACAGAAAGGGAGAAAAATAGAAGTGAAAAACATAGTGTCATCCAATATACTTTACTATCAAGTGACAAAACTTCTTATATAAGCCAAAATATTCACATATATCCTCCATGTAGTGAAACGATCAGTCAATACATCTGGACCTATATTTAAGAAATCTCATCCATGGCAACTCTCACTACAAAAGTTATATCATCCCAGCAAGACCAAGTAAATATAACATTCTCTATAAAATGGATATATCCCATGAACTAGCAATTTATGAAAAGGTATATTGAAGTAATAAATGTGCCAGAAGGCATAATAATTAAAACAAGAACAATTAGCTCCCACTACCAAAACCTATAGAAAAATTACACAAACAATAGAAAAATTTACCTTAAAATAGCCTCCTTTCACTTAATCCTCATCAACATATGAGCTAGATTGAGATAGGCACAAGTTGCCAAAATCCTCCACGAGGCTTTCTTCCTCAAAATCATGTATAATTGAAAAAGGAAAGCAAAGCATTTATTAGTACATCAAATATAGATTAATGAATATTATGAGCGCATAAGTGATAAAAAAATATGATATACCTGGTAATCTATATAGCCAATCACGAGCACATAACAAAGTTTTTGCAGTTTGTGGCAAAAGAGAACTGTGAAACTTATCAAGAATACGGCCACCAATACTGAATGCAGACTTCGAGGCAACAGTAGTAATGGGAATGCTCAAAATATCATGTGCCATCAAGGAAAGTTTTGGGAAACGATTACTGTGAGACTTCCAATACCCCATAACATTCAAATCCTGATGCAACCTATGGTCAAGTCAAGTCTCTTCCAAGTATAAATCCAATTATGACTTGCTTGAATCTAAACCAATAAGTTGACTCGTATCTGTCTCAAAATCAGAAAAATCATCATGCCTAACATAATGACCATGCACTCCACCACTACTGGATGCTACTTCAACCATATTGCAGATATCACTAGTAGAATTCTTATATTCTTCAAAGATGCCATATAATGTATCACGAAGATTTGCTGCCATAGATATTGCTTTCTGCTTATACAACTTCCTATAACAAAATTCTACACATTACAACTTGTATCTAGTGTTAGGTTCTAAAAACTTAGGTTTTTATGTATTTAAAACTCTAATGTGTATTGTTGGCAAACCGTGATCAAAATAATGTGTTTAGTAGTGCTTAGAGTTGCTCAAAGTTGTATCTTTTATGTAAAGTTGGAATCGAGCTGATGTAGAAGTTACTATGCATTTCGGCTTAGCTCGATCGATTAAAGCTTTAGCTCGATTGATCGAATCTCAAGCAGAATGCGTTTTTCTGTAGATTTTCAACTCAGCCCTAGTTTGTTTAAAACGTTTAGGGTTTTCTAATTGGTCATAAGTATAAAAGGCAAACCCTAGCCACGTTTTAGTGTTGTTCATATTACTGTTTGTGTAAATCTCTTGTGAGATCTAGAGGAACTTTCCTTTACACAAACTTAGGGTTTTCAAGGAGGAGATATTATTTACACCTTGATGATCAACTCAGTTGCTGCCATTGAAGTTTAAAGAAACACAAGCAGGTGTGCTTGTATCTGGTGGTGAATCCAATAAAGAAGGAGTGTGGATTCGGAGCTTGCACGTGATTGTGTTAGTAAGTTCTAATTTTGGGTAGCAATAAGAAGTCGAACGTGAGGGCTTGTAAGTCTTATTGTATGAATTTCGATTCTTTCAAGATAGTGGATTCAAGTTTACCTTGAGGATAGTTAGGTTAAATCCTCCTCAAGTTTTTATCGGTTTGGTTTCTTGGGTGATCATATCTTTGTGTTATTTATCTTTTTGTTGCTTTGCATGATATGATTGTTTTGATTGTGATAACCTAGATTTGTTAATTTGGATTAAGTAACAACTTGGCTAATTATCTAGGTTAATTCAATTGCGTTTTTAAGGTGTCTAAAATCTATCAAGTGGTATCAGAGCAGGTTGCTCTCTTGTTGTTGATCTTTTGATCATTGAGCTGATTCTTGACCCCTGCTGTCATGGAACACAGACACTCTTGTTATTCCTCCTCACTTTAATGGGAATAATTATGTTTATTAGAAAGTAAGGATGAAAGCATTCCTGAAATCAATTGATGAGAGAGTCTGAAACTCCGTTGAATACGGATGGGAGAAACCCACTACTCCTGTTAGTGAGTGACAAACTTCTCAAAAAGGAGCAGTAGCATTCAATAGTAAGGCTATGAGTGCTATCTTTAACACTGTTTCTATGGAGGAATTTAAGAGAATCTCTAATATTGAGGTTGCTCATACTGCTTGGAATATCCTCCAGACTGTGCATGAAGGCACAAAGGCTGTCAAAATAAATAAATTGCAACAATTGACTTCAAAATTTGAAAGCATTAGGATGTCTAATGATGAATCTTTTGATGAATTCTATGTTAAATTGAATGATATTGTTAATTCTACTTTTAACTTGGGTGAAATTTATGATCAACCTAAAATTGTTAGGAAGATTCTTAGATCTCTAACTGAATACTTTAGACCCAAAGTGACTGCCATTACTGAGAGTAAGGATGTGGACTCCATTCTTGTTGATGAACTTGTAGGATCTCTTCAATCTTATGAGTTGGACCTACCCAAAACCAACAAATTCAAATCAATGGTTCTTAAGTCAGTTGATGATGTTGAAGTTGGTGGATTTGATGATGAGCTCTCTGCTACAAAGATTGCTTACCTTGCCAAGAACTTTAGAAATTTTCTCAAGAATAGTAATAGAAAGGCAAGAGGCACGAACACTGTTGAACCTAAAAACTTTAGGAAGAATGATCCCACTAAGGTTAACAATAATGATAAACCTAGAGAAAAAGTAGGTCAATCTTCTAATAATTCTATGGGTCCTCAGTGTTTTGGATGTCAAGGGTATGGTCACATGAAATCTGAATGTCCTACCTATTTGAAGTCTAAGGGTGAGGCTATGGCTGTAACCCTTAGCGATGGTGAAGTTTCTGATGATGAGTCTGATTATGACAAGGATGGAAACTTCATTGCTTTCACTACTATTGCTGTAGTAAATGAGAGCATATATTGCTGAAGAGAACCCTTCTGATGGGGAACTCTTTGAGGATGCAGATCTTCAAGAGGCCTACAATAAACTTTGCAAAGTTGCTGCAAAGGATGCTATGAATGTTGAACTTGGCCTGAAGAAAATTGAATCTCTTGAGCTTGATAAGAAGAATTTGCTTGTAAAATTGTTTGATGCTAATGAACTTTTGAACAATGTGAAAACTGAGAATATGCTATTGCTTGATAAAGTTAAATCTTTGGAACTTGATTTATCTGTTGTTAGATCTGCCAGTTCTAAACTTGATCAAATGCTGAGTGTTCAAAAGTCTCATTCTGACAAATCTGGATTAGGTTATGTTGAAAGCATCTCTGTGTCTGCTCCTCATTCCACAAACTTTGTCTCTTCATCTTTTTCTGAACTTTCTGTGAGTGAGATTGTGAGTGAAACTGTCATCTAGGATCCAAAATAACAGCAAATGATAGCACAGGACTGTAATACTCCCAATATTTATCAAACTTTTCTTTCATTTCTTTTGCCATTGCTCTAATTATCGCACCATCATCTTCCAACTGTTCCATAATTCGCAACTGAATCTTCCAAATACAATGGAAATACAAGTTAGTTGTGGGGTAGTTTGTCCCAGAGAAGAGCTTGGTGATATCACAAAATGGTTCCAAAGCCCTTGCTATCTTCTCCACCCTTTCCCATTCCTCCTCTGATGGGCAATTGAGAAAGTATTTATCAATCCTACTCAAGTGATAAAATGCATCTAGATACTTAAGACAAGTCTCAAATTCATCAAGTATGTTGAGTTCCATCTTGTTGGGACATCTTGGTGTACTTTCTTACTTGTCAAAAAAGGAAGCTCTGAAAGACATTGAGCAAACCTCAACTTCCTATGATCCGAACCTCTCACATATTTAACATTTTCACGTAAATTAGACACAACCTCATTTATGACTTTTAATTCATCTTGTACGATAAGGTTTAATATGTGTGCACCACAACACATGTGAAAAAACTCACCACCATAAGGCAAACAAGGTCCAAAGGAAGGGTGTCTCTTTAAATGACTCACCAAAGTATCATTATATGAAACATTATCTAAAGTAATGGTGAATACCTTCTTCTCAATGCCCCACTCTTTCAGCAAACCTAACAAACTCTCTGCCAATATAACACCACCACGAGGAGGTGGCACATGAGAAAAACTCAAAACTTTCTTCTGCAACATCAGTGTTCATCAACATAATGTGCTATAAGAACCATGTACTCATCAGTGTTAGGTGAAGACCATAAATCTGATGATAAGCAAAACCTCCCAGTAATTGACTTTAAATCACGTTTCAAATTTTCCTTTTCTCTCTTGTATATTTTTATCATATTTGATATTGCAGTGTTCATACATATAGTCTTAACATCAGGATTCATATAACAATGAAGCAACCTATTGTTCTCATGTTTTGCAAATGAGAATGGATAGTTGTGCCTAATGATTGCCAATGCAACCATTTCCCTATACGTAGCTTGATCTAAAGGCTGATGAGACAATTTGATTATCAACCTCATGGCATTTTTCTCTGTGATGCAACAAAGTAGTGCCACTAGAATCAGCAACAAAAGAATTTTGACATTTTTTACACTTTGCTCTCTCTTTCCCATTAGGAACTTTAGGTAATATTTCAAAATCTGACTATACAGGATAAGTCCTACATCTCATTCTTCTTGAAGCACTTGAAACAGTATCACCATACTCATCATTTTCTTCATTCACTGAATACATATCTAAAATGTAAAGGAAAACAAAACCACAAAAAAAAAAAAAAAAAAAAAAAAACTCAGCATTTTGAACCATTCTAAAACCTGACCACTCAAATAATGTGGCATAAAGAATTATAGGTTAAACAATGTTGCTTGTGTTGTGTTACAACTTACAAGTTCTTAATCTTACAAATAAATAATTATAGGTTAAACAAAAAATGCCAAACAACATGTCAGTTAAACTTTAAAGACAAACCACTTGTCAGTTAAATTTGCAAAGAGCAATGTAAAGTTGTGATTTACAAATATGTATTTTGTTGGCTTTTATTCCGTGCCAAATTTGATTGTATTTTTATTCAATCTTTTGTACCCTGTATCTGTTGTGGGAATTTATTGTAAGGGTTGTGTGATAGTGAGAGAGAGTGTGAAGACTCAAGCTATTGAAGCAAGGAAGGTTTTCGCGGGTATCTCACGAAAAGATGCATGTGCTCTGCACATGACTGGAATGTAAAGAGTCTGTACAGATGGAGACAGCTGTGTCCTGCGAGTATTTCAATGGGTAAGGCCTTCCCACAAGACACCTGCGAGACATTCTGTTCTGCCAGTCTGTACTGCCTGATACACACTTTCTGTACCCTCATTATATATACCCATATTACCCACAAATGTGAAGGAGAGCTTCTGAGAGAAAACCCTAGCAAAAACAATTGAGAGTTAGAAATTGTTATACCAACAATTCTCTACACATTTTGTTTGTGGAATTTCTTCATCTCCTACCTCTCCATTTCCATACCATTGAGAGGTCAATAGCTCAAACACTTACCACACCTTTTGAGAGTGTCCAATGAGATTTTGGTGCTGCTCGAAAACTTTGGAAGAAGCCAAGGATGGCAGATGCAACATGGAGCTTGTTGCGGGATCCGGAGAGCTAGACAAGACACGGTTCATAGAAGCCTTGTTGGAGTAGGAGCTTGGAGGACTTAGGTACAGAGGGTAGATTAGGCTTGGAGGGTCTCTTGCTTACCCATGTATCCCAACTGATTGTCTAGTGGATCGATTTCCGCTTGGAGGGCGGCGGAAAGGTTTTTCACCGAGTTCTTCGGTTTTCACTTTGATAACACGTCTCGGTGTTATTTGTGTTTGCATCTCTCTTCCCTACTCTTGTTCATTTCATTTTACTACTGTGTTGCTTTAAATATGGATTAGAGTAGCTCTCGTGTTTGTATGCTTGTGTTTACACTATTCTGCACTTAGTATTAAGTTAGTGTAAAATTAACCAAGCCGTAATTTGAATTGGGGGTCTAAACAAGCTCTTGTGTTTTCACACATTTCGAGCTTTCAATTGGTATCAAAGCGGGTACACTCGTTGTGGTTTAAATACCGAAGTGTGATCCTTGACCCTTTGTGATGGACCGGTCACAATCTCTTAATGCCCCACCATTCTTTAATGGAGGCAATTATGCTTTTTGGAAGGTCCGAATGAGGGCTTTCTTGTGTGCTATAGATGAGACCGTGTGGGATTCCGTAGAAAATGGGTATGTTAAACCCACTACTGCCAAGTTCGAATGGGACAAGGTAGCTCTTGCATTAGCTAATGTGAATAGTAAGATCATTAATGCTATATTCTGTGGTGTGTCCCCTGATGAGTTTCACAGGATATCGCACGTGGAGACAACTAAGGAAGCTTGGACGATCTTTGAAATGACCTATGAGGGTACCAAGAAAGTCAAGGATACGAAGCTACAAATGCTTACCACCAGATTTGAAGAACTTAAGATGGGAGATGATGAGGTTTTTGATTCTTTCTATGGAAAGCTCAATGAGATTGTAATTGCCAAACTCAATCTTGGAGAGAAGATTGAAGACTCTAAGGTGGTGAGAAAAATTTTGAGGTCTTTACCGGAGAGTTTCTGAGCAAAAGTTATAGCTATAGAAGAGAGTAAAGACTTGGATGAGATCAAAATCCAAGAGCTAATCGGATCTCTTCAAACATATGAGCTAGGACTGCCTTCTCATAAATCGAGCAAATCCCTTGCTCTTAAAACCATCACAGAGAGAATGGACAACCCCTCCGAAGAGGATGATGTGGAGAAGGAAGTAGTTTTCCTTGCAAAGAACTTCCGAAAATTTCTAAAGATGAACAACAGTGGAAAGCCTTTCAACAGAGGAAAGTTTTCATCTCCCAAGGGTGATAGGAAGGAATTCAGGAAGAAAGATGGAAAGGACTCTTAATCCACTCAAGGAATCACTTGCTTCGAGTGTAATGGACATGGTCATGTCAAGAGAGAATGTCCTAATTATTTGAGAATGAAGGGCAAGGCATATGCCATAACTCTCAGTGATTTGGAGTCTTCCGACCCAGATTCGGAGGGCAGCTGCGATGAAGAAGGAAACTACTCAGCATTTATGACTATTGCTCATGTAGAATCTTCAGAGGATTTGAACTTGCTCGTACAAGAACTTGGGGAGCATAGTGATGAGGAATCCATGGGAATTGTAAAAGAATCGGATGTTGAGGTAGATGAAGATATAGCCGGTCTTCAAGAAAATTATAACTCTCTCCTTAAGAAGCTGGGAGAATATGCAAAGGTGACTAAGACAGCTATGAAAAAGATGAAGAAAGCTGAAGAAGACTATAAAAGTCTCCTAGTGAAATATAAGGAGGCCAAATGCTAGATTGAAACGCTAAATGGTGAACTAACCGAAACTTACACCAAGGTGAAATTCCTTGAGCTTGAGGTAGTTCAAGCGAATGCCAAGGTAGAGCGAGTCTCCACAAAGAAGCTTGATGATGTCCTTTCATCTCAGAAGACCTTCTCCGACAAAACCGGATTAGGATACACCGGAGGAAGTAATTCAGCTGTGAACATCTCCAAAGAAGTGAAGTTTGTGAAGGCCAAAGAGCCGATTGTAGTTGTCCCAACTGTTGAGAAATCCAATGTGGAGAAGAAGAAGAATATGGCTGAGCAAAGGGTGTTGAACAAGCCTCACAACCAATCAACGGTTAGGTCTAAAGCCAAAGGGAGATCACCTCCAAAATCACAAAGAGGTCCGAGAGCAAACCATGTATGCCATTATTGTGGAATACAAGGGCACACTAGACCCAATTGTCATAAGCTGAGAGCATTGAATAATGCTAGGGACCAAAGGTCAAGAGGACCAAGAGATGACAGGAGGAATCGGACTGTTGGGCAACCACGAAGTCAAAATGAAGATTCCGGTGTGGTGGATGTAATGAAGATGATTGAGGCATTTACCACATGTTTGGCGAACTTTAACAGCAGGTTTGAAGGTCATAATTCACGTACCCAATCCTATAGGGATATCACCCCAAATGCACGTGATGAGTGGGTGAAGAGGGGTACTCATGCATGATTATCTCCCATGTCCATGCATCAATACTTCCAATGCTTAGGATCATAGGTTCATGCATCATATCATGTATTGTTTTCTGTTTATAGCATGTCTTTTACAAGTTTTTTTTTTTTTTTTTTGGTGTTCTTTCAATTCTTGCTCTGTTTTTGAGTGTGTTCAAAATTCAAAAAACCCATAAAAATTGAAAAATCTTCAAAAAGTTTGATCGCTTGTCTTTGTGTATATCACATGTGAGTTTGGCCTAGTACCTTCGTACTAATGGCGTAGTGCATTTACGAGCATAACTTGTTTCTATATGCACATCTATCTGTGTGGAAGAAATCTTGAAAACTATGCATGATTGTTGTAAATAGATCTTCAAACTTGTCAAAAATGATTGGTCAATTTTCTTGATGGTTTTGATACTTGCATAGATTTGTGCCTATATCTCTTCCCATGTTATTTTTTATGTTTTTGCAATTGAGCTCTCCAAATATAAATCTCAACGTGAAAAAGAGATATTGAGCTGCAAAAGCCTATCGCACATACTAGTATTTGACTAGGAAAAAGGGAAAGCAACTTTTGTATTGAAATGTATGGTGCTAAAAAATCCATAGGCTAATCCTCAATGTTGAAATATCAAAAATTTCAAGCACCAACCTCAAAAAGAGATGTATTTATCCAAAAAGGATCAAATGTCATGATTTATGCAAAAGCCAAATGAAAAGCTTCTAAGTTGTGTAATCAATTTGTGGGAGGTCATATATGTTCATTTCTATAATTGAGATTGATCACTTGACTTAGTACTAGTTGTGTATGACTTGATTGAATTGATCATTGAAGTTTCACTTTGGTCTAAGGATTATTTCACACTTGATACTCACCCACAACACACAAGACTTTGATTCAATGAATCCTTATCTCATTTGTGTGATTGTACATGTTCAAATGTGATGTGTATGCTCAAGTACTTGATGATCAAACCCAAAAAGATTTTTGAGTGTTTTATTTGTTTTTGAAAGTGATTTTACACTTTCGTGTTTTTAGTTTTTGTTCAAAATGCATTTTTGTGTGTTTTTTTTTTTTTTTTTTTTTCCAAAAAATTGGTTCAGAGGTTGTTTCGTGAGAAGCTCGCGACTTAGAGCTTCTCGCGAAATGTGCTTGAGGGAAATCAAAAATCATATTTTTCATACAGAAACTCTTGCTACTTCCTTGCGGGTATTTCGCGACTACCCTCTTCTCGCGAAATGGTTTTTAGGCAAAAACTGAATTTTTCTCAAAAATCACACAGAAGCTATTGCGATTGTCTCGCTACTGTCTCGCGACTTAAAGCTTCTCGCGAAAGGTTTTGAGCTTTAGTGGCCCTTCTTGCGATTGTCTTGCTACTGCTTCGCCACTGTGTAACCCGTGAAAAACGCGTGTTTATAGTTTTTATGTAGCAGATGTGACAGTTTTTCAAACACCTTTCACTTACCTCGCATAAGACTCTCGAACCCCTTTTCAACCCAAATCACTATTTCACTCAAACCCCATCATTTTCAAGCAAAATCTCTGCAAAATCCTTTCAAGGTATGTGTTTCTAACACCATTTTCATCTTTTACTCTCGGATTATGAGGTATTTGTGCTTAGGGCTTTGAAAATTGGGTTGGGATTCTAATTTTTGTGAAGATTTTTTCAATCTCTTGATTGGGCTTAGTCCCATTTGGTGTTTATGCATCTGTGTTGGCCCCTTATGGCAGTTCCAACATGTATTGAGGCATATTTTCACTATGTTCATGCATTTTCCATCATTGTTGTGCATTGTTGCATGCTAGGTGCTTGACAGAATGTTCAAGTGACATTCTTTGGTTGTGTTGGAATCAAATGAGTTCCTTTACTTGAGTTTACTTTGATTGACCTTGTTTCACATTTTTTGGATGTGCTTAACTCGCTTTGTGCTTCAATGCCATGCATTGCACTCACTAGGCACTCTCTAGGGCCTTTTTAGGCACCCCCCATGCATCTCAAGATGCACACACATGCACAAGCACATGCACAGCCTATGCACACACAGACACGCTCACTCTATTCATGCACTCTGATTATACTTACATGCTCTAACATTTTTAGCATGTTGGTTATGTCTGTTTGCTCTATTTTGAGTGTGATATGCTCTGTTTTGCGATGTCTTCATTTTTGTTTGATCTAACATGAATTTAATCAATTTTTGCTATGTTTTGTGGTGTTGTTCTTGGTTCTTTTCTATGATTGTGTTACTTTACACAGATGGCTCCTACTAAGCATGTAGCCACCAAGAAATCATCCAAACGTGCACGCACTAATTCCGACAACTTCAGGTCAGCAGAAGCAGATATGAAATACAATGATTGCTACAAGGGCGCAACCATTATCATGGAAAGGGTAGTGTAACTGGAATCACTTGAGGGCACTTTCATTCCTGAGGTGTTCAAAGAAAGAACTTGGACCAAATTGTTGAACCCGGTTGGGGTTGTCTATTCAGAGATCATAAAGGAGTTTTTCTCCAATGTTGTTGTGAACGGAGATCATATAGAGTGCTGGGTGAGACATAAGGAATTTGTAATTACAAGAGACAACATTCAAGAATATTTGGAGATTTGTCCTCCCTCTTAGCCTATCTTAGTCCAATATGGAGACAGATTGGGATTTACTGCGGACATGGTGAAAATTCTTGGTGGAACATCAAAGAAGTCATCCATGAATACAATTCCTTTTTCACCAGAGATGAGGGCTTTGGCATATGTGATGATCTATAACCTGTACCCTGTCACCAACCTCACTACACTGTCAGCTGGAAGGACAAAGTTTTTGTACGATCTCTTTACTCACCAAGAGATTGATATATGTGGTCACATCTTTCATCTGTTGAAGAAAAGCATTGAGAAGCAACATTCCAGAACAGTTATGCCTTTTCCATCACTGATTATTGGCTTCATTGCGAAGACAAAGCTCAAATTCCCGAGTGGCCTCACTGTGGTTCCGAGGGACTATCCCATTGGTGCACACACAGTCGCTAGGAGCACAGCCCACATCAAAGGTTCCAAGACAGGTGTGCATACGATACCACAGGGTCGTGTTGCGGACGAGGGTGAAGATACGAAGAAGGAGATTGATAGATTTACTTCTGCCATAGAGCCATCAGCTCAGCCATTATCCTCAGCACCAGCATGAGGACCAGATAGACTCGACCGTCTTCTTGACAGAGTAGAGCAGATGTACACTATGTTAGATTCCCACATGCGACACATAGCGGACCAGTTTTCTTATGTCCAGGGTCAAATCACAGCTTTATCATCTCATATCGATGACTTATCTGTCGGCCATGGTTCAGACTCCGAGTTCGACCAGTTCTAGCCCTTTGGCCATTTCGATCAAAAAGGGGGAGAAAATTTTGAGGGGGAGATTGCATAGTGTTAGGGGGAGCATAGGTGCAGACTTAGAAACATTGGTTTAGTGGTTATCAGTTTACGTGTGTGTATATTTAGCTTCTTCAACTACTGGTTTATGTTTATGCTTTTATTGCTTTTGTTTAAAACCTCAGCACATTTTTTTAGTTAATTTCAGTGTTTATTCAGTATATTGTGTTTGTGACTTTCTCAATGCTTTTGTAGCATTCTCTGTGTACTTTTAGATATTGCTATAATATCTTAAGTACTTCACACTTGTGTCCTTAGTAGGATTGCTCCTAGATGCATATACTTCGTGTATGTTGCATTGGTTGTGTGATTAGACATGCAAGTAATCATAAGTGATTGCTTCGTTGTATATGTTCGGATGAACATTTACTTGTTATATGTTCATTGGAGTCATCCTTTAATGACTGCCCTTGTTTGATCAAGTGTTTGTTTGCATGATATCTATTGTTTACATACTTGATCGCACTATGCTTGCTCTTGTTCATACCTTGTGTTCAACTTATCATAAGTTTAATGAAAGTTTTGTTTGTGTGCAAGTGTTTCAGGTTACAAGTATAAACAGCAAGTACTTCACAGTTTCTAGATTAGGTGTGAGTGAGTTTTGCCTTTGTTCCCAAACTCACGTTTAAGTCTAGAGTCTGTTTTAGGGGTTTTGTCAAGGAATAACCAAAGGGGGAGATTGTAAAGTTGTAATTTGTGCCAAATTTGATTGTATTTTTATTCAATCTTTTGTACCCTGTATTTGTTGTGGAAATTTATTGCAAGGGTTGTGTGATAGTGAGAGAGAGTGTGAAGACTCAAGCTATTGAAGCAAGGAAGATTTTCGCGGGTATCTCGCGACTAAGCATCCCGCGAAAAGATGCATGTGCCTTGCACATGATTGGAATGCAAAGAGTTTGTACAGATGGAGACATCTGTGTTTTGCGAGTATCTCGCGGGTAATGCCTTCCCGCGAGACACCTGCGAGACATTCTGTTCTGTCAGTCTGTGCTGCCTAATACACACTTTCTATACCCTCATTATATATACCCATATTACCCACAAATGTGAAGGAGAGCTTCTGAGAGAAAACCCTAGCAAAAACACTTGAGAGTTAGAAATTGTTATACCAACAATTCTCTACACATTTTGTTTGTGGAATTTCCTCATCTCCTACTTCTCCATTTCCATACCATTAAGAGGTCAATAGCCCAAACACTTACCACACCTTTTGAGAGTGTCCATTGAGGTTTTGGTGCTGCTGGAAAACTTTGGAAGAAGCCAAGGATGGCAGATGCAACATGGAGCTTGTTGTGGGATCCGAAGAGCTAGACAAGATATGGTTCTGAGAAGCCTTGTTGGAGTAGGAGCTTGGAGGGTTTAGGTACAGAGGGTAGATTAGGCTTGGAGGGTCTCTTGCTTACCCATATATCCCAACTGATTGTCTAGTGGATCGATTTTTGCTTGGAGGGTGGCAGAGAGGTTTTTCGCTGAGTTCTTCGGTTTCCTCGATAACACGTCTCGATGTTATCTGTGTTTGCATCTCTCTTCCCTACTCTTGTTCATTTCATTTTACTGCTGTGTTGATAATCAGAGATCACACTAGTTATGGTCATCAAGTCTGGATTAATTGAAAGTTCACACATAGAGAAGAACAATCTTAATCCTTCCAAACACTCTCCATTCTCAAAATACCCCGAAATCATTGCACTCCATGATATCCTATTTCTCCTTGGCATTTTATCAAACACTAATTGTGCACTTTGAACATCCCCACATTTCACATACATGGTAATCAATGCATTCACCACATCCACATCCACATCTGACTCAAACCCAAATCTTAACACTTGCACATGAACCTCCCTTCCCCTAACCAAGTCCAATACACCACCACAAGTCCTCAAAACACAAGGAAAATTATACACATCAGGCTTAATACCAACCCACAACATCCTATGATACAAATCCAATGCCTTGTCAAAAAACCCTGCTTTTGCATACCCACCCACCAACACATTCCAAGAAAAAACATCCCTCTCCTTCATCTTCCCAAACACATACCAAGCATTACCTAGATCTCCAAACCTCACAAACATACTCAACAAAGTATTATTGATGCTTACCGAAAAGATAAAATTAGAAGATGTAAACTATTTGGTAATGGAGAAAATGAAGGAAAGAAAAAGATGACTTTTGAGTAACTAAAGAGAGGAACCAAATCCGAGATTCGAAGTTTACTGATGAGTGCTGGAGTGACCTGAAAGAGATAACGTGAATATTCCGGTGAACAACTCAGAAATTTGTTGAAGCTTTGAAGCTGCTGAAGTCGTTGGGTTTTTAACTAAAACGTGATTGGAGGTTGAGAAAATGAGGGAAAATGAAAACCCTCTTGAAACCCTGAAATGTCTAAGACTCTGAGGGCTGGGTTTTTTTTATTTTTTTATTTTTAGTGGGAAGGGTTGTGTTGAATTTGGGTGTATTGTTTTTGGGTTAAATGGGTTTCAATGGGTTTTTAGTTAAAACTCAATAATTATTGGGTCTAATTGGGTTGATGCCCATTTAACCCAACTAATAATTTTGTGGGTTTGGGCGGGCAAATTGGTTTGGGCTTACTTTGCCACTCTTAGATTCAGATGAGATGGAAGTGTTGCAGTATTTAAAAAAATTGAGAGTGGATTGAGTTACATCATTACTAACTAGCTGCCAATAATTCTAGTAGAAAAACTGGAGCCTTTAGGGGAGCCATTTGTTTGATCGTTGCCCCTACCTCCCAAGCCATGTAATCAGCAAATACTTGAGCGTTCATGTCATCACTTATTATGCTTGGAATGGAATCGATAGTGCTCCCTGCTTGAACCGGGTTTGATGATGAAAAGAGAGCCTGGTAATAATCAACTGTAGAAGCTGCCACCTCCTCCTGAGACAAGCACCAAACACCATCACAGTTTCGTATCGAGGTAATGAAATTCTTTCAACTTCGTTGAGTGGCTTTACTATGGAAATATTTAGATTTTTTATCCCCGTGTGTTACCTAATGAGCTTTTGATCTTTGAAACCACATGTGTGTCTCTTTATCCATAAGGTCTTGAATTTCATATTTTATTGATAAAACCCGAAAGTTCAAACCAGTAATCATTGCCCAACCAAGTTTGCCCGAAAGTTCAAACCAGAAACTACATTCATCAATTGTATCCCAGGAGCTGCATTTGGTTTTGGTTTTTGTTTGCCCGACCAGGTTTCTTTGAATGACCGACCAACTCAATGAAATCACTGGAGCACAGCCAAGGAAGAGACATACGATTATTTAAATCATGTAATAAACTCCAAGATTCATGCCTCAAGTGTGTAATTGGTTCCCCGTAAAAATCAATAAATCTCCATGCATCATCGTTCGCTTTATTCACTACAGCCCACCACCCCTGTTATTTCTTGGAAGAAAAAACATATTATCAAAATCCAAAATTTTCTTTATTTTTTTAGCCTTGCTTCATCTGCCCATGTCTTGGCAATGAACACGACAGAAGAATCTTTTGTCTTAGACTAATTCACCAAGCTCTTTTCTCTATTCATTGGTTCCAAAGCTCACGATAGTTCCAAACTAGGCAATTCATTGTGTTTGACGAGGCTAATTGTCAGCCTCCGCCAATTCAAAAAAGGTCCTGCCATCCTCCTTAGAAACTTGTATTTTTTTACTAGACAACTTTGGTTGATCTTCATCCATTTTGTCTCCCCCACGTTTCCCTAACACAGTAGCATTTATAGTAAAATCATCTGAATTATTTTTTCGAGCCATTTTTTTCCATTTGCGTGGAACTAATTTCCCATCCTAGAGAGTAAGTGTGCTGGACTCAGAAGGAATACTACAATTAGGATTCTCTAGGTTAACCTCATTAATGCTACCTGAATTTTCTCCATCAAAAGAATTAGCCAAATGGGGAATAGATCCCGAAAATAACTTACCAGGTAAGGAAAGCCGTGGGGAGTCAAATATCTGTAAGCCTGAATCAATCTCCTCTATTTGAATTTTGAAAGTGTCCTTTATAGGGGGGAAAGCCGTAGACTTAGGGATATTTGAAATATCTTTAGGTTGACAAATATTCTCCGTATGGAAAATATGCAGGACATCACCCTTTTCCATCGCTATTACCATATTGTAACTTGGGAAAAGTCAGAGCTTAACGCACAACTGTGAGCACTGGAAGTGCCGCCATCGAGAGGAGGTGGGCAGCTTGTGCCACCCGGAGACCTTGCACTCGACTTCTCTTTCTTCTCCTTCTTCCTAGCTTCGTAGTAACTAGGTACTATGACCACGATTTTCCTGAACATGGGGTTTGAAGGTGCTCAAATCCATGGCCCATACTCCTAGTTCTCCGAGGAAAGAGTTCTGTTGCTCTCTATACAAAGATCACAGTCTTTATCATCGTGGTTTAAGCACCCACACCAGTAGCAGATATTAGGCAAGTGTTTGTATTTAAAAGAGACCCAACGCTAGGACCCTTGCTCTAGAGAGATCACCTGACCCCGGCACTAAGGGAGATTAAGTTAATTAAATTTTTATTTATGAATACTTAGAGTGGAAAACTTAATCCTCTATTGAACTTCTAGTTTTTTATTTCTCAAAAAACAAAAAAGTTTTATCATATTTTTATAAATAATATAAACTAATTGTTAACTTGTGCATTGCATGAAAAAACTAAGAAAAATATATATTATATATGATAATTAATAAGTATTAACAAATGAGATTTCAAAGAAAATGTGTATAAAAAATCATATGAAATTTAATTAGTTTGTTTAAAGATTGATTAGCATAATTTATTCAGAATTTATTTAATATTCATTTGTCTAAATCTAGTGAAACAATGAGTTTTGGTTGTTTTCAACTAACTTATAACAATTTAGCACTTGTTATAACTCTAAAATTTAAAACCTAATAAAAATAAATATTATATTTTTAATATAAATGAACCTGAGCTTCTAAAAACTTATTTAATAATTAGCCTCATCAAATGCGCTTTTTAGTGTCATAATTTTTCGTTCATTTCAGTTTGAGGTTTACTTATGCATTTAGAACTACGAATACAACCAGGAGTGTCATGAGGCTAGCTTCAAAAAACGAACAAATATTACACGTTTATTTGTAGGAAAAAAAAAAAAAAAACTTGTGTTTGTATTTTACACATATAATTTTTATTTTGAGAATCTAATTTATAAGTGGATAAAGTAATTTGAAAATCAACAGGAGAGTGACCCTATTTTTTAGGCAATGTTTTAGTGGAAGTTAGAGTTGTATTTTTACCGGATTGTTCTTTAGTTTTATCTCTACTTAAACATAAGGGTATAGGCACCATTAAAAAAAAAAAAAAAAAAAAACCACAGTGGTATAGGGGCATTTTTGAACTAAAAAAAATGAGGATCTCAAATAGAGGAAAACCCCCAAAATAGTAGTATAGATATTAGAAAATTAAAAAAAAAAAAGAAGTCTTCCAATTTTTTTTTCTTCATCATCGTTTTTTCTTTTTCTTTTTACATGAGATTAATTGGCCACTTTTGCTGCAAGGTATATGCATTCCACCGGCTCATGACACCAACCAAATTCCTATAAGTGTCCAAAAATCAGAGATGGAAAAATGTGGTCAAGCAAGAAATATCGGATCAGGTAAATTGTTGTCAATATTCTTCTTCTTCTTCTTCTTCTTTTCTTTTTTTTTTTTTTTTTTTTGGTTCAATAGGAATTTTGGTCTATCACAATAAAAATTATATTTTGGAAAAATTTAATTTTTCTCACCTAATAAATAGTAATAGACTAATAGCCTTATTTGTATTAAAAATATAGACACAACAACAACAAAGCATTAATCTTAAAATTTGGGGGTCAGCTATAAATCTTCAACATATTAGATTGGGTCAACCACGTTAATTCTATTCCTCTAGTCTATTCTATCTAAAATCATGCTCTCTGTTACTTTCTTAATTGACATGTCCATTTTTGTTACTTCTTACCATCCCCGTCCCTTCATCTTTGTTTCTATTTTTACTAAAGTTATATTTAAATGTACTTTGTTTTAGTTCTACTTAAACGATATGTAGATCAAAATTATTTTCAGCTTGTAACTATCCCACAAAGTAAGGGAGGGGGTGGTTATGTGTAGGATTTAACTTCTCCATCTTCCATACAATGTGACAAATGTCTTCTTGTTTATTGTCTTCTTGACAAGTGTCTTACACATGACATTTGTTCCCAAGATATATGCCATGGTTATGAAACTTCCACATGTTATGCCTACCAAGTCACATATGTTATTCTTTCTACTAATATATGTGGCTTTATGTCAACAAATAATTATAGATTAAATTAACTACCATATCTTGGTCTTAAAATTATTTTTATGGTATAAAAATTGTCATCGTTCAAGAACCTTCCAACTCCTTGCGTAATGTCTTGTTCCACTACCAGAGACAATGCTAAGGGTGAAAGAGTAACATTGATTGGAGTTTGAAGTGCTTGATCTCTTCCCTTCCTTTGTTGATAGAGTGGATTCTCGCCTTTTAAAGTTGTACCACTCTTATCTAGGAGATACTTTTCAGGTTTTAGTTGTGTACCATCAATAAAATCGAGCAAAGAGTATGATCAAAGAATGGAACGTCTTATTTGATACTTCCAAAGCGCATAGTTAGAGCTATCAAGCCTGATATATATAAGATTTGAAATGTGGGATAGAAATAAATTTGGTGTTTGTAATTGTGGTTGAGAACTTGTGGGATTGAAGTTATTTGTAGCTGATTAGCAAGGCCGGTTGAATACAATTTGAGACCTTAGACGAAAACTTTAGTTAATTTAGTTAATGTTATAATGCATAACATTAACTAAATTAATGGTTAATAAATTTTATTGAACTGATATTTAAATATACAATTTGAGGCCTTTGTATATTTAAATATCACTTCAATAAAATTTATTAACCATTAATTTATTTTTCATTTAAATGCATTATTCTTACTTTTTTGTCACATATGCATTACAGACTAAAGCGTCACCAATAAAAAAAAAAAAATTGTTTCAACTATTTATTTATTATATTGTTTAAGTTGTACCAAACTACCAGTCTATTTTAGCCACATTATTTTGTAGGTATTTTTTTAGTAGAATTTGTAGCAGTTTTAGCATTTTTCATTTACTCAATGGTGATTTGTTGGATTTCTATTAATCTTTTTTTTTTTTTTTGGGTGAGAAAATGCTAAAAGTACTACAACCTTTATTACAAAAAGATTACAAAATCACGTGAAAAAAAAATGTAATTTATAACACTTCAACAAAATAATAAATGAATATATAAAGTAGTTCTTATAATTGGTAATACAATAATTTGTAAAACCCATGCTATGAAATTTGTAGTATTTTCAAGATTAATCAAAAATTTTTTTTGGCATCTTAAAAGGAAAAAAAAAAAAAAAAATACAAAAATTGTTAGGGTCATAGTTGATGAATTGGCATATCATATGACAAAACGCACTTTATTTGTAATTATGTAGTTCTAAGTGGTTTTAAGAACAATATGAAGTACTTTGAAGAAGTATAACAAGTGATATTATTGAAGATATGAAGATTACTCAAGAAACAGTACAAGAAAAGCTAAAACAAGTTGTCTCGATACCTAGCTCGACACCTCCAATCTATCAAGCTTTAATGAATTGCGATACATACCTTGACACCTCTCAATCTATCGATGTAAGCAGATTCTGAATTTGCATATTTGTTTGTTGGCCCATGATGACAAGGCTTTTCTAGGGTTTCATGCTTTAGGTCTCCAGAGGATATAAAAACAAATTTTGTTTTATAGCTATCATCATAGACACGGAGACTACTATTGAGATACACGCTTTTGTGAAGCTACTGCAACATTTTGTGCAACTTTGGGTTATGTTCCAAGCTTCTTTCAGAACTACAAGCGTGAATTGAAGAACTTTGCATCAAACAAAAATAATCAAGTTGTTGTGCAGTTAGTTACGGATTGAGATTCGTGCAAAGGAGAAGTTTCTTCAATATCAAGTCTAATTGGAGATTAGCATAAGGGTTCAACTATAAATTGGTATTTTGGGATAGGCTGGGTAGTGGTAAGATTCCTTATACTTGTAACCATTTTTTCTTAATTAATGGATTCTTCAAGAGTGATGACCTAAAATTCACCCGGTGGAGTTTTTGCTTGGGACCACCCTGGCTTGAAAAAAAAAATTATATATAATAATTTAAAGTTTTATATTTATTTACCTTTAAAAAATTTTTTGGGACCACCTTGAATTTGTTTATGCCAATAAAATTAAATTTTGGTCCATAATTTGAGCAACTTCACAATATATTGGGGTCTTTCAAGCAAAAAGGAAAAACTAAAAAAAAAAAAATGAACTAAAATCTGAAAAAAAAAAAAAATTATAATAAAACTACTACAGGTTGGGTAGTGGTTTGATTCCTTCGACTAAGCACATTGCCCAGTACAACACAATTTTCAACCTTTAATTATTTTTTATTACAGTATTATTTTTCCTCACCAGACATATATTACTTACTTCTCATTTTTAATTATTTTTTCTTATTTATTCTTAACCACGCACGTCTTTTGTCTCATCGATTTTTACACTTCATACTTTTAAATTTTATCACATCTTCACCTATACTTTTACATCTATGTTTTTCCTTTCTCTTTGTTCATAATTTCTGTGTCTTCTATCAGTACCAGTGCGGCAGTGCCTCTTCTCAAGTTTCTCGTCTCAAATTTCTCAATATGATTTTTTTTTTTTAGCTGTACAGGTACCTTTGTTCATTTTTTTTCTTTTCATTTTTTTTCCCTTTGAGGTTTTTTGGTTTACAGAATGAAAATTTATTTTGGTTTTAAGAACATTGTTTTTTTATTTTTTTTTAAGCACAAACTTCATGTTAGTCGAATCTTGAATTTCGGCTGGTATTTACCGAAACACCTCGAAACACCCAAAATAGACCGGAATGACTCGAAATTTTTTCCGAAGTGGAATAGGGTGGGTTACTGTTTCGATTTGTTTACCGGCACGGTATTTTCCGGCCGTTACAGCCGAAACAGAATGGAATTAATAACATTGAATCAAACTTAATTACCTAAAGGCTAAAAAGAAATAAGATTGTGTAATTTATGCTTCTTAAGGAACACCCTGAACAAAATTCTTGAAGTCGCCACTGATTGTTACAATTTATTTTCCACTACACTCTAGTTTAGAATGGTGATTTATTTGTGCTTCCATGATATTGCATGTAATTTGGATAATTAATCAACTTTGATAATTGAATTAATTAACTAGGATTAATCTATTTTTAACCCAAAAAAATTGAACAACTCACATTTTTTTAAATATAAAAGTACTTATTCGCCATTGCATTTGGGGGCAACTTATTCGCATAAGTTGCCCAGGTCTAGGGTCGGCTGGTGATCAGTTGAAGAAATGGAAACAATTTCTAGTTCTTTCAAGGCAATGGAGATTTGATTCTCTACTCTGCATGGATTTTATAGTTCTATTTATACTATTAATCAAGTGGATAGTTTCCTCTAGGCTCTAACAAGCTTCTAATTACTCGAATAAATACATTACAAATCTGCATCAGTATAACTAATCTTGGTAGCAAATGCGTAACCTACTAACAGCAACCCTAACTAATTGTTCTCTATTCTTTTTAAGGAAGTGTATTTGATTTTGTTTTTTCTTTTTTCACTTTGCAGCTCGAGGATCTGTTTGGAATCTCCTTAAATTCCTGGGTATGATACATTTAGTCAATTAATTTCATATCTTTCTCATTGATCATTGTGGTCAACTTTTTCTTCATTTTTTTTTTCTCTCATTTAGTTGACTAAACATTGTTTTGATTATTGACTCAGGAATCGATCAAATATATGAATTGAAGCTTCTTCACCACCAATCCAAAATACTTTTACTTCGCATGTGCCAGGTATTACAAGGTTTGAATTCTCAACAACAAGAAGAAGGTAAGGTCATTGAAGCCATGATCAAAGCTGTCAAGGAAGGGAGAGTTGAGTTTGTTACTGAAATACTGAGAGCATGTCCTGACCTTGTATGGTGTACTGAAAAATCCATGGGTCGAGACTTATTTGATTTTTCCGTTCTTCATCGTCAGGATGAAGTATTTCGCCTCCTATGTAGATCTCCTGCAAAGAACAAATTATTTGCTATGTTAGATAGGGATAGAAATAGCATATTACACTTCGCAGCGATGTTAGAACCTTCCGCTAGACGTAATACGGTTCCAGGAGCAGCTTTTCTTATGCAAAGAGAAGTACAATGGTATAAGGTAAAATATATATCCCTCACTTTATTTATTTATATATTTTTAATATAATTTCAATGATGAGATGTTTTCAGTTCTCTTATGATTAATTGTCTGACACTCTCTGGAAACTCTATTCTAAACTAAAATGTGAGAATGCGTGAGTGAATAGGAGACTAAGGATCCACGTATATGTTAGAATGTGCAAGGATAACTACGACTTCAATATCCCACCAATAAGATAAAGAAAATGAACAACAATAAGATAATTAAAAAGGGGGGAAAAATCATAAACTGAGAAATACGAAATGGAAGTGAAATGAAATAGAGTAAAAGGTTGGGTGGTTCCATATTCTGATTCCTATATATATATAAAAAAAAAATAATAATAAATTGTTAAATTAAAATAATAGTATAATTTAATGTACAGAATGTAATAAGTGGTTATCTTTTATAATATTTAAACTATCTATAACAATGTTTTAATTGATTTGATATATTAACTCTTGTTTTCTATATAATTTAAATTTTTTTGAACATTTTATATATAAGATAGTTATTAATCTCTTATCAATTTGATATTTTGCAAGCAAGGAGATATTATGTGTTTTCATTAATTCAATTGTGAATTTATCAAAAAAAAAATGATTAAATTTTTTTTATTAAAGTGCGTAAAAAGTAATTAACAAGAGTTCCACTCCATTAAGTTTAAAAGATACAATCTATTTAATAGAATCAACTAATATAAATTAGATGAAGTTATATAAAAAGGTGTACAATTTATACCATATATATTTCATTTTATTAGGTCTTAAATTTATAAAATTGTTTCGATTTAAGGTTTTTGTCCGTCTCTATTATTTTGGACAGCAAGATAACAAATTAAAACATAAAACAAGTGATTAAACTCTGCATTTCGCTTAAGATTTGTTCGTAAGTCAATTTTGCAATTATTGATCAATAGAAAGCTTGGAGAGAAAACTATGTAGAGAGAGAGAGAGAGAGAGAGAGAGTTTCACCTAGAGAGGGAAAATGAGTCAAAACATCAAAATTGATTCCTTAGTAAAATACAAATTTTATAAATGGCTTCTTCTTTTTTCTGTACACTATTAGTGTCCAAAATAAGATATATGAATAAAGTATATGAATACAGGCTTCAAATTTAAATGATTTCACAAGTTAATGACTTTAATTAACAAAATTAAAAACTTGGGACCTAATCTAAAAAAGTGTGTAAACTCTAGTCCTTTTTATGTAATTTCACCTATGAATTACAATTGATAAAACTTATAGAGTGCCATATTATTATATTTTATCTTATATACTAGGCCTCTCTCTCCAAAAAGTTAAAATAAAAATTCCTAGATAATAGGCCAAAGTAACCGTCATGATTCAAAGTATCACTACACTTTATTATTCTTACATTACAATGTTCTACCTGTATATACTTGCATATCTAGGTATTTTTGTATTTTTGTATAAAAGAGAGAAGTATTCTTCCACACTCATTCACTATTTTATAGGTATATCCATAATTGATGTAAAAATGTCCACATTTTAACATATAAAAGTGAATGTAGAAAAAAAAAAAGTGAAATAGCGCATGTGTGAAAATTAAAAGCCATATAAAAGTAACCCTTATACTATACACAAAACTCAACATGCTAACTTTTACGCATTCAATCTTTCTAACTTTTTAATCCTATAAAATTTTCATTTATAATAGATTCTCATTCTTAAAAAATGGAAAAAGATGCAAAGTTACGAAGTATTTAATATATATATTTTTTATATCTTAAGTAATAGTTTTTATGAGGTTTTGTTTAATAAACGCAGGAGGTGGAGGGCATTGTCCGTCCTTCCATTTTAGAAACTACAAACAAAAAAGGTCAAAGACCTCGAGAATTGTTTATAGAAAGCCATAAAGAGTTGGTGAAAGAAGGAGAAAAATGGATGAAGGGGACAGCATCTTCTTGTACAGTGGTAGCTGCTCTGATTGTTACCATTATGTTTGCAGCAGCAATTACTATTCCTGGTGGCAATAAACAAGATTCAGGCTTGCCAACCTTCTTAAATGAGAAGGTTTTTATGGTCTTTATAATATCTGATGCTTTGTCTCTGCTTTCTGCCTCAACTTCATTGTTGATGTTTCTTGGCATCCTCACATCACGTTATGCAGAGGAAGATTTCCTTAAATCCTTACCCAAAAAGATGATAGTAGGCCTTTCCACCCTTATCCTCTCCATAGCAGCCATGATGATAACCTTTTGTGCTTCTCTTTTTATTATTATACCAGGAAAATCACAGGTGGTCATTTCTGTCATTTGCCTTGCTAGTGTTCCAGTTATCCTATTCACATGGATGCAATTTCACCTTCTTATTGACATGGTCATTTCAACATATGGATCAAGGATCATAAACAAGGAAGCGAAGTATGGGTCGTAAGTTATTTGTGGTGCAAGGTGATGTTAGAAATTATTATTTTTACTTTGTTTCGAAAGATAACTAATGAACTTTCCTCTTGTGATGGATATCACGTGTTTTTATTTTTATTTTTTTCATTTTAAACCCTTTTTTTTTAAATCAAATAAATCATAACTCCATTATATATTTTCACTCTTTATATTATCGATTTATTTTCTAAATTAGTTATTTATTTTGAGCAAGGATAGTATGATTCCTAATCCGTTAAGTCTCATCTGTGATAATTCGAATGTAGATCTTTACCTTTTAAAGCAAAGGTAGTCTAATTAAGATACAAAAGTATCATTATCCATCACTAGATAATAAAAAACTTTTTTTTTTCTTTTTGAGAATCAAGATAATAAAAAACTAAATGATAATATAAAGGAGAAACTATTATATACTATATTAATTCATGTATAAATTCAAAGTTATGGTGACATTCAGCAATTTATTTTGTGTATAAAAATCGAAGAAAGTAAATTTTTTTTTTTTTTTGACAAGCGAGGATATTTAGATTTCTTTGAGTATCTAAATATTCTCTTGGGGATATGCAATCCCCCTGTTCCACACACAGGAAAGAATCCCATGAGGGTGATCTCAAGATACTGGCAAGAGGTTTCGAATCCAGTATCTCATGAGGGATTCATAGTCCCTTATTCCTTTATATGGATTGCTTATATGACTAATGGAGGGCCTATATGCCCTTTTTTTTTTTTTTTTTTTTTTTTAAATGAGCAAAAATATGTATGTGTTTCCTAAATTTTGGTTTAGATTCTATTGTAATCCATGAAATTTATTTTATTTTTCTTATAATCCTCATAATATATATATATATATTTATATATATTATACCGCCATAGTTATCCATTATTTTGTGGTTATACAATTACTTTGAAGTATGTTATCTCTAACAAACATTATTTTGTTTTACATCTATTTTCTGATAGCACTCCCACTCCCATATGTTGCATTCTTCATCTACTACTTCATCTTAGTCAGTGTTTGTTGTTCTTTCTTTTGGTGGTAGGCTGAGCCTCCCGTTTATTCAAACTGTTTATTATCTTGTGATTACCTGTTTAACAGGGGCGGGTGTCTCTAAGGGCCATAAGGATTGAGTTGTTCAACCTTTCTCTGATCAATGGTTTTACTCCAACTTGGACAAGCCCTATGTGGAGGAATTTATGATCTTTTTCCCTATGAGCTTTCACGGCTGCAGGGGATAACAAGTAGCATGTTTCATACTCCTTGTTGATGCTGTATACTTGTTCTATAGTCCTAACATGGTAGTCCGTTTTGAAAGACTTTTTCAAGGACCATGAAGAAGACTTATAGACTTGGGTTGTGGGAACTTTGGGTATGTTCCAATCTCCTAACTTTTGATCTAGATCTGAAAGCTGGTACGACTCCGAGTTGATTGTTCCATCTTCCTGTGGAATCTCAGGGAGGGTTGCACTGCTAGATCTAATGCTGGTAGATGAATTACTCCTTCTAAAACATGTTTTGCAGATTTACAAGCAATTCTTAACAAAAACTTTTGATTCAAAAGATCACTTTGAAATTTTGAAATACATAGTACTACAGATAAAGTCTCTTTTTTAATAGTACTATAATTAAGTTGAGTGGGAGTCCAAATTCCTGAATGAAAACAGACAATCTGTTTTGGGGAAGTGAGACTAGCACGTTGAAGGAGAATGCCACCATAACCGATGTTAGAGGCATCTGTCTGGATTACCTTGAAGGAATTTTCAGAGGGGATTCCAAGACAAGGGAGTGTTTTGACATATTTCTTGATTTGTTGAACAACCAATGTATGAGTGGGTGTCCAAGGAGGAGGGTTGGTTCGGAGTCTATCAAAAAGAGGCTTGCATTGTTGCCTAAGGTTTTGATAGAAATCAGAAATGTAGTTGAGAGATCTTGATGTAAGAGGCTCTTCCTGTTCTGGGAGGGAGAGTGAAGGAAGGTTGTTTAGACATAATCGGGTCAAAGGGTTCTTCAACTGTATATGGAGAAGTTACTTTGGAAGGAAGTGTGGCTAAAGTAGAACTATAACTGTGCTGTCCTTGGGGCCTTTGGTAATTTGGTTTTGGGATTGTAGAGACCAAATAACGATTGGCAACAATGGATGGTGACACGGGTGAAATTTTTGGTGAACTAGAAAAGGGTACTAACGGGCCAGGGTTTTGTGCCTGACTGGTACTCCTAGTGGTTTGCTGTTTAGGCAATTTGGGGGGTTGGGGTTGTATGGGTTTCGTCCAAGATCTCCAGAAAGAGATTAAGGATACCAAGTCTAAGGTTAGAACCCTTAGGCAAGAATTAATCATCCTTAGGGTCGATCATGGCCTCATGGACCAAAGAGTCAAACATCTAGAATATACTTCTCACCAAGGCAATGAGAAGGGAACCTCATTACAGAACCCTTCTGATGAAGAAATAGATGATACAGTTAACCCTACTGCAGATATGGAACCAGAACCATCCAATAGATCGTTCTTGCAAACCATCAGTAGAATTAACTTTCAGAAATGACATTCCAAAGTCAGGATTGTCATAAGCAAAGATTTTGAATTTGAGGTAGTTGCCGTAATAGACTCAGGCGCTGATCTCAACTGCATTCAAGAAGGAATCATTCCCTCTAAATACTTCCGGAAGACCAAAGAAAGGTTAACCTCCGCAAGTGGTGGGAAAATGCAGATTAAATTGAAGATCCCAAGAGCACATGTTTGCCAAGACAATGCGTGTTTCAAAATCACCTTTGTTCTTGTCAAAAATATGACAGATAGGGTCATCTTAGGGGATTCTGCAAAAATTCACGGGTTAGATAAGATTTGTGAGGAGGTGTTACCTAGTAAGACTAGGAGTAAGCCCGGTTCTGTAACTTACCCCCATTTGGTATCAGAGCCAAGTTGTGCTCTTATATACAGAATATATTATAAGTGCATGAGGACAAATATGTCCATTTAGGCTTTAGATAAGAGAAAGGCAGGTGAAACCACTCTTATCCAAACTTCAGATGTCAGATCTACAGTCCAGGTACCCAAAACCCTGAAATGGTCTGAAATCACATTCCCAGCACAATGGACTTTAGAGAATGAAAATTATCCTCTACAGATCTAGAACCCCATTAGGAACCCAGATCTAGATGTTGTCCAGCAGTTAGCCGATGGCACGATTAGACTTAGTTTCGACCAGTCTAGGTTTAGGTCACCTTTAGGATATGATGAATCCAGGCCCAGATCTTCACTAGATTTGTACCAAGGACATCAGGAACCAAGGTCTAGATCCGTAGATCTACGCCAACCCCTTAGGCAGCCAACTATCCTTTTAAGAGATAGAACTGTATCCCAGTGTAGTTCGTCTAGAACACGAGCTCCCTTTCCTACATCTAGAAGAGACTTAGGTCCACAGTTTCAAGGTGTTAAAAACCACTCCCAGGTTAGTACCCCTTGTTACACGGCCAAACAAGACTCAGTTGGTGATCCAGAAGAAGACAGCAATAGTTAGGACAGTCTTAAGCCTCCTTCACCATCAGGATCTGATATGAGAAATCCTATTCAGCAAGAACCTGAATATCTGGACTATCAGCTCATGATGTTAACAAAAGAGTTCATCCCTGATATGAACGCTCTTGAAAAGGAATTTAATTCTGAAGAAAATAGAGTTAAGAGAGAAGCCTATAGAGCCAACCATACCAAGGAACAAAAGATTGAAGTTTTGGAGAAATTGAAGTTATTCATGAAAGAGGTAAAAGCTGATTATCCTTTCTTTGAATACTTTGAGAAACATTTCAAATGGCATAAACAGAATTGTGTCAAAACCAAACTTCCAGAAAAACCCATTCCACCAACAAAGGCTAGACATTCAACACAGAAAGAAGAGAAACCCATCTCTCCTTCACCAGAAGTAAATGTCTTAAAAGCCCACATATCTTCTAGCAGTTTTAATGAACCCTCCTCAGAAAATGAAAAGGAGAAAGAACCCCTAGATGACCAGCTTGGTGATACACCTCCACTTCCTCCTAAGAAATGGATATCCAAATTTAGAGGAAACCCAGCCTTCAAGGATTTCCATAGGAAGAAGATTGTTTCCAAAGAATATAGAAGACAGAAGTTGTTAAATAATGGCTTCTATAAGAAAGGGAACCCCAACACCATAGAATGCCTCAAACCTAAAGTAAAAGGAAAATGCTTTAAGTGTGGAAAGAAAGGACATTTCAAGAAAGAATGTCCAGGCAAATTCCCTACCCATTCCTTAGTATCTGAAGATATCTCCAAAACCCTAGAACTTGACCATCCAGAAAGTGAGTCTCCGAATAGTTCTATCAACCGAGAAATCTGTCAGATCTACCAAGATTCATCCTCTCCTAGAGTTTCAACTAGCACCTCTAGTAGTCCAGATGAAGCCATACCATGCACAGATAGTTGTTGCAGGAACAATACTATCTAAGTCCTTTCTAAGCAAGAAGAACTGCTCTTAGATCTCATAGAAAAGATCAAGGATCCAGAAGAGAAATCTCAAAGACTTAATGAGTTCCACAAAACCCTAGTCAAGGAAACCAGTATATCCAAAACTAGGTTTTAGGAGCCCAAAGTTGATAGGAACAACTTGGCTCTGATACCAAATGGGGGTAAGTTACAGACAAAGGGTGCCGTTTAGAGGGCATTGGAGGCGGAAGTATAAATAGGTTACAAGTGTAGTTCTAGTACAAGTGTAAACTAGGAGAGGGGAGAAGAAGAGAGCCATTCTGATTACAAAGTATTTTTAAGTACAAAGTAAGAAGCTCTGGGAGAAAGGAGGTCTAAGTGTGATTTAGCCTGCTGAAGAATGAAGCAAAGGGTTCCTTTTATAGCTGGAGGGAGCCTCGGATCAGATCAGGAGACTGCGGGAATCACGGGAGGTGAAATGCTTTTACCTTCAGGTGAATATCTTTTCAGCCGAAAGCAAACAGTAACTCCAATAATTCTGTCAGGGCACTATAGAGTGAACAGTAACTAGTCACTGTTTATGAACAGTGTTTTGTCCCCTTGCTTTTCTGAATAGTAACTCTGCATAGTGTTCTGGACCATGCAGTGAATAGTGCTTTGTCGACAACTCTGCTGGTGCGGGTACTGTTCATGGAATAGTAACCGGATTTGCAAAGGTGGTTCTTGAGCTTTTCTAGGCTTCTGGAGCTGTTCTGGAGCATCCGGGAACCATTTTTTAAATTGCCTTAATCGCTGTCCAAGTTGTAACCATCATAAGGATCTTGAGAATCCTGGAATGGGTCAATTGGGGCACGATTGCAAGATGCTTCTGAAGAGGCAGGAGAGTTCTTTTCTGCTAACTCTAGCTGTGCAGATTGGAAGAGTAGTTGTTGGGCAAGATCCTTGAGTTCTTTACTAGATTTTTCGGAGATCTAGATAGAATCTAGACTTGACTGTGATCTTGTGCAATGAGCTATGTGCTTCTGTACTGGAAGGGGAAAGTCATTATACATTTTGGAGATAGCATCAGTAGGCCTGAATTTATCCCACCATTTTACAAAAAAATTCCCTATCGAGTAGATTTTGGTTGATAGCATAACTCCACATGCTAATCCAGTGGATCTTGTTTTGAACTGTCATATGCAAGATGGCTGGAAACTGAGAAGAATGCTTGTCTATTTGGAATCTGGAACTGAAATATCTTAGTGCATCCTGTAGGGGTTCTAGGAAGTTTTGTGGAATAGATCCAAACATTTCCCACCACTTGAGGAACCACGAAGGTATCTGGCCTTTGAATTTCTTGTCAAACTGAATGAACCATGGCGGTATAACCGGCCAACTTGATTACTATTCAAAATAATTTCAGTAACTTACAACACTTACTATCGGCTACAACTTGGCTCTGATACCAAATGGGGGTAAGTTACAGACAAAGGGTGCCGTTCAGAGGGCACTGGAGGCGGAAGCATAAATAGGTTACAGGTGTAGTTCTAGTACAAGTGTAAACTAGGAGAGGGGAGAAGAAGAGAGCCATTCTGATTACAAAGTATTTCTAAGTACAAAGTAAGAAGCTCTGGGAGAAAGGAGGTCTAAGTGTGATTTAGCTTGCTGAAGAATGAAGCAAAGGGTTCCTTTTATAGCTGGAGGGAGCCTCGGATCAGATCAAGAGACTGCGAGAATCACGGGAGGTGAAATGCTTTTACCTTTAGGTGAATATCTTTTCAGTCGAAAGCAAACAGTAACTCTAATAATTCTGTCAGGGCACTGTAGAGTGAACAGTAACTGGTCACTGTTTATGAACAGTGTTTTGTCCCGTTGCTTTTCTGAATAGTAACTCTGCATAGTGTTCTGGACCGTGCAGTGAATAGTGCTTTGTCGACAACTCTGCTGGTGCGGGTACTGTTCATGGAATAGTAACCGGATTTGCAAAGGTGGTTCTTGAGCTTTTCTGGGCTTCTGGAGCTGTTCTGGAGCATCCGGGAGTTGCTTTGGAAATGCCTAATCAGTATCATGGCTAGATGGGTACCCATCATAAGGATCCCAAGGAGGGTCGTAATCACAATTGTGCTCATGATACTTGGCAAATTTATCACAGAAACCACAGTACAGGATAGGTTCATAATCTGCTTGCTGCAGAGCTAACTATCCGGGTTCAATGTAATCAATCCTTTCGGGATGGAGGGCTTCGGAGTATGGCCTGGTGATGAATACTGAAATCCTGTTAGTATTTCCAACAAAATGGTAATTCTGCCATAGCTTGCTGGTGACATCTATAATCTCATTGTTGAAGTAACCTCTCCAGCAATCTGCAAGAGCTTTGGGGTCTTCATTATGGAGATAAGAGTCTCCTTCATACCAAGGGCCATTATGGGTGTACCCGTTGATGAGTACAAGATGGTGCGCAGGTTGGACATCCATCCATTTGTCTTTATCCCATTGTGGGAGAGTACTCCAGCATCTGATGGAGACGAAAGGACTTTTGATCTTTGAGACAACCTGGCGGATGATCTGTGGGAACTGGTTGATCTGGTCATGACTTGTTAGCTTGATGAGCCGGATGAAGCCATATTCGAACATTTGTGAAAGCTAGCTTGAATCTTCTTCAACGGACCAATCTTCATAATTGACTATTAGGCCGGGGAAGGGGTGTTTCTTTTCATAGACCCTGTGGCTGCTTCCAAAGTACTTCTCCCAGGTTGATAGGGTGAAGGCAGTATCAGCATCTTCTGACTCTTCACCATAAACTGGAAAATGGGTGATGACCATTATTTTGAAATGCTTGAACCATAGGTCACATGATTCAGACATAACCTTGCTTCTGAATATACGTTCTTGTATATCAGAAGGCAAGTTGGCAACTGCACTTCTCAGCTGGTTTTGAGTCTTAAGACTTAACCTAGCATAATCGGTGCTCATGATAGTCATTCTATCCATTGAATGGATATCCTCTTTGCCAAAGAGTTGACTAATAGACAGTCGGCCTATTTCAATTTCTGCCTCAAGGTTGACTAGGTGTATTTCTAGTGCTCTGAGGGTTTTCTGGAAAAGGCGAGTGTTGTTTTGGGTAAAGGCTCTTTGAAGGTTATCGAGGACAATTTTGATGGAGGGTGGAAGTCTTGTATATACTCCATTTGCAAATTGGAAATTCCTGGATAAAACTTCATGTAAAGTGATGGCCAAATTACCACCTGTAAATGTTATTTGAAGCGGAACATGTTCTTGAAGGGATGTTACTTCCCTGGGCTCTGATCCAGAAGAAGCGCCTTCATGCTTTTGAGAAAGAGAACCCTGAATAGGGGCTTTTCCTTTGTTCCTGCTTGAAGAAGCCATTTGCCACTTACTAGTGGGGCTAGTATAAAAAGTTATTTGCTTTTCTTCCTGCCATGTATTAACAAAATGGTTATTTCTGAAAACATTTTTGTTAAAATCATGTGATGTCATGGAGCAAATATTTTTATATGCAATGTAATGTGATGATAATTTATGAGATTGAAGAGGACTCAAAGAATTATCAAATACGATGGATGGAACAATTTGATCAAGGTTCTTGGCTTGATTTGGGCCATCTGAAAAAGTTTTGGTATAAGTAAGGTTAAGATTTTTAGAAACATAAACTTTTTGGAGACTCTCAATCTCTTTAGGTTCTGGGTTCCTAAGAAATTTAAACTTGACTGGTTGGCCAAAAGGATGGGTAGTGATTCCTTCACTATCCGTGGTGAAAGGATATAACAGACACATGAACGGGTTTCCTAAGATGACCCTATCTGTCATATTTTTGACAAGAACAAAGGTGGTTTTGAAACACGCATTGTCTTGGCAAACATGTGCTCTTGGGATCTTGAATTCAATCTACATTTTCCCACCACTTGCGGAGGTTAACCTTTCTTTGGTCTTCCGGAAGTATTTAGAGGGAATGATTCCTTCTTGAATGCAGTTGAGATCAGCGCCTGAGTCTATTAAGGCAACTACCTCAAATTCAAAATCTTTGCTTATGACAATCCTGACTTTGGAATGCCAATTCTGGAAGTTAATTCTGCTGATGGTTTGCAAGAACGATCTATTGGATGGTTCTGGTTCCACATCTGCAGTAGGATTAACTGTGTCATCTACTTCTACATCAGAAGGGTTCTGTAATGAGATTCTGTCCTCATTGCCTTGATGGGAAGTATTTTCCAAATCTTTGATTCTTAGATCCATGAGACCATGATCAACCCTAAGGATGACTAATTCTTGCTTAAGGTTTCTCATTTCTGCTTTGTTATCCTTAATCTCTTTCTAGAGATCTTGGATGGTTACCTCTTTCTTGGATTTGGTAAACCTGTTGTAGATTTTTTCCAAATCAACTTTGGGTTCCTGAAACCTAGGTTTGGATGTACTGGTTTCCTTGACTAGGGTTTTGTGGAACTCACTAAGTCTTTGAGCTTTCTCTTCTGGGTCTTTGATTTGTTTTATGAGATCCAGGAGCAGCTCTTCTTGTTTAGAAAGAACATGGATAGTTTTGTTTCTACAACAACTATCCTGACAGGCTAGGATTTCATCCGTGTCACTAGAGGAACTAGCAGATACTCTAGAGGTTTCAGAGGATGTCCTAAACAACTGGCCTTTCTCTTGATCATTGGACTCACTGCTTGGGTGATCGAGTCCTAAGAGTTTAAAGATTTCTTCCTTGCTGGTTTGGTCACTAATGAGGGTATTGATAAGGGACACTCTCTTTGGAAATGACCTTTCTTTCCACACTTAAAACATGTCCCTGATGCTTTAGGTATGAATTTTCCTGTGGAGTTGGATCTACCTTTTTTATAGAAATCATCAGTTTTGAACTTCTTCTTTCTATAATGTTTAGAGGCAGTTTTCTTCCTATGGGATTTTTCATAGGGTTCTTCTCCTTTGTGTTTGGATTTCCTTTTGGGGATGATTGAAGGTAAGCCATATTGGGTACAAAAGTTCCCTATTTCGTACTTGGCTTTGCTCTTGTTAGCTTGACTCTAGATTTTGAGATCTCTACACATCTTCATTCCTTCGTTTCGGATTGTGCTAGAGATGTCTCCATAGGTTAGGTTATCATAGTCTATGACACCTAAAGAGCTGGTAAGAGTTTCTTTGACCTTCTGACCAAACAATGTGGGTAAGCCATTGATAAACTTCTCCTTTCAAAATGGAGAGTTACAATCGCTTCTATGCATGACACGGGTGGTAAACACATCTTCATACCACCTATATTCTCCAAGGTTCTTACATCTAAGGTTACTCAATTGGTCATAAATCCTAGATGTGATATTGCTGGGTTTACCTATGAAGTGTTTCATGATCGTATAGATCAGGGTATTGACTCTGTCGGGGATACCTCTTCCTATGCGTTCGTCAAAGATAGGGTTCTCATCCTCATCTTTTTGGACAGCATTTTTAATATCTTCCTTGGAAGCTTCTGTCAAGCAGTTGTTCCACCAATGTAATAATTTTCTAGTAAATCCTAAAACAATGAGCTCTACAACCTCAGTATTTGGAATACCATCATTTAGATAGTTATTTGCTACCATGGTTATATGCTGGATCTTGTTTTGGATTTCTTGTTCGGATAAACCGTCTATGTTCCATTCATAGAGTTTACCGCTGGATACTGTGAATTGGGTGGTCCTTTCCTTATACTGGAGGTCAGGGGGTATAGGTCTGGGATACCAATTCTTGGTCAGGCTGGTTGGGCTTTCCTGGGGTTGGTAAAGCTTATTTACCTGTAATCCTTGAAATTGGTTTTCTAGGTGTTCTATCTCCTTTTCAGTTTCTGAGGAGGTTTGACTAAAATTGCTTGAGGATGTATGGGCATGTAGGGTTTCGAGTCTAAGGTCCCTACTGGTTGTGGTGTGATCTGGTGAAGGGGTGACAGGTTCCTTCTTCACAAGATTTTCAAGCTTTTGACCCACTATTTGTAAGGCTGTTTGGTCTTTAGGTTTAAGGCTTGCTTGTCTAGTTGTAGGGAGCTTGACTAAGGGTTTTTCTAGGGTCTGGATTGGTTTGCTAGGGTTTCCTGGTTGAAGGAGAACCTTGTTGTTAATCCTATCTTCTATCCTATGAAGCTGTTTTCCAATAACTCCTAAACACTGATTGGTATAGTTGTTTTGCTCTATTACCTTCTTGACAAACTTTTCTTCTGGGGTTGTGCACTTAAAGGGAGAGGCAATAACATCACTACCACGGTGGTTAAAGAGTAGGGATTCCTGGGGAGGATGACTAGACTTAACAATTTCTGGTTTGCTAGAACTAGGTGCATCTTTCTTGGGGAGCAACTTCCAGTTGGTTTTGGAAATGACACAGTTCTTTTTATGCCATTTGAAATGTTTCTCAAAGTATTCAAAGAAAGGATAATAAGCTTTTACCTCTTTCATGAATAACTTCCATTTCTCCAAGACTTCAATCTTTTGTTCCTTGGTATGGTTGGCTCTATAGGCTTCTCTCTTAACTCTGTTTTCTTCAGAATTAAATTCATTTTCAAGAGCGTTCATATCAGGGATGAACTCTTTTGTTAACATCATGAGCTGATAGTCCAGATATTCAGGTTCTTGCTGAATAGGATTTCTCATATCAGATCCTGATGGTGAAGGAGGCTTAAGACTGTTCTGACTATTGCTGTCTTCTTCTGGATCAGCAACTGAGTCTTGTTTGGCCGTGTAACAAGGGGTATTAACCTGGGAGTGGTCTTTAACACCTTGAAACTGTGGACCTAAGTCTCTTCTAGATGTAGGAAAGGGTGCTCGTGTTCTAGACGAACTACACTGGGATACAGGTCTATCTCTTAAAAGGATAGTTGGCTGCCTAAGGGGTTGGCATAGATCTACAGATCTAGACCTTGGTTCCTGATGTCCTTGGTACAAATCTAGTGAAGATCTAGGCCTGGATTCATCATATCCTAAGGGTGACCTAAACCTAGACTGGTCGAAGTTAAGTCTAACCGTGCCATCGGCTAACTGCTGGACAACATCTAGATCTGGGTTCCTAATGGGATTCTGGATCTGTAGAGGATAATTTTCATTCTCTAAAGTCCATTGTGCTGGGAATGTGATTTCAGACCATTTCAGGGTTTTGGGTACCTGGACTGTAGATCTGACATCTGAAGTTTGGATAAGAGTGGTTTCACCTGCCTTTTTCTTATCTAAAGCCTGGATGGACATGTTTGTCCTCATGCACTTATAATATATTCTGTATATAAGAGCAAGCTGTTTAGTGCCATGTAACACAAGGGTTCCATGGGTTTTAATGTTGAGGGTGAGGACCTTCAGGATGTGAGGGTCGTCAAGTGCAACAGTGAGGTTTGGGAAACAGTAGAAGTGAACTGGACCGTTATTCAAACTGGACTCTATGGTTCCTACGAGACTATCATTAAACCTGATGAGGCGGGCGTCTCTAAGGGCCATAAGGATTGAGTTGTTCAACCCTTCTCTGATCAATGGTTTTACTCCAACTTGGACAAGCCCTATGTGGAGGAATTTATGATCTTTTTCCCTGTGAGCTTTCACGGCTGCAGGGGATAACAAGTAGCATGTTTCATACTCCTTGTTGATGCTGTATACTTGTTCTATAGTCCTAACATGATAGTCCGTTCTGAAAGACTTTTTCAAGGACCATGACGAAGACTTATAGACTTGGGTTGTGGGAACTTTGGGTATGTTCCAATCTCTTAACTTCTGATCTAGATCTGAAAGCTGGTACGACTCCGAGTTGATTGTTCCATCTTCCTGTGGAATCTCAGGGAGGGTTGCACTGCTAGATCTAATGCTGGTAGATGAATCACGCCTTCTAAACATCCTATTTATCATCCTGGATTAGAAGCCTAAGAAATCAATTACAACCTAGATAACCTTTATCTTCCAATTTCTGGATCTAACCTTAGATCTGAAACAAGGAGTGTATGGACGCCTTCTATGAATAGTTACCTACTTACCGCCACTCGGACGCCTTCTGTGATGTCTGCTACTACTGACCGCAGCTGTTCCCTAATATTGGTGTATACGAACCCTTACTTTCCCTCAACAACGCCTCAACGCCCTCCTGGCTAACGGCTAACAGGGGAAACTCTCGGTTCACACTCAACCTCGGTACTCTAGACTTACTGGGTAGCAGACGGACACAAAACCGGGCTTACTCCTAGTCTTACTGGGTAACATCTCCTCACAGATCTTAGCATAGTACACATTTGCAACAAACTTTGGGGAAAGAAACAAAGACAAGAAGGAAAAGATAACTGGGAAGCAAAGGATTAGCTTAAACAGGTAATCACAAGATAATAAACAGTTTGAATGAACGGGAGGCTCAGCCTACCACCAAAAGAAAGAACAGCGAACACTGACTAAGATGAAGTAGTAGATGAAGAATGCAACATATGGGAGTAGGAGTGCTATCAGAAAATAAATGTAAAACAAAATAATGTTTGTTAGAGATAACATACTTCAAAGTAATTGTATAACCACAAAATAATGGATAACTATGGCGGTATAACCGGCCAACTTATATATATATATATATAGGAGACATACCTTTTTTTTTTTTTTAACAAAAAGAAAGGAAATACCTAATTTATCCTTTCACTCCCTTCCCATTATCTTTCGTTACCTAATATATATAACCTCTTTTTTACTTGGTTTTGACCATAAACGGTTGGGCAAAATGCGGCCAAACAATTTTCATGTGTTACACTTGGATCCCACAAAAAAGGCTCTTTAAAAAAAAAAAAAAAAAAAAAAAACATGAACACGGTGAAAATTATAAGCCACAATAATCTTCTATTTATTTCCAATAAAACATAAACGTAAGAAATTAAAATTAAGAAGGCAATTAATAATTGATTGAGAAAAAAAAAAAACAATTAGAGGAAATATTGATCTCCAACAACAATCACTCTTTCTTTCTCTTAGTCTTTAGGTTGAGAGAGAGATGATTGCAAGATTGAATTTTCTAAGCAAGTAATATAATTGAAAAGAAACAAAAAGACTAACTAGAGCACTAAAATATTTTAGGAATAAAATATGGTACATGTTTTATTTTATTCCTTATATATATATATTACTAATAAGAGGATTATTCTGTTTCATCTTCAATTTTTGGCGTACCGAAATATCCTTATACAAATTCAAAAATAACATACCATTTTTTTTTCCTACAAAAAAGTATAAAAGTTTAAAAGAAAAATATTATCTCACGTACAAAAGAAAAAAAAAAAAAACCGTTACTCTTACCACCCATTTATATTCAAATGTCTGATTTCTATTTGTATTTGTCGGACTGTGTGCCTTACCGATCCATCCAACGACCAATTGGTGAAGAATGAGGGAGCACAAATTTTTTGTAGCATTCAATCGTAGACCAAGTCCATTGGTATTGGAGCGAATTGTGAAATCCCTCACAATGTAGCTCCAACGACTCGAACATATGACCGGGGTCTGATACCACTTGTCGGACCGTGTGCCTTACTGATCCATCCAACAACCAATTGGTGAAGGATGAGGGGGCATAAATCTTTAATAGCATTCGATCGCAGACCAAGCCCATTGGTATTGGAGCAAATTGTGAAATCCCTCACAGTATTTGTTATCTATTTGAATTAGAATACTTCAATTATCTTTATAAAAAAAATACAAAATTAGTTCTTCCAAAAAATGTTAAAAGAGTAATACTATCTCACGTGTAAAAGGAAAAAAAAAAAAACCATTATTCTCACCACCCTTTTGTATTTAAATATCTCATTTCTATCTATATTTGTTATCTATTTGAATTCAAATACTTAAATTATGTTTATAAAAAAAAAATTACTTCTTAAAAAAAAAAAAAACCACTACCTCACTTAAAAACTACTCATTTTTATACCGAAATTTTTATTTTTTATTTTTAATTCTTTAAAACACTCCAAAATTTTGCTATCTAAATTTTATACAGTTATCACAAGTCTCCATCCATCCACACTAACGCATATCATCTTTCTTTTGTTCAAATCTCAAATTTTTTTTACTTATTACAATTCTTATTCCAATAAATAAATTCAAATGTCCCATTGAATTTCAACTTCTTACGGTACAAAATTGCCCTCATTTGAACATGAAAGTTCAAATATGTGTATAAACACTCTTGAACGTTTAGACCCCCAATTTACAACTTAACCAATTCAAGCATTAGGTCAAACAACAAGTGTGCGGAACATGAACATAAGCTATAATATAGAGTTGGAAAAACTATCTAAACTAAATTAAAATCACAACCCACAGCAGATAATAAAAGGCAAAGATAAAAGGGAAGGAAGATGCAAACACAAAGACAACACGCGATGTGTTATCAAAGAGGAAATCGAAGTCCTCGGTGTAAAACCTCTCCACCGCCCTCCAAGCGGTAAACAATCCACTAGAAAATGTAGTTGGGATACATAGACAGCAATAGACCCTCCAAGCCTAATCTACCCAGTGCACCTAAGCCTTTCAAGCTTCTTGCTCCAACGAGGTTGCGCCGAACCTTTTTCATTTCTAACTTCCCAGATTTCGCTACTAGACCGTAGCATCAACCAATGTAGATTGGTTCCTTCATAATTGCTTACCAGAACACCAAACAGCCCTCTCACAGTGATGAATATGGTGAGAACAAGGTTTTGGTAAAATGCCTCTCAAGGGTTTGACAATGGAGAGGAAGAGAGTTGAGGAATTTGAAGAAACTCTGATGTATAGATTGTAGGTGAATCAATCTCGTTTTACTCTAGGGTTTCTCTCTCAAAATTCTCTCTGGAAGCTCTCTTTCATATGTGGGTATAAGGGTATTTATACTGGAATGAGTGAGGAATGTGAAACGTCAGGTTTTACAAAACAGGGGTGGCTCGCGGCTTGGCCTCACGACTTGACCAAGTCGCGAGACCCAATCGCGAGATAACCGTATGGCCAGTTGTCCTGTTTTGTCCTGTAGTGCTCCAGCTAGCATGACTGTTCACCTTCTGGCACACTTGGCACGTGTGCTGCATCTGGCAGCTTACAGTCGCGAGCCACCTACGAGTCTCTGTTTTCTTACACACTCTTGAGCAATCAACACTCCAACTCACTCACTACCCTTACAACAAACCCACCTAAATACAGGGTTACTAAATGCTGAAATACAAGCAAATTTGGCACGGAATAAAGCCAATAAGATGGTTGATTGAATTCAACTTTACAATCTCCTCCTTTGGCTATTCCGTGACAAAACCCTAAAACAGACTCTAGACTTAACATGTGAGTTGGGAACAGTTGAACAAAACTCACTCACACCTAACTCTAGAAGTTGTGAAGCACTTGAATCATAAGAACATGAAATTCCTGAAAACACAATAATACACCATGATCATTGTATGCAGAAAAGTATGAAATGCATATGAAACAGGCTTAAAGTGATCAAGTAAGGATGAAGTGAAGTTTCAAATCATGGCTTGATCAACTAAGTAATCACCACAAGGTAGTGATCACAGTGTTCATTCACACTTGGAATGAACACTAGAACATACAAGTTGCTTGTATGCCTAACACTCAACCAATGCATAATACACTAAGTATATGCATCTAGAAACAATCCTACAAGGGCACAAGAGTGACAGTACTTAAAACAAAATGCAAGACATTTAGATAGAAGTACTGATTTCAACAAAGCATAAAAGGCTGCATAAAGCATGGTACAAACCATAGAGCCTACAAACATGCATAAAACATAACCCTAAAAGCTTACATAAGCAACATGGGTACAAAAACAATATAACAACTTAAATTGAAGAAAAATGCAAAACCACTCCCCCTTAGGTAATATCCTCCCCCTCTGATCAGGCCTATCACTCCCCCTTTTTGTCATGGAATAGGCCACACATTCTCTTCTAGCTTTCTCTGAATCTAATCCAATTGAGTTTGAAGTGAGGTAAACTTCATATCCCATCGAGTGCTGTGATGGTGTAGAGTAGATGTGAGTCTAGACATCTTTGTATTCAACTCGTGTACAGAGGATACAATGTGATCAAGTTTTTCATCAAGGGAGAGAGTGCTGAAATGAGAGCCACTGTGAGATGCGAAAGTTTTCGGTTTGGCTCTCTTCCGACTATGTCCAATGCTTGCGTTGAATGTACGCATGTTGATTGGACTCGGTTTTGAGTGAGGAGATTCATCTGTCGTTGGATAAATTCCTTTGAGCTTCAAGATCCTTGAAATGAGACAGGAGAAAGGAATGCACATTCGGGACTCAGTTCATAGAACCGTTTTGCGCAAAATATGAAAGATATGAGCACATATGTCAATTTCTACATCAGAGATTAGATCATGAAGAAACAAAGCATGTCCGAGGTTCATATACCCAGTGCTTGATAAGGGGTACAAATTGTGAAACATCACAATTGTAAGCACTCTCAGTTTTGGAGGAAGAGAGGAAACACTGATGAAGTTTCCATTGGATGAGAATTCCAAGTCTTGTCCAAGACCCTCCTTGAGAAGTTCTTCATCAGGACAAAGATCATCATAAACCGGTGAGTGTCGAAGCATTGGTCGGTTGATGTGAAGGATCTCTGCCAAATATGCAGGAGAAACTGAAAAGCTCTTTTTCCTAACCCAGCACTTAAGTTCATCTTCTTCCACAATCGCGTTGGCATAAAATTCCTTTACCAAATCTTCATATGCGTCATCCTGATCAGAGAGAAGGTAATTCCAATCCTTGTGAGCAAACCATTTCGGAATGTCAGTGTCATGAAGTGATGATTGATCAATAGGTCTTTCTAGTAATGGTGTAGCATTTCGGAAATAATTCTTATGAGACTGATAGGCAGCAAAGGATCTGAACTTGTTGGGATCGAATCTTTTTGATGAAGAACGAGTCCCTTTTGTTTGAGGTGAGTAGTCATCAACGTCAATGACATGTTCCTTCCCTTTGGAACTGCCTCCTTTCACAGCTGCTTTCTTGAATGGTGACATTTCCAGTCTAAATCATGAATAAAGGAAAAGAAAGAACACAATTCAACAGACATTATTAGCAGTGGGTTAGTGACAATTAAGGGATAATGAAGAAACCCTAAAAGCTAGATGGAAATGACCAGAAACTAGCAATGTGAGACAAAAATGACCCAAATGTAGCTACACAATAGAGTGGGTCAGATTAAAACCGCACAAAAATGAGAACATCATACACACAAGTGATCAAACACAGGTAAGAGAAATATGAACACCAAGGAGAACACAAAAACATGAGGAAAATGCAAAACAAAGAGTAGAGAACAAAACTCATACCTTTCCTTGAAGAAAGATTGAATGGTAACAAGTTGTTGAAAGAATTTGAAGATTACCACAGTGATGATGCATAAGAGAGAGTAAGATCAGAAAATGAACAGACCCAGAGTTCAAGACAGGCAAATGAGAACCCCTTTGTGAGAAAGGTGTTGAAAATGGGCTCATTTTGCAGAACACGCGTTTTTCGCGACTGAAGTGAATCGCCAACAAGTCGCTAGGTCAAGCCGCCAAAACACTCAAAAGACAAAATTTTGAAAAATTTGCTAAGTGTTTTTTGCGGCTGGAAGGTCTACCCGCGAGAGAGTCGCGAGCTGAGCCGCGAAAATCTCTGAGTAACCCTTGCGACTGGACCTTCCACTCGCGAACAAGTCGCCAAAATTGACCCGCGAACTCGCGACTGAGGCCTGCGACTTGACTAACCCACGACTGAGTCACCAAAACAGGGCAAAAATAAACTTTTGAAATTTTCAGATTTTAAGCTCAAAATACTTTCCAAAAACACCTAAAACACTCAAAAATCTTTTTATACCTAAATCAACAAAGATTGAGCATGTGAAAACACATTTCATCAAGTACAATCACACAAATGAATATGGCATTTATTGAACATAGACTTGTGTGTTGTGTGTGGATATTAACAATGAGATAGTCCTTAGTCTAATGTGAAGTTTCAATGATCAATTCAACCAAGGCATACACAATCAGCACTAGATCATGTGACCCATCTCAATTATAGAAATATGCATATATGACCTCCCACAAAACTTGATAACATATCTTGGAGCTTTACATTTGACTCCACTCTCAATCATAACAAATGATCTTTTTGATCCTTTTCGAGACAATCACCTCTCATTGTGAGAGTGATATTTGATATTTCACTTTAATGAACTAGCCTTTGGCTTTTTGAATAAACATTCACTTTAATTTTTGGTCGCTTTCCCTTTTTCCTAGTCGAATACTAGTACGTGCGACAGGCTTTTGTAGCTCAATATCTCTTTTCATTTGGAGATTTACATTTGGTGAGCTCTTTTTAGCAAAAACAAAAATAAAGAGTGGGAAGATATATAAACACAAGTCTATGCATGTCTTAAGATCATCATAACCATTCACTCATCATTCATGACAAGTTTGAAGATCTATTTACAACAATCACATAGATTTCAAGATTTTTCCCACAGTGATAAGAGTGCAAAGAAACAAGCTATGCTCGAAAATGCACAAAGCCATTAGTACAAAGGTACAAGGCAAAACAAGTTATGAGACAAAACTCAACTATGTCAATCAAACTTTTTGATTTTCTAATTTTTATGTGATTTTTGGATTTTTGACATAAAAGAAGAAAAAGATTGAACAAAAATAAAAAGGAGCAATAGTATGCACAAATAGACAAACAATCAATAATCATGCTACACAAAGAGCCAATAAAGTAGTGTGTGCCCCAACACAAACAAACTTATCATATTATAAATATGTGAAGCACACATCACACAAGAGAGTCAAGGAATTGTACCAACATCAATGGTCTTACGGAGTGATTCAAACCGTGGACCATCGAGAGGCTTGGTGAAGATGTCCGCCTTTTGATTGTCGGTGTGTATGAACTCAAGACACACAACTCTTTCCTCTACCAGATCACAAATGAAATGGTAACGTATCTTTATGTGTTTATATTTTGAATGCTGGACAGGATTCTTGGAAAGATTGATGGCACTGGTGTTGTCACAGAAGACACACATCGTCTCTTGAGGAATTCCATAATCATGAAGTAATTTTTTCATCCAAAGAAGTTGAGTGCAGCAACTTCCAGCGGCGATGTATTCTGCTTCAGCAGTAGATAGAGACACAGAATTTTGTTTCTTGCTCATCCACGAGACAAGATTGTTACCAAGGTAGAAGCAGCCGCTTGAAGTACTCTTCCGATCGTCTACACTACCAGCCCAGTCAGCATCTGAATACCCGGCAAGACAAGCATTTGAGTCTTTTGAATACCACAGACCATAGTTTGAAGTTCCATTAACATATCGAATGATTCGCTTAACAGCAGTCAGGTGAGATTCCTTTGGATTAGCTTGATATCTGGCACAAACACCAACACTGAATGCAATGTTCGGTCTACTGGCTGTAAGATAGAGTAAACTCCCAATGATACTCCTATACAAGGTAGGACTTACTTCTACTCCAGAAGAATAAACATTCAGTTTAGTAGATGAGCTCATGGGAGTGGAGGCATGTTTTTTGGAGTCTAGTCCAAACTTCTTGACAATGTTTCTAGCATACTTCTCTTGTGAAACAAATATACCCTCCTTCTGTTGTTTAACTTGAAGACCCAAGAAAAATGTGAGTTCCCCCACCATATTCATCTCAAATTCCTTCTTCATCTCCTCAGAAAATTCAATAGCACGATCTTCAATGGTTGCCCCAAACACTATGTCATCAACATAAACTTGTGCCACAAGGAGATAATCTTCATCATTTTTGACAAACAAAGTTCGGTCGGCATATCCCCTTTTGAATCCTTTATCTAGGAGGTACTGTGTAAGCCGATCATACTAGGCTCTAGGTGCTTGTTTTAAGCCATAAAGGGCTTTCTTCAATCTCAATACATGATCTGGAAAGTGAGGATCCTCAAATCCTTTTGGTTGCTCAACAAACACTTCTTCATTTAGGTATCCATTCAGAAATGCACATTTTACATCCATTTGATAGAGTTTGAAATTCATAGTGCATGCAATGGACATGAGAATTCGAATGGATTCAAGTCTTGCCACAAGAGCGAAGGATTCATCAAAGTCTACTCCTTCTACTTGAGTGTATCCTTGAGCTACTAACCGAGATTTGTTTCGAATTATCTCTTCATCTTCATCGGTTTTGTTTTTGAAAATCCATTTTGTGCCTATGACATGAACATTTTCAGGCCTTGGAGCAAGTTCCCAGACATCATTCCTCACAAACTGATTTAGCTCTTCATGCATTGACTCAACCTAATTCTCATCTTGAAGAGCCTCTTCTACCCTTTTTGGCTTAAATTGAGCAAGGTAGCAATGATATATTACATGATTGGCCAACAGGATGTTTCCTTTTTTGAGGCGAAGACCTTCATCCAGAGACCCTATGATGTTGCTTTCCGGATGGTCCTTAATTACTCTTGAAGATGGCTTCTTTGATGTGGAGACTTCATCACTTCGAGAGATGGGAGGATAGACTTCCGGAGGAGTAAGAGGACTTGATGTTCTAGACATCGATCTCGTTTCCATTCTTGGGTTGATGGGAGTCGATTCTTCTTCTGGTGTAGGTTCTTCAACTTCTATATCAAGAGCTTCGACCTCAACATCGGGTTCTTTGGTGCTCGACCCTTCTCCATCATCAATCATCTCCACCTTAGATAAGGTATCATCAATCTTGACATTGATGGACTTCATTATTGTCTTAGTTCTCTTGTCAAAAACTCTATACGCCCAACTCGTAGTAGAGTACCCAAGAAAAATACCCTCATCACTTCTCGCATCAAACTTCCCAAGATTCTCCCGATCATTTAGGATATAACATTTGCTTCCAAACACCCGGAAATACTTCACTCTAGGCTTCTTTCCATTCCAAATCTCATAGGCGGTCTTCTTTGTTCCTACTCGAAAAAATATTCTATTGCCAATGTGACACAAGGTGTTGACAGCTTCTCCCCAAAACTTTTGAGGTATTTGCTTGTTAAGCAGCATGACTCTCGCCATTTCCTGAATCACCCGATTTTTTCTCTCTACCACTCCATTTTGTTGTGGAGTTTTGGGGGCTGAAATTTCCCTTTTGATTCCATTCTTTTCACAGAAAGACTCGAATCTTGCATTCTCAAATTCTCTCCCATGATCACTTCTTATTTTGACAATAGGGATCCCTTTCTCGTTTTGAAGTTTCTTGCATAGAATTTTCAACCTCTCACATGCTTCTGATTTTTCTCTAAGAAATTCAACCCAAGTGTATCTTGAGTGATCACCCACAATGACCATAATGTATCTCTTTCCTCCTAGACTTTCAGTTCTGGTAGGCCCCATTAGATCAACATGAAGTAACTCCAAACACCGAGAAGTAGCAATGACATTCACCTTGTGATGACTTGCCTTAGTTTGCTTTCCCATTTGGCATGCACCACAAATGGTCTTCTTCACCTTTCCAAACTTAGGAAGTCCCTAAACTGCTTCAAGTTTGGACACTTTGACAACTTGTTTGAAATTAGCATGCCCAAATCTGTGATGCCAAAGTTCCAACATATCAACATGAGCACTTCTACACGAAATAGGTGCCGTGGGAACTACTCCATAACAGTTATCTGTAGTCCGATTTCCTTCTAAGACCTGAATCCCTTCCTCATTGATGATCAAGCATCCCTTCTTAGAGAATTGTACCAGGAAATCATCATCACAAATTTGAGTGATGCTCAGCAGATTTGCCTTCAGCCCTTTTATGTATAACACATCTTTCAATAGCGGTAATCCAAGTATCTCGATTGTCCCTTTGCCTAGGACTTGAGCATGACTTCCATCACCAAAAGTCACATAGTCACCAACCTTTTCTTTGAGTGTCTTAAACAGAAACTTATCCCCTGTCATATGGCGAGAACAATCACTGTCAAGATACCACAAGCATGCATTAAACACCTTCAATGATGTATGCACAAATAAGCTCACATGATACAAACATTCTTGACCTTCAAACAAAAACTCATCATCAGTTTTCATGCTTCTGTCAGATTGACCTTTCATTTTCAGATTCTCAATCATCTCACACAACATTCTATTCTTTCTTTTATATTTCTTAATCAACGATTTAGATTCAGATATGCTGCTGTATAAGATATGATTCTGGTTTTCAAAATATTCCAGCATCTGAACAAAAATCCTAGCATGTTTCTTAGTTTTTAGCAACTCTACAAGATCATTGGTAAGACACCTTTCAAACAAATGCATAGAGTCATTTTCACAAACACTTAAACTACAATTCAGCATGGTATTTTCCATAACAGCTACCACAACACAGGGGTCTAGGATCGCACTTCGGTAGTAAAACCACAACAAGTGCACCCGCTCTGATACCAATTGAAAGTTCAAATATGTGTATAAACACCCTTGAACGTTTAGACCCCCAATTTACAACTTAACCAATTCAAGCATTATGTCAAACAACAAGTGTGCGGAACATGAACATAAGCTATAATATTGAATTGGAAAAACTATCTAAGCCAAATTAAAATCACAACCCACAGCAGATAATAAAAGGCAAAGATAAAAGGGAAGGAAGATGCAAACACAAAGACAACACGCGATGTGTTATCGAAGAGGAAGCCAAAGCCCTCGGCGTAAAACCTCCAAGCCTAATCTACCAAGTGCACCTAAGCCCTCCAAGCTTCTTGCTCCAACGAGGTTGCGCCGAACCTTTTTCTTTTCTAGCTTCCCAGATTCCGCTACTAGACCGTAGCATCAACCAATGTAGATTGGTTCATTCCTAACTGCTTCCCAGAACACCAAACAGCCCTCTCACAGTGATGAATATGGTGACAACAAGGTTTTGGTAAAATGCCTCTCAAGGGTTTGACAATGGAGAGGAAGAGAGTTGAGAAATTTGAAAAGACTCTAATGTATAGATTATAGGTGAATCAATCTCGTTTTACTCTAGGGTTTCTCTCTCAAAATTCTCTCTGGAAGCTCTCTTTCATATGTGGGTATAAGGGGTATTTATACTGGAATGAGTGAGGAATGTGAAACATCAGGTTTTACAAAACAGGGGTAGTTCGCGGCTTGACCTCGCGACTTGACTAAGTTGCGAGACCCAATCGCGAGATAACCATATGGCCAGTTGTCCTGTTTTGTCCTGTAGTGCTCCAACTAGCATGACTGTTCACCTTCTGGCACGCTTGGCATGTGTACTGCATCTGGCGGCTTACAGCCACGAGCCACCCACGAGTCTCTGTTTTCTTGCACACTCTTGAGCAATCAACACTCCATCTCACTCACTACCCTTACAACAAACCCACCTAAATACAGGGTTACTAAATACTGAAATACAAGCAAATTTGGCATGGAATAAAGCCAATAAGATGGTTGATTAAATTCAACCTTACAGAACACATTAAAATTGCATGCGCAAAGCATGTATAATGAGTCTAATATATATATATATATATACAATATATAAAAAAAAAAAAATGCTTATGGGGTGTTGGGAGTAAGGGCCGAGGATCAAGTCTCTAGGAGGGAGCTTTACGCACATATACACTTAGATTAGGCTAAAGTAGAAGTTTTATCTTATATTAAAAAAAAAAAAAAAAGTTGTATTCTCATACTTGAAATTCCACATTCGGCGATGTCTCTAAACAAAAAATATATATTTTAGGGGTGAAAATAGAACCTAAAGTTCTAAACTATTAGTTAGGGACAAAAAGGATATAGTTAGGTTTTATTTCTATCTCAAAATATCATTAAACTTTTGTATATATCCACGAAACTTAACAATAGTGGACAAAAGGACCAAACGTATAACATTTGTCGACTGTGGATTTTCCAGGACAAACCCCACCATTGTTTTGGGGCCTTAGCGACATGTATTTTTGATGTATGTGAGGCTTGGGATGATGCATGTGCAAGAGTGAGGGGCTTTATTTTATTTTTCCATTTTAGAAGGAGTCGTTAACCATAGAATTCCAAGTGTAATTCGTCACCTTTTGCTACACATCGAGAATTCATAGAGAACTACATCAATGGTGATTTCAGAAAACTTCTTCTAGTTGATGATGAACCTTTGATATAATGGGCAGCAGGGCAAGGGTGATATTTGTATCATACAATTGAGTGGAGCTCTATGGAAGATGTAGAATGTTAGGCCAGACCCAGATTTGAAGACAAACTTGATTTCTGTAGGATAGCTTAAAGGAAAGGCAAGTGCTTTTGTGGGTGGTAAATCAAAAGTCACCAAATGAAACATGGTCATGGCTTGAGGAAAGAAGATGTGCACTCTCAGTATGATGACTAAGAAGAAGGAGATTCAAGTATGTGCATATATAGTAGGATTATATTTTTAATCATGTGAGGAAGAAAGAGATGAAAATATTCTTGTTGAAGAGAAACATACCAGGTAAAGATTTTGAGTGGATTTAATGTCTTGGATTGGATGTTCGTGGGAGTGGATGTGTCAGTTGGGTCAAATATAGGATGAAGTGTTAACATGACAAGCAAAATAAAGTATGTTATTTTGATTTCTAGGACTATAACATAGTTCAATTTTAAACTTATAAAATATGTTATTACATTATTATGAAATATGATTGAAGGTGATTAGGAAGTACTAAAATTTGAAATAGATCATGATGGTGTCAAGTGGCTATTCTCCCCTTGCTCCAATTAGCTACCCTTTCTTAAAGACTTCAATAAATTATATAATTTTCTCTACTTGGATTGTTGATCCTTTGAACAATCGCATTTTTTATTCTAGCATTTTTTATGGCAAAACTACATTATTGGTCTCTAAAATTTGTCTACTAAGTACTATTAGTCCCTTAAGTTTGAAGTGTGAGCTATTGGTCCCTCAAATTTAAAAGATGAGCGCAATTGGTCATTCTATTAATACCATTTGTCCTAATGCTTACATGGCTAACAGAACTATGACATGGAAAATTTTAATTGATGTCGCATCAAATTTAACATTAAAAAATTGTAAGGTTGAATTTATTCAACCATCTAATTGGCTTTATTCCGTGCCAAATTTGCTTGTATTTCAGCATTTAGTAACCCTGTATTTAGGTGGGCTTGTTGTAAGGGTAGTGAGTGAGATAGAGTGAAGTTTGCTCAAGAGTGTGCAAGAAAACAGAGACTCGCGGCTTGGCCTCGCGGGTGACTCGCGGCTGCAAGCCGCCAAACGCAGCACACGTGCCAAGCATGCCGGAAGGTGAACAGTCATGCTAGTTGGAGCACTACAGGACAAAACAGGACAATTGGCCATACGGTTATCTCGCGACTGGATCTCGCGACTTAGTCAAGCCGAGAAGGTCAAGCCGCGAGCCACCCCTATTTTGTAAAACCTGACGTTTCACATTCCTCTCTCACTCCAGTATAAATACCCCTTTTACCCACGATTGTAAGAGAGCTTCCAGAGAGAATTTTGAGAGAGAAACCCTAAAGAAAAACAAGATTGATTCACCCACAATCTATACATTAGAGTCTCTTCAAATTCCTCAACTCTCTTCCTCTCCATTGTCAAATCCTTGAGAGGCATTTTACCAAACCTTGTTCTCACCATATTCATTACTGTGAGAGAGCTGTTTGGATATCTGGGAAGCAGTTAGGAAGGAACCAATCTTCATTGGTTGATGCTACGGTCTAGTAACGGAATTTGGGAAGCTAGAAAATAAAAAGGTTCGGCGCAACCTCGTTGGAACAAGAAGCTTGGAGGGCTTAGGTGCACTGGGTAGATTAGGCTTGGAGGGTCTATTGCTGCCCATGTATCCCAACTATATTTTCTAGTGGATTGTTTACCGCTTGGAGGGCGGCGGAGAGGTTTTACGCCGAGGGCTTCGGTTTCCTCTTCGATAACACATCGCGTGTTGTCTTTGTGTTTGCATCTTCCTTCCCTTTTATCTTTGCCTTTTATTAACTACTGTGGGTTGTGTTTTTAATTTGGCTTAGATAGTTTTCCTATTCCATATTATAGCTTATGTTAAGTTTCCGCACACTAGTTGTTTGACATAATGCTTGAATTGGTTAAGTTGTAATTTGGGGGTCTAAACGTTCAAGGGTGTTTATACACATATTTGAACTTTCAATTGGTATCAGAGCGGGTACACTCTTATTGGTTTCAATACCATTGTGTGATCCTTGACTCCTTTTTGAGATGGATCAGTCTCAATCCCTAAATGCACGTCCATATTTTGATGATAGTAATTATGCTTTTTGGAAGGTTCGCATGAGAGGTTTTTTGTGTTCTATTGATGAATCTGTTTGGGATGCTGTTGAGATTAGTTGGACCAGACCTGAGGTAGCCAAATCCACATGGGATAAGGCAGCACTTGCTGCATCTAATGCTAACAGTAAAGCACTCAATGCTATTTTCTGTGGTGTGTCTCCAGATGAATTTCACAGGATTTCTCATATTACCGTTGCCAAAGAAGCATGGGAGATATTGGAAACCACCTATGAAGGCACGAAGAAAGTGAAAGACACCAAGTTGCAAATGCTGACCACTCGGTTTGAGGAACTCAAAATGAGTGAGGATGAGTCCTTTGACTCTTTCTATGGGAAGCTAAATGAGGTGGGTGTCAGCAAGTTCAATTTGGGGGAGAAAACGGAGGATTCTAAAATTGTAAGGAAGATCCTTCGATCATTGCCGGAAAGTTTTCGTGCTAAAGTAACAGCAATTGAAGAGAGCAAGGACCTTGATGACATCAAAGTCCAAGAGCTGGTTGGTTCTCTTCAGACTTATGAGATGTCGCTGCCAAATCAACGAAAGAGTAAATCTCTTGCTCTTAAGACCATTAATGAGAAGGTGGAAGATCATGACTCATCGGGAGAAGATGTGGTTGACAAAGATGTTGCATATCTTGTTAAAAATTTCAGAAAGTTCTTGAAATTCAAAAATAATGGCAAATTTGATGATAAAAGAAAATTCCAAAGTTCTGGAAGGGAGAAAAGGGAATTCAAAAAGAAAGATGGAAAAGAATCCCAACCTACACAAGGTGTCACTTGTTTCGAATGTAACGGGCATGGACACTTTAAGAAAGAATGTTCGAATTATTTGAAATCGAAAGGCAAAGTTTATGCCACAACATTGAGTGACTCGGATTCATCTGACTCAGAATCTGAAGAAAGCTGTGATAGAGAGGGGAACTATTCAGCTTTTATGACTATTGCTCATGTTGAGTCTTCAGACGAGTTGAATCTACTTGTACGAGACCTTGGAGAACATAGTGATGAAGAATCAGTGGGAATTGTTGAAGAATCAGATGCTGAAGAAGATGAAAGCACAGCCAATCTTCAAGAGAACTATAACTCACTCCTGGAGAAGTCGGGTGAGTACACAAGGGTGGCCAAGGCTACTGTGAGAAAAATGAAGAAGGCAGAGGAGGATTACAAAAGTCTCCTAATCCGATATAGGGAGGCCAAATGTGAAATAGAAATACTGAATGATGAGCTGTCAGAAGCTTATACAAAAGTGAGATTTCTTGAGCAAGAGGTTGTGCAAGCAAATGCTAAAGTAGAGAGGGTCACCACTAAGAAGCTAGATGATGTTATTCATCTCAAAAGAGTTTTTCAGACAAATCCGGATTGGGATATACCGAAGGAAGTAGCTCATCTGAAACTGTCACTAAAGAAGTGAAGTTTGTAAAGGCCAAAGATCCAATTGTAGTTGACCTTACTACTGAGAAGCTCAAGATGGAGGAGAAGAAGAGAAATGTGGGGAACGAACGGTTGTTGAATTCCCGTAATCAATCTGTGGGCAGGTCTGAATCTCATGCCAAGTCACGCCCACGACCACAAAGAGGTCCTAGAGCAACTTATGTGTGTCATCATTGCGGACTTCAAGGGCATACTCGACCAAATTGCCAAAAGTTGAGAGCAAAGAATAGTGCAACTCCTCAAAGGTCACGAGGACCTAGAAATGATAGAAGAAATTGGGCAGGTGAACAATCTAAAGATCAGAATGGTGATCCCGAAATGATGAACGTGATGAAGATGATTGGTGTATTCACCAACTGCTTGGAAAGCTTCTCACGAAGGTTTGAAAGCCCTAACTCCCGTACCTAATCCTATAAGGAAATTACCTCAAACGCAAGTGACGTGTGGGTGAAAAAGGGTACTCATGCATAAGCATTACAACATGTCCATGCATTAATACTTCATATGCTTTGCGATGATGTTTGTTTGTTTGCTTGTTGTTTTTGCTGTTGGTCGTTTGCTTGTCTACTTGTGCATACTTTTAATTTATTTAGTTTTTTATCAATCTTTTTCTTCTAGTGTCAAAAATCCAAAAATCACATAAAAATTAGAAAATCAAAAAGTTTGATTAACATTGTTGAGCTTTTGTCTCAAAACCTGTTTTGCCTTGTACCTTTGTGCTAATGGCTTTGTGCATTTTCGAGCATTGCTTGTTTCTTTGCACTCATATCACTGTGGGAGAAATCTTAAAATCTATGTGATTGTTGTAAATAGATCTTCAAACTTGTCATGAATGATTAGTGAATGGTTATGATGATCTTGAAACATGCATAGACTTGTGTTTATATATCTTCCCACTCTTTATTTTTGTTTTTACTTAAAAGAGCTCACAAAATGTAAATCTCCAAATGAAAAGAGATATTGAGCTGCAAAAGCCTGTCGCACATTCTAGTATTCGACTAGGAAAAAGGGTAAGCGACCATTATATTAAAGTGAATGTTTATTCAAAAAGCCAAAGGCTAGTTCTTTAAAGTGAAATATCAAATATCACTCTCACAATGAGAGGTGATTGTCTCAAAAGATCAAAATGATCAAATGTTATGTTTGAAAGTGGAGTCAAATGTAAAGCTCCAAGATATTTTATCAAGTTTTGTGGGAGGTCATATATACATATTTCTATAATTGAGATGGTTCACATGATCTAGTGCTAATCGTGTATGACTTGGTTGAATTGATCATTGAAGCTTCACATTAGACTAAGGACTATCTCATTGTTGATATCCACACAGAACACACAAGTTTATGTTCAATCAATGCCATATTCATTTGTGTGATTGTATTTGATGAAATGTGTTTTCACATGCTCAATCTTTGTTAATTCAAACACAAAAAGATTTTTGAGTGTTTTAGGTGTTTTTGGAAAGTATTTTGTTTAAAAATCTAAAAATTTCAAAAACTCAGTTTTGCCCTGTTTTGGCGACTCAGTCGCGGGTAAGTCAAGTCGTGAGCCTCAGTTGCGTCTTCGCGGGTCATTTTTGGCGACTTGTTCGCAAGTGGAAGGTCCAGTCGCGAGGGTTACTCAGAGATTTTCACGGCTCAGCTCGCGACTCACTCGCGGGTAGACCTTTTAGTCGCGAAAAACACTTAGAAATTTTTTTTCAAACTTGTGTCTTTGAGTGTTTTGGCGGCTTTAACTGGCGACTTTATGGCGACTCACTTCAGTTGCGAAAAACGCATGTTTTGGCAAAAATAGGGGCAGTTTTTAAATTTTTTTGTTTTCCCTCTATCTTTTTGTGACTGTTCATTGTCTCTCTCAACTGCTCTTACCCATTCACACCGTGCCTCCATTTTCGATCTCCATTTTTGCCTCTTTTCAGCTCAAAATCTTCAAGTAACAGGTATGGGTTTTCATTCTTGAACTCCTTTCTACTTGATTTTGTGTTTTTCCCCCTTGATTTTTCGCATTTGTTTATGTTTTTGAGATGAGTTTGTGTTACGGCTATTGCTCTATGTTCTTGCTAGGCTTGTGGTTGCTGCTGCTTGAGTGTGAAATTTATTTTAGTTGATGTTTTTGGTCCTCATCATGTGCTTAGCTAAATTTTTTTTGTTACTCATTTTATCTAAACTTGTGCTGATGAGTTGTTTCTAAATGTTCCCACTGTGGATGTGTAGTTTACTGTGCTGAATGTGCATGTTCTATTGTGTGAATCTATTGGGAGCATCTATGAGTTTCACTATGCTGATTATGAGTCATGTCATTTTCATTCCATTGTATGTCTCATTGACATATATTTGTCTTTAGGATGTCTTCTATCTCTGCTGATTATCCCCTGCATTCTCCCTGTTGTTATTATGTTTCCTCTTTTAGGCTTGTTTATCCATGTGGTTAATCTGAGCAGCATAATGTTTAAGTGTTCAAGTTCATCTGTGTGGCTGCAAATTTCTTTGTTAATTACATGGTACTGACTAGTTCTACACATGTATTGTTATATGCTGTTGTGGCCTCTTCTGATTGTTCACAGATGGCTCCCTCACCTCCGAAGAAGAAAACTCCAGCAAAGAAGGCTGACAAACGACTGAAAATGGATTCTAATTTGTTTAGGTCAGTTCAACACTTTGAGAGATACAAGGATTTCTTCTTGAAAGCAGGAATTATTCAAGAAAGATTTGTAGATTTGGAGGATTTAAGAAACTCCTTTATCCCCAGCTGTTTTGAAGGGAGAGGATGGGAAAAGCTTCTGAGTGATCTCCCTGTAGTGTGTGAACCCCTGATTAGGGAGTTTTATTCAAATGCTGTGATAAGGGAGAATGATTTAAGCTGCTGGGTTAGAGGTAAAGAATTCATTTTGGATGCACATGTCATTGATGATATGCTAGGGCTTGAAGGATTAGAAGATCAGGAATTTATCAATTACAAAGATAGGATTGTATCTATTGAAACAGTTTAATAAAGGATAGGTGGACAGAGAGAAGGGAAATGTCTGAATACCACAGCCTTTCCAGTGGACATGAGGTGTCTAACAATAATCATGATGTTTAACCTCTATCCCATAAAGAAGTTGACTACAATCAACTGTGCAAGAGTAATTTTTTTGATAGATCTCAAAGAAAAGAATTTCATTGACATAAGTTCCCACATATATGACACCATTGTGGATGAGACAAGAACAACCTCTAGGCCAAAATTGATCTTTCCTAGTTTGCTAATGAGAATCTTTAGAAAGAAGGGTGTTTCAATCCCTCAAGACATCAGTCCCATGTCCACACCATCTGCAATTAACAAGCTTACCTGCAAAAGGATAAGAGTTAGGCTTCCAGGAGAAGAAGATGAAGGTGATGAAGGAGAGGGTGTCCCAATGGAGATTGAGGCAGAGGCAGCAGGGTATGCATTAACCTCAACACCAAGGAGGAGTGGCAAAAGGACTAGCGCATCAACTTCTTCAGATACACCTCCAGATGCTTTCCAAATCATGCTGGAAAGACTTGATGGGATCAGAGGAGTCCAGACTGAGCACTCTGAGAGGATGAGAGCCATGCAGGACCAGATTGATATTTTGTCTGCAAAACTTGACAACTTCACCACCCAGCATGGACAGTGACCCTTTGGCCATTCCGGTCAAAAAGGGGGAGATGTTTCTTTCTGTTGCTGATGACATTGTTGATGAAAAGCAGAAAAGCAGCTCTTAAGGGGGGAAAATGTGTTGAGGGGGAGTTGTCAAAATCAGAGACTTTGTTTATATATGCTTATGTTTTGGGTATTTAATGTTTATATGGGTTTGATACACTGTGTTTTTGGTGTATATTTGTTTTTAACTCATAAGTTATACTCTTGGTTTAATCTTTTATATATTTTATTGATGTTATTCAGGATATATTGTGTTTGTACCCATGTGCTTATGTAAGCTTTTAGGGTTAATGTTTTTATGCATAATATGTAGGCTTTATGGTTTGTACCTTGCTTAATGCAGCCTTTTATGCTATGTTGAAATCAGTTCTTATATCTAAATGTCTTGCATTTTGATTTATGTACTGTCACTCTTGTGCCATTGTAGGATTGTTCCTAGATGCATATACTTTGTGTATTATGCATTGGTTGAGTGTTGAGCATACAAGTATCTTGCCTTGTGCTTGTTAGCTTGTATGTCCTTGTGTTCATTCCAAGTGTGAATGAGCATTGTGGTCACTACCTTGTAGTGATTACTTGGTTGATCAAGCCATAGTTTGTTTCTTAACTCCATCTTTGCTTGATCACATATTGCCTATTTCATATGCATTTTACGATTTTCTGCTTACAATGATCATGTTGTATTGTTATGTTTCAGGAGTCTTTTGTTCATATGATTCAAGTGCTTCACATCTTCTAGAGTTAGGTGTGAGTGAGTTTTGCTCAACTGTTCCCAACTCAAATGTTAAGTCTAGAGTCTGTTTTAGGGTTTTGTCACGGAATAGCCAAAGGGGGAGATTGTAAGGTTGAATTTATTCAACCATCTAATTGGCTTTATTTCATGCCAAATTTGCTTGTATTTCAGCATTTAGTAACCCTGTATTTAGGTGGGCTTGTTGTAAGGGTAGTGAGTGAGATAGAGTGAAGTTTGCTTAAGAGTGTGCAAGAAAACAGAGACTCGCGGCTTGGCCTCGCGGGTGACTCGCGGCTGCAAGCAGCCAAACGCAGCACACGTGCCAAGCATGCCAGAAGGTGAACAGTTATGCTAGTTGGAGCACTACAGGACAAAACAGGACAACTGGCCATACGGTTATCTCGCGGCTGGATCTCGCGACTTAGTCAAGCCGCGAGGTCAAGTCGTGAGCCACCCCTGTTTTGTAAAACCTGACGTTTCACATTCCTCTCTCACTCCAGTATAAATACCCCTTTTACCCACGATTGTAAGAGAGCTTCCAGAGAGAATTTTGAGAGAGAAACCCTAAAGAAAAACAAGATTGATTCACCCACAATCTATACATTAGAGTCTCTTCAAATTCCTCAACTCTCTTCCTCTCCATTGTCAAATCCTTGAGAGGCATTTTACCAAACCTTGTTCTCACCATATTCATTACTGTGAGAGAGCTGTTTGGATGTCTGGGAAGCAGTTAGGAAGGAACCAATCTTCATTGGTTGATGCTACGGTCTAGTAGCGGAATCTGGGAAGCTAGAAAAGAAAAAGGTTCGGCGTAACCTCGTTGGAGCAAGAAGTTTGGAGGGCTTAGGTGCACTGGGTAGATTAGGCTTGGAGGGTCTATTGCTGTCCATGTATCCCAACTATATTTTCTAGTGGATTGTTTACCGCTTGGAGGGCGGCGGAGAGGTTTTACGTCGAGGGCTTTGGTTTCCTCTTCGATAACACATCGCGTGTTGTCTTTGTGTTTGCATCTTCCTTCCCTTTTATCTTTTCCTTTTATTAACTGCTGTGGGTTGTGTTTTTAATTTGGCTTAGATAGTTTTCCTATTCCATATTATAGCTTATGTTAAGTTTCCGCACACTAGTTGTTTGACATAATGCTTGAATTGGTTAAGTTGTAATTTGGGGGTCTAAACGTTCAAGGGTGTTTATACACATATTTGAACTTTCAAAAATTAAGAAACAAAATCTGACTCATTACAAAACTCATCCACCCAACTCATTTCAGGTGATCCATTGGAAAATGGGTCTTCCAAATTTGAAATCACATTGCAATGATTAGAGACAGAGCAAGAGAAAAAAAAAACATTAACGGCGTTGTCGTCATCTGCTGCTGGCACTGCCATCTTTTTTTCCCTTGCGACCCATTCCTCTCACATGCACAACCATTGGTGCGATGGACAACTCAATTGCATTTCAGTCACTGGAATAATAACTAACTATTTGGTCATGATTTCAAAAAGTTCTTCCAACTGGTGCAGCAGTATGGCTATATAGGTTATTTAAGCATTGTAAATGAGACATTATGTGCTATGATTTGTTGGTTATTCGCTTTGGATCTTAAACACATTTGCAGAACATTTGACGTGATTCTAAATGCTTAAGTTCTTATAAAGCAAGTATGTGACTTTGGAGCGTGATGTTCAGCCACTAATAGGATTTTGAAAGTCTAAGATCTGTGTCTCATCAACTGTGCATGTGAGAGGAAGCGATCGCAAGGGTAGAGGACAGCGATGCTGGCAATTGAAGACGGTGCTACTAGGATTTCAGATTTCTCTCTTCAAATCACGAGGCTTCAAATTGGGAATGTTTGTTTCTTAATGGTTGCGGTCACCTAAAATGGGTTAGTAATGGGTGGATGGGTTTTTTTAATGAGTTGGATTTGGTGAAAATAGCCAAATACCACGTTTTGGCAAAATTTATGGCAATCTAGCATTGCTTTAGAAATATTTAGCAATCTACCACTTTTTTGGTACTCGAATTTACTGAACTCGAGTTCCGTGTGAGTCCGCCACCATGGCACTAGCTGAGCTAGATTTTGGGCATTAAAAAAAGCCACCTGGTACTCGAGCTTCTTAAACTCGAGTACTGTGTGTCATGAACTTGAGTTTCGTGGACTCGTGTACTGTGTAATCTTACATATACAGTACCCGAGTTCCACAAACTCGAGTATGGCTTAGGTATGATACTTCCACGATCCAGACTCATACTCGAGTTCATTGAACTTCATTGAACTCGAGTATGGGTCGGGTTCCTTAACACTGACCTTCAGATAAGATTGCCTCTTGATTTTGATCAAATAGTCTCATAGCAATTTTAAAGATCTAAAAATGTTATCAAATAAAAAAGAGCCTCCTCAAAACTCATTAAGTACATATTTTTTTGAGTAATACAGCTTGTAAATGGGAAGAAAAAAGCATCCGTAAGGTTGCCTAAAGTAAAAGGAAGTTTCAACTTAAGCTTAAAGTTGGCTATTAACCTTTTTGTTCTTTGTATCATTAGTCAGTCTGGTGGTATATGTTAGGTTCTAAAGTTTAGAATTTTATGTATTTAGAACTCTAATTTGTTTTGTTGGCAAACCATGATCAAAACAATGTGTTTAGAAGTGTTTAAGTCTAGCTCAAAGTTGTGCATCTATGTAAAGTTGGAATCGAGTTAAAGCAAGAAAGGATTGTGCCTTTCGGCCTGGCTCGATCGATCGAAAGGCAAGCTCGATTGATTGAATCTCGGGCAGAATGTTATTCTGCAGATTCGTCCAACTCAGCCCTAAGTGTTTTAAAACGTTTTTAGGGTTTCTTATTTGTCCTAAGTATAAAAGGTAAACCCTAGCCACGTTTTAGTGTTGCTCATATTTGCGGTTTGTATAAATCTCTTGTAAAATCTAGAGGAGCTTTCCTTTACACAAACTTAGGGTTTTCAAGGAGAAGATTTATCTACGCCTTGATGATCAATTCAGTTGCTGCCATTGAAGCTTAAAGAAAATACAAGCGGGTGTGCTTGTAGCTGGTGGTGAATCCAAGAAAGAAGGAGTCCGTAGATTCGCCATGTGGTCGTGTCAGTAAGTTCTACTGGTTGGTAGCAATAAGAAGTCGAGCGTGGGGGCTTGTAAGTCTTATTGTATGAATTTCGATTCTTTCAAGATAGTGGATTCAAGTTTACCTTGAGGATAGCTAGGTCAAATCCTCCCCAGGTTTTTACCGGTTTGGTTTCCTAGGTGATATTATCTTGTGTTATTTATTTTCCGCTGCTTTGCATGATTTGATCTTTTATATTGTGATAACCTAGACTTGTTTAATTGGACTAAGTAACAACTTGGCTAATTATCTAGGTTAAATCAATTGTTTTAAGGGGTCTAAAAACTATCAAGTGGTATCAGAGCGGGTAGCTCTTTTGTTGTTGATCCTTTGATCACTGAGCTGATCCTTGACCCCTGTTGTCATGGAACACGAACACTATCTAGTTATTCCTCCTCACTTTGATGGGAATAATTATGCTTACTGGAAAGTAAGGATGAAAGTATTCCTGAAATCCATTGATGAGAGGGTGTGGAACTCCGTTGAATACGGATGGGAGAAACCCATTACTCCTGTTAGTGAGTGGGAAACTTCTCAAAAAGAAGCAACTTCGTTTAATAGCAAGGCTATGAATGCAATCTTTAACGCTGTTTCTATGGAGGAATTTAAGAGAATCTCTAATGTTGAGATCGCTCATACTGCTTGGAATATCCTCCAGACTGTGCATGAAGGCACAAAGGCTGTCAAAATAAATAAATTACAGCAATTGACTTCTAAATTTGAAAGAATTAGGATGTCTGACGATGAATCTTTTGATGAATTCTATGCTAAATTGAATGATATTGTTAATTCTGCTTTTAACTTGGGTGAAATCTATGATCAACTTGAAATTGTTAGGAAGATTCTTAGATCTTTGACTGAAGACTTTAGACCCAAGGTGACTGCCATTACTGAAAGCAAGGATGTGGACTCCATCCCTGTTGATGAACTTGTAGGATTTCTTCAATCCTATGAGTTGGATCTACCCAAAACTACCAAATCCAAATCAATGGCTCTTAAGTCAGTTGATGATGTTGAAGGTGGTGGATTTGATGATGAGCTCTCTGCTACAGAGATTGCCTACCTTACCAAGAACTTTAGAAACTTTCTCCGGAATAGTAATAGAAAGGCAAGAGGCACAAACACTACTGAACCTAGAAATTTTAGGAAGCATGATCCCACTAAGGTTAACAACAATGATAAACCTAGAGAAAGAGTAAGTCAATCTTCTAATAATTCCTTGGGCTCTCAGTATTTTGGATGTCAAGGGTATGGACACATGAAATCTGAATGTCTAAACTATTTGAAGTCTAAGGGTAAGGTTATGGCTGTAACCCTTAGTAATGGTGAAGTTTCTGATAATGAGTCTGATTGTGATGAGGATGGAAGCTTCATTGCTTTCACCGCTACTACTGTAGTTGATGAGAGCATATCTGTTGAAGAGAACCCTTCTGATGGGGAACTCTCTGAAGATGCAGATCTTCAAGACGCCTATAATAAACTTTGCAAAGTTGTTGCAAAGGATGCTATGAATGTTGAACTTGGCCTAAAGAAAATTGAATCTCTTGAGCTTGAAAAGAAAAATCTGCTTGTTAAACTGTTTGATGCTAATGATCTTTTGAACAATGTGAAAACTGAAAATATGCTTTTACTTGATAAAGTTAAATCTTTGGAACTTGATTTGTCTGTTGCTAGATCTGCTAGTTCTAAACTTGATCAAATGCTAAGTGTTCAAAAGTCTTCTTCTGACAAAACTGGATTAGGTTATGTTGAAAGCATCTTTGTATCCGCTCCCCATTCCACAAAGTTTGTTCCTTCATCTTCTTCTTCTGAACCTTCCGTGAATGAGATAGTGAGTGAAACTGTCAAACCCCCTGTGAGTGAGGTTGTTAAACCCTTAGAAGGTTCATCATCTAGGAAGATTAGGGTTGATCTGAAAGAGTGTAAGCCTAAGAAGCCTACCCTATCTAAGGACAAGACACATGATAAGCCTGCATGGGTTTGTCACTTTTGTGGAAAGTCTGGACACATCCGTCCAAACTGCTACAAGCTGCAAGCTGCTAAGAGAGCAAACAAACCAAAAGTACCTATGCCTCAAACACTTGATCCTATGGTACTTATTGGTGATTTGGTAAAGGTTTTAAACCTTTATTCTAATCCTGGAGTTGGTAATCATTCTCATGTGAATAAGAACTCCAATGTTCGTGGTGCATCTAAAAGGTTTTGGATGCAAAAAACTCGACCTAACTGAGTCTTTCTGACATGGTCCTTGTGCTTCATTGCTCTACCCTTTGCGACCATTGTTCTTTGGTTTTGTTTTTTGTTTCTAGGATTTGCATAGCATAACATTCATGCATTTCATTCGAGGTGTTTTTTTTTTTTTTTTTTTTTTTTTTTTAAATTTTAATATATATATATAAAAAAAAGGAAGAAAAAGGAAGCACATTTTGTTTTGTACTATTCTTCTTGGTTTTTGAGAACAAGGTCGGTCAATTTATTTTCACATAACATGTCTTTTGTACCTCGTTTAGCTTTGATGAGCTTATTTATTACACTTTACTAGTTGAAGCTTTGTAGTGCATGTTGTGTGGGAAAGATGTTTATGACTTTTGATTACTATGTCTTAATCTTGAAGTCACATGTTTTTAAATGTTTGACTTGAACTTTTAGAGAAAGGCATAAATAATCATCTCACCACTGTTCACTAGCCAATCATGAACACCTTAGTGCATATCATAAGATTTTGTGCTCGAGAAAGTGTAGCACATGCACAAAAAGAACATAAGGTGAAGCCTCAGGTTAAATTGCTTAATTCTTAAAATCAAAATTGGTGTGTACTATTAGGCTTGATGCCAAACTCACATAACTTAAAATTGGAATGTATATTATAAGGCATAAATACAAGAAACTTATATGATTGCAAGCTTATAATCTAGGAGATGTGGGAGTTATATGATGTAACTCTTTAGGTGATAGTCTCTTTTAAATTCTTTGTGATGAATTTTGTAGACTTTGTGATTGATTGCTATTCACATATCACCTCACATGTATCTCAAGTTTTTGCTAGTTGCACACACTACACGAGTTACTCTTTGTTAAACATTGTACATGTTATTGTGTGTGTTTATGGTCTGACCAACCAAGTTTTGCAAATACTTTGAATTTTGTGCAAAATTAATTTGTTGATTGAAAATTTGTGGAGAATGCAAGAAATTTTGTTTTTGGGAATTTGGGCTTAAAATTCTTGTTTTGAAAATCATATCATCCCATACTCATGCATTTTTGTTCTTAAATTTCAATGCTTTGAGTTAAATCAAATTGTTTTTCAAAAATTGTGTTTTTCCTCAAAAATATGGTGAGCCTCTGCCTATTTCGATCGATCCATTCTGTTTTTCGATCGATCGAAAATTTTTAAATTTGATAGAGAGAGTCTCTGTCTGTTTCGATCGATCGAGGCTGATTTTCGATCGATCGAAACTCGTAAATCAGGTTTTTTAAAAAGACAGATTGGACTTTTCAAAGTCACTTTTTCAAATAGTTTTTCAACTTTTCTCTTTCTCCGCGTTAGCTCTAGGCTCCACCATCAATTTTTTGTCGTTTTCCTTCAAGATTTTTGCAAGGTTTTTGTCCTTGGAGGCCGGTAAGTCTCTTTTGCCCTTCCTTTTCCACTTTATTTCTTGATTTCATGCATTTTTCATGCATTATTATGGGTATTTTCGGCACTTTCAAAATATTAGGGTTTTTGATGATTCGAACCTATTTTGGTGAAATTGATCAATGGTTTTTTGTTCTATGATGCTATAATGATGTTCCTTATAGTTTAATTTGATCAATTTTGTGATTTTTGAAAAATTGGAAATTCTAGGGTTTTGAATTTGATCTGAATTGGGGATTTTGTCTAATTGGGTTAAATTGATGAAATTGGCTTATCAAATTGATGTATTTGGTCATTATTTTTGTTATTCTATCATGTGTAATGATCAATTCGTCAATATTATTTAAATTGATCAAGTGATTTTCCAAATTTTGGGGTTTTTGTGTTAAAACCTTAATGTTCAAGCGAATTTTGTGAATTTGAACCTTTTGGACTTAATTCACTGCATTAGAACATGCATCATGTCATTTAACTTGTTCATGCATCATATAGATTTTTATTCTATATTCTGTTTTTGTGCTAACTTGCAGTCTGCCCTTGATTTTGATTTTTTTTCTCTCTGTGTGTTGGTCCTTATCCTAGCACCATGCCTAGGAAAACTAGAGCCCATAGGACCACTTCCACTTCCTCTGAGTCTCCCACTAGGGTTGAGTTGTTTAAGAATGATAAGTGTAGAGAAGCCTTTGACTCCTTGAACTGTAAGCGTAAGATATGGGCTGAGCGAGCTGTTGTGTTGGATGAGCTTGATCCGGCCATTAGGGCCAATTTTGAGTCTAGAGATTGGTTGCCTCTCTTAGAGATAAATCATCCACCCCCGACTGCCTTGATTAGAGAGTTCTTCTTGAACCTCTCTTGCCACATCTATGATTTCAACACCCTTGTTAGGAGTTGGATACGAGGTGTAGAGTTCACCATTACCCCTCGGGTAGTGGCTGAGGCTCTTGGGGTGCCAGTTGTTCGGGAGGCTGACTATCCCTATGATGAGTCACCCTTATTAGATGTTGTCATGTCTTACATCACTGGATCATCTATCCAGTGGGGTTCTGATTCTCGGATCACGTCCGCTGAGCTTACCGAGACTGCTTATCTCTTCTTTAGGATAGCGTGTCATCTAGTGGTGTTCCCCCTCCTCTCTCTTTTACAGGTACAGCTGCTACTGAGACGTCAGGTGCTGCTGCTGATGCTGATGTTCCTCCACCGACTGCTTCAGATGATTCAGACATTCGTCGCACGTTGGATCATGTCTTGACCGTTCAAGCGGCTCAAGGACAGATTTTGGTGGACGTGCTCGATGAGATCCGTGCCTTGCGTACGAAGTTGGCGCAGTTTAGACCACCTCCCTTTTGATGATAGATATCTTGTTTGCCCTTTGGCATTCCGTCACAAAAAGGGGGAGTACTTTGTAGAGTTTTTGCTTTTAGGGGGAGTTTATTTGTTTTTGGTTGGAGCTTGTGGAGTTTAGATTGTATCTAGGTGCTTCACTTTGTACTTAACTTTTTTAGCTCTTACCTTGTTTTTGATGGGATATTCATGTTAGGGGGAGTTTTATGTTTTGTTGGTACTTTATATGTTTCTTGTTTCAAACTGCTTATTGATTTATATTTATGAGTTATTCATTGATATATGTCTTTATTTTGTGTGTTGTTTGAAATCAAGAAGTTATTTTGTTTACTTGTATTGTTTCCACACATGCGGTTATGCATTTTGTTTAGTGTTTCAGGAAATATACAGGTTGATTCAATTGAGCTGCTGTTTACACTTGCAACTGATGGATAGTAGTTAGGATTGAATTTGTTTTATGAGCATTATTTTGTAAAGGGCTTTTTATTTTGTAAACTTTGAGCTTCTAATTGTGTTTTGTCACGGATTGCCAAAGGGGGAGTTTGTTAGGTTCTAAAGTTTAGGATTTTATGTATTTAGAACTCTAATTTGTTTTGCTGGCAAACCATGATGAAAATAATGTGTTTAGAAGTGTTTAAGTCTAACTCAAAGTTTTACGTCTATGTAAAGTTGGAATCGAGTTAAAGCAAGAAAGGATTGTGCCTTTCGGCCTGGCTCGATCGATCGAAAGATAGGCTCGATCGATCGAAGCTCGGGCAGAATGTTTTTCTGCAGATTCGTCCAACTCAGCTCTAAGTGTTTTAAAACGTTTTTAGGGTTTCTTATTTGTCCTAAGTATAAAAGGCAAACCCTAGCCACGTTTTAGTGTTGCTCATATTTGCGGTTTGTGTAAATCTCTTATGAGATCTAGAGGAGCTTTCCTTTACACAAACTTAGGGTTTTCAAGGAGAAGATTTATCTATGCCTTGATGATCAATTCAGTTGCTGCCATTGAAGCTTAAAGAAAACACAAGCGGGTGTGCTTGTAGCTGGTGGTGAATCCAAGAAAGAAGGAGTCCATGGATTCGGAGCTTGCACGTGGTCGTGTCAGTAAGTTCTACTGGTTGGTAGCAATAAGAAGTCGAGCGTGGGGGCTTGTAAGTCTTATTGTATGAACTTCGATTCTTTCAAGTAGATTCAAGTTTACCTTGAGGATAGCTAGGTCAAATTCTCCCCAGGTTTTTACCGGTTTGGTTTCCTGGATGATCATATCTTGTGTTATTTATTTTCCGCTGCTTTGCATGATTTGATCTTTTATATTGTGATAACCTAGACTTGTTTAATTGGACTAAGTAACAACTTGGCTAATTATCTAGGTTAAATCAATTGTTTTAAGGGGTCTAAAAACTATCAGTATATTTATTTGGTTAAGAATTTGACTTATTATATTGACCAATACTTCAATGAATTTGGAAAATTACAGAAACTACAAATACCAAAGTTAAAAAAAAAATTCTCAATATTTGGAATTTCGTTATTATAAGAAAATTGGCCATTGGAAACAATTACCGATTAAAGCAAAAGAAAAGATATCCAGAAATGAAAATGAACTATACGTTGGTCCCAACACACATGTTGGACGTTTGAACTAAAACAGATATGCACACGACCCCAACCAATTGTGGTCCATAGCAAGATCAAACTGTGATATTGCAGTACTCTAACAAGAGAACAATAAAAATCAATCATGCCAACGATGTTTTTTTTAATTAAATAAAAATTGGTCAGTTACACACATGCTGACAATGACTTTTAGTGACAGAAGTTGCAGCAAAGTAAGATAGGACCAACCACTAAGTCTGGAGGCCACACTGCCATTAGCCATGTAAGGATAAACCAGAAGCCTCTCATTAGGGGAGGCACAATATCCAATTAACCAGAGCAAATTCCGGTGAACTGCCAAGCTGATCATCTCCAATTCTGTTCAAAATTGTGATTCCCTCGTGGTTCCAGTCACATCCTTTAACCGCTTCACTGCCACCATAGCTCCATCACCAAGGACGTTGTTGTTGTCTGCAAAAAATATTAAAGACCAACTTGAGGTAAAAAATCAAAATCAGTCATTGTTGTTTACAAGAGGAGTTTCTCAATTGAATAGTGAATAGTACTGACCATTGATGTGTAGGATAGTTTGGTTTCTCTGTCTCTTTCTGCACCAAATGGCAATTGCTAGACATAAGAGAAAGATAAAGCTGATGGTGACCCCTAGTGCAATTGCTAGTTTCTTGGACTTGTGTTTTCCTATCAAAGACCATTAAATATATATATATATATATATATATATATATTAATGAACAAAATTAAGAGGGAAAGAAAGAGATGGTCTAAAACCAGAGGAGGGTTTAGACTTTGGAGCATTACCAGGTGATGATCCAAAGCAACCTTCATTGGAACTAGTTCCACAAATCAATGGGTTTCCCACAATACTAGATAAGACAAATGTGAAACAGAAAGCAAAATCAGGGTAAATACAATAATTGTCTACATAAAAGAGTCAGAGAGAGACAGTGGCTATGGCATAGTAACCATACTTGATGGTCCTAGTTGGGGATTTAGGCACTAGTCCACTGTGATTGTTATAAGACAAGTCCCTGACTACAAAAATATTTTTCATCAATTGAAGAAAGACATTAAAGGTTGCACATTGTTTCAGTTTTCAAGACATACTGATGACAAACAAACAAATTGATGAACATAAAGTGAGAAACAACGAAAACCATACTTATAAGAAAGCAAGCTAAGGGATTTTGGCCAAAAACATAGAAAAGGCCCAGACAAGCTATTGTTGTTCAGCCTCCTAGTCTCGCAACATGACAAAAATAAACAGTATTAACTAAGATCATATAATTGATTAAATAAAAAATCCCAAAACATAAACTATACACAGTATATATATATATATATATATATATATCTAAAATTACAATTTTCGCCTTAAAATAGTGTATTACAACTGTATGACTAATTGGTTGTGAGCATAAAAATTTGACACCCTTAATGGTAGGGTACTTTAGTGGTAGGGTACTTGAAGATGATCATGTTAACAGAGGCCAAGTCAAAGTTGACACCCTTAATGAGAGGGTACTTGAAGATGATCATGCTAAGGAGAGTGCCTTCACAATTGTAAAATATGAAATTAGAAAAAACTTCTAAGATCCAATAGGTTAAAACTAGAAAAGTGAAATCATGGCCAACCCATAAATGACCTAACACCCTTTAGAGAAAGAAAAAAAATGAAAAACATTACATTACACGTATGGCAATTACACATTACATTACATTAAACAATTAGTATGCAATTTTTGCGACAAACCAAATGGCCATGCTAATGACTTTTTGTATGCATCTTATAGGGAAAGTAGCTTATAGTATAAATGCCATATTTGGTCTTTAAAATTTTATCCAATTTTTCTCAAGTTTCAAAAATACATAATTGAATGGCATATAGCATGCATTTTGATCTAATGGCATATATCATGCATTTTGTTTCAAGTTGCATTTAGAAGGATGCCACGGTTCAAACTTAGCGTACCTAGTCCGTGAGACCACCACTCGTCGGTACCTCGTTCCGCTAAGGGCATGTTCTTCGGTTATTTCCTTCTTGGTTACACAACCCGCATTTCACCTTCCTCCCCCCCCACTCCTTCCATGGTGTGGTTCTCGACCGTTTCCTGCCCTCGTCCATCTCATTCCTAATTCATGTTAAGACAGGGTGACCTTTCTCTCGGATCAATCGAGGGTTAGGGACGACCCTTCAAGTTTCTTTAGGATCCGGCCATGATAATTTATCTTTTAACGCAGGGAAAACGGGAGCATAGCTGCAGCACAGTGCGTTCACGCTATAGCATGGGTCAATGTACTGCTCTGCATAGTGTCGATACCTCATACAAACTGCAATGACATGTGAACATGGTATCTTGTACAGTTTCCATTTCTGACATGTGCAAGTTCTTTGCAGCAGATTAACTCCATGTGTGTGATCCCCATGTCTAGTAGACCCTGGATTATGCGGTGTATCTACTTGATATGATTGTTGTTGCATGCTTAATCTCATCACCCTGTAATGCTCCACTTTCTCCTTATTTCTTATGAAGATATCCAAGGCATATTTACACAATTTTTCCCCCGAATTCAACTGCGCTATACTCTTATTGCGACGATCATCGAAGTAAGCATTCAATTTGAACCATATGTATTTCACCATTGCCCTAATGGGCAGGCTGCGAGCACCCTTTAGAACACCATTGAAGCGCTTGGAGATGTTTGTGGTCATCGCCCCATAACGGTAACCCTTGTCAAAAGTTAGAGTCCATTTTTCTTTGGGCACATTCTTGAGATATTGGTGTGCATCCGGATTGACATTCTCAATTAATTCGAAGGTGGCATTGAACTTTCGCTCCTGGGTAGCACTTGCTACCCTCCATACTAGATTCTTTAAAAATTTATTGTTCCATCTAGTGTTGATGTTACTACATAGATGACAAAGGTAGTAACGATGTTCTATCATGGGAGGCTGCAAAAAGTCTCGACTAGTGTCTCTGAAGATAGCTCGTATCCTAGGGTGTTTGTCAAATATGACGCATAGCTTGCTTCGGTTGGTAACATACCTTCTTGTACAAGCCAAGAACCAACCCCAAGTCTCTGTGCTCTCGCTCTCGACAACGACAAAGGCTAGTGGATAAATCTTATTATTAGCATCTGTCGCCATTGTAATCATCAATTTCGCTTTATATTTTCCATAGAGGTGGGTTTCATCAATGCTGATCACAGACCTACAGTGTTTGAACCCAACAATACATGGACAAAACGCCCAAAATACATACTTGAATATACAGGTACGTAATTATCGTCCACTAGTAACTTACACTTTGTGCCTGGACTTGTATCCTTAAGTCCTGCCAAAAAATGAGGCAACTCTGCATAAGACTCCTTAAAATCCCCTTATATAGCTACAACGGCCTTTTGATTGGCATCCCATACCTTGTACGTGAACCATAATGATTACGTTAGAAATGAATACAAGTTAAATAATTATATTTGAAGAAAACAAATCAAGACTTGTAAGGCTATAAGATGAAGATAATATTTCTTTCTCTTTATACCTTTTTTTTTTTTTTTTCAATTTCATTTTACAAAATATAAGGTATTCATGGCTGTTGGGAAAAAAAGATCATGCTTATACTTCCATGAAGATTGATGTCTCTACATTGTATTGAAAAAAGAATGCAAATTAAAGAATACATTGTAGTGAGATACATCGTGTTTTAAGTCTGCAAAAACAAGGTGCCATAGTCTTCTCATATATAGCGCTCAAGTACGTATGCTAGGAATGCCAAATCAAGCATTCGACCATCATGAGCATTCTAAATTTTGTAGCACGTGTGGGGGCCCTTGCATTTTGTGATCTTCTAGACATTATCTCTTTTGCAACAGATTGCATGGACTGACCATGGATAGAAATCATCCTCGTAACTCATCATAAGCCTCTCTGAGTCTGAATGCTCAGTTTTGAAGCTAAAATTCTCCGCACTGCGTACCAGGCCAACGCATGTCGCATCGCCAATTTAGTCGGGAATACCATCCCTTTCATTGGTTACTCCCTAGGCTGCCAACTTTGTACTACCGTTTGCATAACCGGTGATAGATCAAACATATTATCCCTAGTGTTTTTGGTGAACCATTTTGGCGTAGGATTGGGACCGGGCATGCATGTCTATTCTTTTTTACAACCACCTCTTCGATGTGATCAACATCCTCATGTTCACCCATGGTATCTAGGAGCTCCTCGAACTCATCCCTAGTAACATCAATATGGGTTGCATCATTACTAACTCCGTGATCATCTTTATTTTCGAATGTGCCCCCATGCACCTCATCATGAGATAAATGCTCTCCTTCATGCACTTCCTGGGGCCCTTCCTCCTCCTTAATTGATCCGCCACGGTTCACTGCCATACCCATCTCCTGTGTTCTCTGCACACCCTTGATAAGACTGTAACGATATTGAGTCGATGTGCTCATTTACAGTTTCATCCAAAATAGTATGTTGTGAACCCTCTCCGGCCTCTACTATGGCGGGCTCAATAGTGACATAGAGATTTGAGGCAATGAATCCCTTCACCAGCATTTGTTCAACAAATTCCCACATCATCTTCACTTCGGCGCCACCCGATAATTGTAGTGAATTGTAGAAAACCTAGGTCTCTACAACCCGTTGTGGTGCTCGATACAAGATGGAAATGTTATGACTAGAGTGGTCCAACTCCATCGCCGTCAATATTTTTCGTTGCAATTTCCTAAGGCTTATCCCACGCTTCACCTTAACACATTTATGCTTTTGGTTCAAGCCTTGGTATGACAACCCATGCAACTCATGATAATACGTCTCTCCATCGTAGTACACATAGAAATAGTGAAAATCCATCACCGACCTATTCAAAGAATATTGTAGTTGTCATAATCTTTAACCACTTTGTAAAGTTGAATTTATTCAACTATGTGTAGGCTTTATTCCATGCCAAAATTGCTTGTAATTCAGCATTTAGAAACCCTATATTTAGGTGGGAATAATGTAAGGGTTGTGTGTGAGAGTGTGTGAATATTTGATCAAGAGTGTGCAACAAGGAGTGGCTTGTAATTGACTCGCGAGTGGTGACTCACCAAAATGAAGCAAACGTGTGATGCATGTAGGAAGTTGAAGAGTCAATTAAGCTGGATCACTATAGGACAAAAAGTACAGTCTGGCTAGTCTGGTAACTGGCAACTAGAACTCGCGACTTATTCCAGTTGCCAAGTGAGTTTCCAGAACACCCTGTTTTACTGAAAACTATCTTTTTACATTCCATCTCACACCCTACTATAAATACCCTTATACCCACTAAATGTAGAGTAGAGAAGAGAGCTTTCAAAAAGAATTTTGAGAGAGAAACCCTAGAGAAAAATAAGATTGATTCATTTATAATCTTATACACTTAATTCTTCAAATTCCTTTACTCTCATTCTCTCCATTGTCATACCTACGAGAGGATCATAAACCAAATCCTTACCTCTTCAAATTCAGAGTAGTGAGAAGGCTGTTGGTGTTTGGGAAGCAGTTCAAGAGAGAACCAATTCATATTAGTTGATGCAATGGGCTAATTGCGAGATTCAATAAGCTAGAGAAGACAAGGTTAGGCGTAACCCTATTGGAGCAAGAAGCTTGGAGGGCTTAGGTGCATCGGGTAGATTAGACTTGGAGGGTTTATTGCTATTCATGTATCCCAACTGATTTTCTAGTGGATCATTTACCGCTTGGAAGGCGGCAGAGAGGTTTTTCGTCGAATTCTTCGGTATCCTCTTCGATAACACGTGCCGGTGTTATCTTGTGTTTGCATCTCTCTATCCCTTACTCTTTACTTTTAATTACTACTGAGTTGTGATTAAAATATGGCTTAGAGTAGTTTGTTAATTTAGGTATTGCTTATACTTCATATTCTACACATCTATTGTTTGAATATAAGCTTGCTTTGGAAATTTTGTTTTTGGGGGTCTAAACATTCACAAGTATTTTATACACTAAGTGAGTTCTCATTTGGTATCAAAGCGGGTACACTTTGATGAATTTCTATATCCTTGACCCCTACGATGGATAGGTCTCAATCCCTCAATGAACCTCCCTTCTTTGATGGGAGTAATTATGCGTTTTGGAAAGTGCATATGTGTGCATTTTTGTGCTCCATTGATGAGAGTGCGTGGGATGTTGTAGAAATTGGTTGGACAAGGCTGGAGGCTACCAAATCTACTTGGGATAAGGCAGCTCTCATAACGGCTAATTCTAATAGCAAAGCACTTAATGCTATATTTTGTGGTGTCTCATCGGATGAATTTCACAAGATTTCTCATGTGTCAATTGCCAAGGAGGCATGGCAAATTTTGGAGACTACCTATGAAGGCACCAAGAAGGTGAAGGATACGAAGCTTCAAATACTTACCACTCGGTTTGAAGAATTGAAGATTGATGAATCATTTGACTCATTCTATGGAAAGTTGAATGAAGTGGTAATCGGGAAATTGAACTTGGGAGAGAGGACGGAAGACTCCAAAGTAGTAAGAAAGATCTTTAGATCATTGCTAGAGATCTTTCGAGCCAAGGTGATTGCCATTGAGGAGAGCAAGTGTTAGGGACATATTTGATGTAATTGGCTAATCTTTTGACAAAATGCACTTTACTTGTAATTAGGTAGATCTAGGATGGTTTAAGACTTCAAGAAACATGTTGTTCAAGTCAAGTGTTAAAGCCATGCAAATCTATTCAAGAAACAAGTGAAGAAGTGTTGTTCATTAAAGCTCGACAGAAGATGTATCTGTCGAGATTTAATTTTGAAGCTCGACAGAAGCTCGATACAAGCTGTATCTGTTGAGAATTACGAAATCAAACTTTTCAAATCTGATTACACGCATAATCTAATGTAATTGTGTGGGGTTTCTTTTCTCACAACCCTAGACATATATAAGAATTATTTTAAAGGCCGTCGCACAAGGAATTGGAGAATCAATACATGCATTATGTGACTGGAAGCAGAAATTGCTCTAGTTCATCATTCTCTCTATAGAAGCCACTGCGTCTTTGCGCTAAGGGTTTTGTGATCAAGGAACTTCCTAATCTTCATTGTTGATGAATTGAAGAACTTTGCAGCCAACATCTTCTTCAGGTTGGTGGGTTAGTCATGTACTGGGATCCATGCATCATTAGTTAGTTATGTATTGGGATTCGTGCATTGAATGGAGAGATTTCCGCTACAATAGAAGTCCAATTGGGTATTGGGGAAAGGGTGAAGATTAAAGGTTTTGATCATAAATGGTAGTTAAGAGAGAAAACCAATCCTACTGGTTTGTCAAGCAAGCATGAAGTGTGCTTTATGATGAAGTCTGCATTTAAAGGAATGGACACATGCTTATGGCACCTTAACAATGGTTGCTCGAGACACATGACTGGAGACCATTCTCTTTTTAAGGTTTTCGAGTCTAAGAAATGTGGCAATGTCACTTTTGGTGATGGGAGCAAATCACAAATAAAAGGGAAGGGAGCCATCTCTCTACCTAGATTACTAGAAATTACAAATGTATTATATGTAGAAGGTTTAAAAGTGAACTTGTTCAGCATAAGTCAGATTTTGTGATCAAGACTTCATGGTGCTATTCTCAAAAGGGAAGTGTCTTGTTTTGAATGAGTCTAGAAAGAAACTCATAAGAGGAGTCCGCACTCTAGATAACTGCTATGGATTGGTACTGGATGCTGACATTGTGTGCAATCGTATTCTTTTGCCAAATGAAGACTTATGGCACCAAAGGATGGGACATTCTATTTACAAATATCTGTCAATTGTATCTAAGCATGAATCAATGTGAAGACTGCATTCTTGAATGGGTTTCTTAAAGAAGATATCTATGTTGCTCAGCCCAAAGGATTCATTGATCCACACTTTCTAGATCATGTATTGTACCTTAAGAAGGCTCTATATGGGCTCAAGCAAGCACCCAGAGCTTGGTATGACCGGCTTACAGAATACCTGGTCTCACATGGCTTCACAAGAGGACAAGCAGATCAAAATTTTTTTTTTATCAAAAAGGAGAATCGCGAATTGACAGTAGCTCAAGTCTACATGGATGATATCATCTTCAAGTCTACAAAGGATGAACTTTCTCATGACTTCTCAAAGTTTATGCTGGGTGAGTTCGAGATGAGCATGATTAGAGAGTTGAATCACTTCCTTGGATTACAGATTCGTCAGCAAGAATCAGGTATATTCATATCTCAATCTAAATATGCCAAAAATCTTGTGAAAAAGTTTGGTTTGGAATCTGCTAGTCCTGTTAGAACCCCCATGAGCCCTAATGTTAAACTCACTATTGACTTGTTAGGCAAAAATGTTGATTCTTCCTTAAATAGAAGCATGATAGGCAGTCTCCTTTACCTTACTACTAGTAGACCTGAGATTAGTTATAGTGTAGGAGTGTGTGCTAGATATCAGACAAATCCCAAAGAGTCTCACCTGATTGCTTTAAAAAGAATCATAAAATATGTCAAAGCCATTGCCGATTTCGGGGTGTGGTATAGCAAGGACTCAAATGATGTCTTGGTTGGGTATTCTAATGCGGACTAGGCTGGGAATTTTGATGATAGAAAAAGTACATCGGGGGCTTGTTTTTATGTGGGTGAAAATCTTGTCTCCCGGATGAGTAAAAAAGTAGAATTCTATATCCTTATCCACTGCTGAGGCTGAATATATCGCTAACAGTAGCTATTGCACCCAAATTTTGTGGATGCAAAAACTCCTTCTTGATTATGGTATTCGTCAAGAACACCTTACCATCTATTGTGACAATACCAGTGCCATTAACATCTCTAAAAATCCTGTTCAACACTCTCGGACAAAACATAGATATTCGACACCACTTCATTCAGGAACTTGCCGAAGATGGCACACTCACTTTTGAGTTCATTCACACTAATGATCAGAAGGCCAATTTGTTCACTAAGCCTCTTGATAGCAAGCGTTTTGAATTCCTACGCCAAAACATTGGTGTAATCTCCATGGAGTGATCTCTCCTCTTTCTCCTTTTCTATCATGCATTTACATCTAGTTTTATGCTTTGTGTGTTTCTTTATGTTTTTGTTTGGTTGTTTTCAGTTTTGTTTTATTTTTTTTTTTCATAAAAATTAAAAAAAAATTGAAAAATTGAAAAATACAAAAACAATGTGTGTATGTGTATATTGGTACTTGTGAACCCTAGATGGCCATTGAAACAAAGTTTTCTAAACTTTGTATCTCTTGTAGCTTAGATAAGCATTTCAATGCACGACTAAGCAAGTGATCTTTGTGGCTCGTGCTTGTGATGAGTAAGATTAAGTCTATCTTTTATATCTCCTACTCATATTACTCTTTTTGACAAGAAGGACTAAAAATCCTAAGAGAAAGGCATAAATAACCATCTCACCACTAAAGCCCACCAATCATGTATAACATATGTATGCTTCAGTATAGCAAAATTGGGATGTTAAAGCTTACATAATTGGGTATTTCTTCTCTTTCTCTTATATGGCAATGAATGTTGTGCTTCAAAAGAAAGAAAAATATGCAAAGAAAAATAAAAACAAAAAGAATCAAAATGCTTTTAAAAATGGTTGCAAGCGTGTTTCTAGGAGATGTGGGAGTTATAGGATGTACCTTGAAGGTGATAGTCCCTATTAAGTAGTTATGATTGTGTTTGAGTGTATTTGATCTTCTCTAGCCTCAAATTGTCATAATATGAGACACTTATGCACTCTTGCTATGTTCCCACACACAACACACAAATTCTTTACTACTTTTGATACATGCGTAGGTACAATGTGATTTGGCCATCACAGGAGATACATGTGTTAATATATGCTCACTAAACTGTCTTAACTTGTTTTTCAAATATAAAATTGGTTAGACTTGTTTAGTGTGTGTGTGTGTTTTTTGATCTATCTATGCTTTGCATATGTGTTGAGAGATGTCTTGAGAGCTTAATATGTTGCTTGGATATTTGGTTGAGTAGCTTGTTTGATGCATTCATCTTTATGTGTTTTTCCCCTCCTTGAAAAACCTTCTTTCTTCTAGCTCGACAACTTCTCGACAGATTCATTTCCATCGAGCCCTTCATTCTCTTTTCTCAATAACATCTCAACAGATCCTTGATCCATCGAGATTTTTGAGTTTCTGTTTGACACATTCTAGACAGCTTCTCGATCCATTGAGCCAAATTTCTTTACTCTCTGTCTGCTCGATAGATTCTTGACAGATTTTTGGATCCATCGAAGTGAGTGTTGCTGTCGACAGATCCTCAACAGCACCTTGACAGATTCACTTTTGTCAAGTCGACAGATCCTCGATAACTTCTAAGATCCATCGAGTTGCATTTTATATTTAAAGGATAGGCACGATTCAGACTTCATTTTTCTCATTCCTTTTCGATAGAAAACGCTTCTCTCTCTCCCAAACACTTTCTCCCTCACTCAAATCCTCAACCCACTCAATTTTTGCTCTAATCCAAGCTTGAATCACTTGGTAAGTTTCTCAATCTCCTCATTTTCATGCATTCATGCATTTTTAGACCTAGGTTTTGGGTTTTTTTTTTTTTGAAAAATTTTGAGGCTTTTGAGTATTTTGTGAAAATTTTGAGTTGGGTTATGTTGATTTGATGTTATATGATCATGCATTGCATTCTCATTACATTATAACTTTGTTTCATACATTTTAGATGTGTGCTTGATTATTATGGATTGTGTGCTGGTAGGTTTGGATTAGGTTTTGCCCATGATGCATTTAAATTTTACACGTCACATGCTCATGCATTTTTCATGCATACGTCTTTATCTTTTCTTTCCTTCTGGTTATGATGTGTTGTTTCTCTCTTTCTCTCTCTCTCTAGGATAGATTGCGTGATGGCACCCAAAGTACGTAAATCTACTTCGGCTCATAACCCTTTTCATGGTTCTGGGTCATCTTCTTCTGATCCTCCCCTCCATGTTCGGTTCTGTGCTGAGAAAGCTCGAAATGACTTCTCAGAGAACTTCCAAAAACGTGGCGTTCATCCGGAACGCTAGGTTATTCTGTTGAACTTCGCCGACACTCCTCTCCCCGCTGTCATTGAGACTCGAGGCTGGGATTCTCTTCTTAAGTGTCCCTTAAGGTGTCCCATCGAATTTATACAAGAGTTTTACTCCAATATACATGGCATCGATACTGTTGTACCTCAGTTTGTTACTACATGCCAAGGTACACGTATCGTAGTTACCCCAAATCTTATATATGAGGTACTACATGTTCCCAGGGTAGCGCATCTTGACTACCTTAGTTGTGATCATCTTCAGACCGTGTCCCGAGACAAGCTTCTCTCTCACTTTTGTGAGAGACCTTCCATATGGGGTGGTAAGTTAAACAACCCATGCACGGGCTTTGCAAAAGGCCCGCGCTTCTTGAACATGATGATGACATTTACTCTTACTCCATTGTCTTACTATAACTCCATTACAGAGCCTCGCGCTCGTTTTCTTTTGTCTCTATTAGAGGACCTCTCTATAGAATTTCCCTCTCATTTCATCACTTCTATCATTGATGTCTATCAGGATACTTCCACCCGTGATAAGCTCATCTTCCCTTCGGTTATCATGCAGATTTTTTGGCACTTCTCCATCCCCATTCTTGTTTCTCCTTTCTACTCCATTATGTGTGCCATTGCTGCTAGTTCTATTCGGTAGAGTGAGGCCTAACTTCAACCGAAGCGGCCATGAGTAGAGATCGATCCTGCAGATTCTGCGGTTCAACCTTCTTCGTCGGCTCCTACCTCCGCTGTTGGTGGCATGACCTTGGAGGCCATCATGGCATAGCTTCAGCAGATGGAGGCTGACTTTGGTGCTCGCCTTAGCTCTCTCACAGATGAGATGTGTTAGGTAAACACTCTAGTTGGTCGCATTACCCGCCAACAGTCTCGCCTTGGCAGTTTTGCTCCTTCCTTAGAGGCCTCAGTTGATGAGGATGATGATGATGATAATGGTGATGATGAGGATGATGCAAGCTCTTCCAGTGATGACGAGTTGACGACCTCTCAGTGACTTGCCCTTTGTCATTCATGACAAAAAGGGAGAGTAGTTTTAGGTTGAGAGTAGTCTTGTACTTAGGGGGAGAGTTAATATAGGACATTTTTGATAGGGGGAATGTTTATAGACTTTGAGGGATGTAGTGGGGTTTTGATACACTTTCCTTTTCTTTTTACATTAGCCTCTTGTATACTAGTCTTGTGACCATTCAGTTACATACATTGTACTTTTATTGACATATATATATATATATATATGATGATGATGATGTATGTTTCTTCTTCACCTATCTCTACGTGTGTTGTTTCTTTTCTTTCTTTATACACATGTTTCTTTATGTACACAATCTTTATTTCTGTTTCACATATGATGCCTTGATGAGCTTTGTTTAAGTGTTTCAGAAAAACAGGTTGTGAAAATCTATCTTGCCATGAACTCTCTTCTTGCAAAGTTTTTCAAGAGTTTATGGTAGGGTTAGATTTGTTTTGTATTACAACAAGTGGTTATAAGTTTAGTGATTTAAGATTTCTCTTATGATTCATTTTTTTGTTGTGGTTTTGTATGGTTGTCAAAGGAGGAGATTGTTAGGGACATATTTGATGTAATTGGCTAATCCTTTGACAAAATGCACTTTACTTGTAATTAGGTAGATCTAGGATGGTTTAAGATTTCAAGAAACATGTTGTTCAAGTCAAGTGTTAAAGCCATGCAAATCTGTTCAAGAAACAAGTGAAGAAGTGTTGTTCATTAAAGCTCAACAGAAGTCTTGACAGAAGCTGTATCTATCTAGATTTAATGTTGAAGCTCAACACAAGCTGTATCTATCAAGAATTATGAAATCAGACTTTTCAAATCTGATTACACGCATAATCCAATGTAATTGTGTAGGGTTTCTTTTTTCACAACCCTAGACATATACAATGATTATTTTAAAGGTCGTTGCACAAGGAATTGGAGAATCCCTACATGCATTGTGTGACCGGAAGCAAAAATTGCTCTTGTTTATCTTTTTCTCTGTAGAAGTTACTGTGTCTTTGTCCCAAGGGTTTTTTGACCAAGGAGCTTCCTAATCTTCATTGTTGATGAATTGAAGAACTTTGCAGCCAACATCTTCTTCAAGTTGGTGGGTTAGTCACATGTTGGGATTCGTGCATCATTGGTTAGTCACGTACTGGGATTCGTGTATTGAACGGAGAGATTGCCGCTACAATACAAGTCCAATTAGGTATTGGGGAAATGGTTCAACTGTAGGTTGGTATTTCAAGATAGGCCAAGGGATTTGGTAAGATTCCTTATACTTGTAACTGCTTGTGATTGATAATAGTGGATTCTCGGGAGTGGTGACCTTAAATTCACCCGATGGGGTTTTGTCTCGATGGTTTTCCCCATTTATAAGCAAATCACCAGTGTCAAATTTATTTTTTGCTGCATTTAGTTATTTGATGATTTGTTTGTGCTACCACGCTATTGCATGTAATTTGACTAATTAATTAACTTGGGTAATTAATTAATTTGTAAAGGGGTCAATACATTTTAACCTAATAGCAAGGATCTTGATGAGATAAAGGTCCAACAACTTATTAGCTCTCTTCAAACATATGAGCTTTCTCTACCATCTCAAAGGAAGAGCAAATCCCTTGCTCTTAAGACAATCAATGAGAGAATTGAAGCTCAAGACTCCTCAGAAGAGGACGATGTTGAAAAAGAGGTGGCATTCCTTGCAAAGAACTTTCGCAAGTTCTTGAAGTTCAAAAAGGATGGAAAGTCCTTTGAGAAAGGAAAATTCTCCAACTCAAAGAAAGACAAGAAGGACTTCAAAAGGAAGGATTCCAAAGACTCTTCTCCTTCTTAAGTAGTCACTTGCTATGAGTGCAATGGGCATGGTCATGTGAAGAAAGAATGCCCTACATATTTGAAGGGAAAGGGTAGAGCTCTTGCTACAACCCTTAGTTATTCGGATAGCTCAAACTCTGATTCTGAAGAAAGCTGTGATGGGGAAGGAAACTACTCCGCTTTCATGACCATCACATCCGTAGATTTTTCGAAAGATATAAGTAATCTAAAGGAAGAGCTTGGTGAGCATACCAAAGTGGAATCTATTGGCGTTGAAGATGAATCTGATGATGATGAAGAAGAGTGCGTTTATGAAGGAAGAATTACACTACAAGAATCCTACAATGCACTTCTTGAAAAGAGTAAAGAATATGCAAGAGTGGCTAAGACAGCCATTAGAAAGATGAAGAAAGCCGAAGAGGATTATAAAAGTGTCCTCGTGTGGTACAAAGAGACCAAGTGTGAAGTTGAAGGGTTAAATGAAGAACTAAACAATGCCTATTCCAGGATAAAGTTTCTTGAGCTTGAAGTTGTTCAAGCTAATGCCAAAGTGGAGTATGTTGCATCCAAGAAACTTGATGAAATGCTTGCCTATCAAAAGCCCTCTTCGGATAGAAGTGGCTTAGGGTATATCGGAGAAAGTAGCTCAAGCTCTAAAGTGTCTAAGGAAATGAAGTTTGTTAAGGCTAAAGAACCATCAACTCCTCTTGTTGACAATGTAAAGTTTGAAAAGAAACCGAATGTGGTGAATCAAATGGTTTTGATGAAGTCTCCCAAGCCAATTGTCACTAAGCCTAAGACAAGAGGAAAGTCTCTTCCTAAGACACAAAGTGGTCCACAAACGCAACACTTTTGCCATCATTGTGGACTCCAGGGCACACTAAACCAAATTGCTACAAGCTCCAAATATTGAAAAATGCGGATCTTCAAAAGCCAAGAAAACAAGGAAAAGGTAATGGGAAACCTAAGCAACCAAAAGGGCAAGAAGAAGAACCCGTTATGAGTGATGTGATGACGATGATTGACACCATCACCTCATGTTTGGCCAATTTCACCTTAAGGTTTGAGAATCATGGCTCAAGTACCCAATCCTCAAAGGATATCACCCCAAACGCATGTGCCGTGTGGGTGAAGAAGGTTACCCATGCATAAATATTATAACATGTCCATGCATTACTTCTTCCTATATAATGTGACATTGTTGGTTGTTTGCTTATTTTTCATTCTAGCATGTTTCTACTATTTTTGTTGTCTAAAGCTTTGGTTATTCGTTGTTTATTATCATTCTTTACTTGCTTTGTGTCAAAAATCCAAAAACACATAAAAAGTATAAAATCCAAAAAGTTTGATCGGTGGTGTTGTGCATTGTCACATGCATGTTTAGCCTTGTACCTCCATACTAATGGCTTTGTGCATTAATGAGCTTAGCTTGTTCTCTATGCACTTGTATCTTTGTGGGAAACATCTTGACATCTATGTGATAGTTGTAAATAGATTTTCAAACTCGTCATGAATGATTAGTCAATAATTTTGTTGATTTTGAGACATGAGTAGACTTGTGCCTATATCTCTTCCCATTCATATTTTTGCTTAAAAGCTCAACAAATGTCAAATCTCGAAAAGAGATAATAAGCTGAAAAAGCCGTCGCACAAACTAGTATTTGACTAGGACAAAGGGAAAGCGAAATGTATTTAAAATGTATGGTGCCAAAAGCCAAAGGCTTACTCATCAAATTGAAATATCAAAAATTTCAAGCATCGATCTCAAAAAGAGATGTAAAGATCAAAATGATCAAAAGAAAAGCAGCCAAATGAAAAAGTTCTAACTCAATGTAATCAAGTTTATATGGGAGATCATATATGTTCATTTCTATAATTGAGATAGGTCACTCTACCTAGTGCTAGTTGTGTATGGCATGGTTGAATTGATCATTGAAGCTTTACATTAGACTAAGGATTATCTCATATTTCATACCTACCCACATCACACATGTCTATGTTCAAGAAATGTCTTATTCATTTATGTGATTGTACTTGATTAAATGTGATGTACATGCTCAAGCATCTGTTGATCAAACCCAAAAGATTTTTGAGTGTTTTAGTTGTTTTTGGAAAATACTTTGTTTAAAAAAAAATTCACAAAAATCCAAAAAAATTTTCAACTGTGCTTTTTGGCTACTCACGCCCAAGTCACAAGTTTTTCAAGCTTTAGTCGCGAGCTCAACTTGAGGGTTTTCGCGACTTACTAGCAAGTGGAAGCCCAAGTTGCTAAAAAGACTTGGAATTTTTTTTTCAAAAACTGGGTTTAAGGAGTTTTGGCGACTCATTCGCGAGTAGCGAGTTCATCCAGAGGTTTTTGTGACTCATTGGCGAGTGGAAGTCCCAGTCGCGAAAAAGACTTAGAGAAATTTTTCAAAATCTGGGAACAAGGGATTTTGGCGACTCACTCGCGAGTCAGTTGAGTCGCAAAAAATGTGTGTTTTGCAAAAGTAGGGTTAAAACTTAGACAGTTTTTCAAAACCTTTCAGTTTTCCATGTCTCTTTGTCTTCTCTACCTCTCCCTCTCTCAAAACCGCCATTTTTACTCCAAAAACATTCATTTTTCTCATCAATCTTCACTCCAAATCCAAGAAAAGGTATGGGCTTTCACTCCTTTTTACTCTATTTCAAGTTTGAAGCATTATATTTCATGGATTTATTGTTTATGTTGAGATATTGAAATGTTGATGATGAATATGGGTTTTTGTTGTTTTGATGAAATTGATATATGAGTTTTGTTGAGAATGATGGTATAATGCTTGTTCTACACGTTTCAACTACATGCTCATGCATTATACAATGTTTTGTGTTGTGGTGTGCATATCATTTTGTTGATAAAATGTCTATTTAGATGTTTTTGTGTGTATTTTTGGACTCCGTTGAGTACAAAATGTGGGGATAATCATGGTTCCATGTTTAGAACAAGTAATGGTTATGTGATTTCACACTTTGCCCCTTGCATGTTTTCATGCCTTGTAGATGCATACTTTTCCATATGTTGCACACACACACACACAATCTTTGACATGTTGAGTGACTAATGCCACAGTTATATCATGCTTTGATGTTTAGCATCTTCACATGTCATTTTTTTTTAATTGTTCTTCAAATTTCAGTTTTTAGGGTTTAATTCGTAGTTTATGTTTTTGGTACTAACTTGTTGCTAATCAAGTTTGTTACCGGTTGTTTTCATCTTGCTCTTTGATTTCTTATGATCTCTACTAGAAGATGTCTCCTTTCAAAAAATCAACAGTGAAAGGAAGCAATAGCAAAGGGAAGGAACTAGTCATTGACCTTAATAGTTTCTCCCCTAAGCCAAAGAAATCTTGATCTTCAACTGGAGTTTTTGATGACACCTGATTCAAATCCATTACCGCATTTCAAGCGTATTTAAGCTACTTCCAAAATGCTCCATGGTAATTGAACGGGTTGTTGAGCAAGCTACTCTTCTTGATACAAACATTCCTAAAAAGTTTGCTTCTAAGGATTGGAACTACCTTCTATCAAATCTTGAAGATCCTTATGAAGAGCTTGTGAAAGATTTTTATGCGAATGCTCTCATTGATGGGGAAGAGCTATGATGTTAGGTAAGAGGAAAGGACTTCACTATAACACCTTTATATCTTGCTCTCATTTTGAACATCAACCGACTAATGTTTGCAAAACCACCGGTGTATGATGAGATGGACCCAGACCTTGAAATTTTTCGCGATGTTTTCAAAGAAAATTTGGATGTGTCCTCAAATGGGAAATCAATTGGTCTGTCATCTTTATCTCTTGAGTTGAGGTTGCTCACAACAATAATGTTTTGTATTCTCTATCCTCTCTCGAGCACCGGACATATGAATCTTGGTCGGGCTCTATTTCTTCATGACTTGATTACCGATGAAGAAATTGATGTATGCTCTCACATCTTTCACATTTTGGTCAAAACTACTGAGAGGACGGCCTCTAGGAACTGTCTTCCATTTTGTTGCCTCATCACAAAGATACTGAAGCTAAAAGGAGTACCCACAATGGAAGATGAGTATCCTCAACCTAAGCAAAGACTAATCAACATCAACACTCTCAATGCTATAATAGGCAGTGTTCGAAAGAATATCAAGCAAGAGAGTAATGCTCCTCAAGAATATCAAGCAAGAGATTAATAGCTCACACTCCTATAGCTCACACCCAACTTGAAATAAAGTTTACCTCTCTCCAAACTTAATTGGATCAAATCCAAAGGAAACTAGAAGGTGATGATTAGCTATTCCATGACAAAAGGGGGAGATGGTGTTCTTGATAGGTGGAGAGCTATGATAGGGGGAGAGAGAGCAAAATCAAAGGGGGAGCAAGCAATGCAAGAGCAAGCAATCAAATAACAACCAGCTCTTCTAGTTTTTTTTCTTTATTGCTATTACTAGTTTATGTTCATATTTCATATTTTAAGCTTATTTTGTGTACTAAACTATGTTTTTATATACCCTTGCTTTTGTAGCTCAGTACTTTTAGTTAATGTTTTTGCATTTTCTTTAGTACTCTTTTGCCCTTATTGGATTTTGTATCCTTGATGCAATCTATACCTAATGCTTCTTGCTTGTGTGTTATTGCATCAGTTGAGTGTTGGACATGCAAATGATACTTTGCATTGAGCTTATTTGTTTGCATGTCCGGATGTTCATTCACCATGTGAATGTTCATTGTAGTCACTATTTTTAATTATTGTTCTTGTATAGTCAAGTTATGCTTCATTATCATATTCATACTTGATCGCGTTATGCTTGCTCCATATACATTCTAAGTTTTTCCACTTACAATGAACTTAATGAGTGCATTTTGTGATATTGTTTTCAGGAGACTTGTTCATATGGTTCAAGAGCTTCACAAATTTAGAATTAGGTGTGAGTGAGTTTTGGCAACTATTCCCTTCTCACATTTATAAGTCTAGAGTCTATTTTGGGTTTTGTCATGAAATAGCCAAAGGGGGAGATTGTAAAGTTGAATTTATTCAACTATGTGTTGGCTTTATTCCGTGCCAAATTTTCTTGTAATTTAGCATTTAGAAACTTTGTATTTAAGGGGGAATAATGTAAGGGTTGTGTGTGAGAGAGTGTGAACGTTTGATCAAGAGTGTGCAACAAGGAGTGGCTCACGACTGACTTGCGACTGGTGACTCACCAAAATGGAGCACACGTGTGAAGCATGCAAGAAGTTGAAGAGCTAGTACAAATGGATCACTACAGGACAAAAAGCACAGTCTGGCTAGTCTAGTAACTGGAGACTGGAACTCGCGACTCATCCTAGTCGCTAGAACACCCCGTTTTGCTGAAAATTGTCTTTTCACATTCCATCTCACACCCTACTATAAATACCCTTATACTCACGAAATGTAGAGTAGAGAAGAGAGCTTCCAGAGAGAATTTTGAGAGAGAAACCCTAGAGAAAAACAAGATTGATTCATCCATAATTTTATACACTTGATTCTCCAAATTCTTTTACTCTCATCCTCTCCATTGTCATACCCATGAGAGGATCATAAATCAAATCCTTACCTCACCAAATTTAGAGCAGTGAGAAGGTTGTTGGTGTTTGGGAAGCAATTCAAGAGAGAACCAATTCATATTAGTTGATGCAATGGGCTAATTGTGAGATTCGGTAAGCTAGAGAAGACAAGGTTAAGCGTAACCCTGTTGGAGCAAAAAGCTTGGAGGGCTTAGGTGCCTCGGGTAGATTAGGCTTGGAGGGTTTATTGCTATTCATGTATCCCAACTGAATTTCTAGTGGATCATTTATCGCTTGGAGGGCGGTGAAGAGGTTTTACGCCGAGTTCTTCGGTTTCCTCTTCGATAACACGTGCCGGTGTTATCTTGTGTTTACATGTCTCTATCCCTTAGTCTTTACTTTTAATTACTGCTGAGTTGTGATTAAAATATGGCTTAGAGTAGTTTGTTAATTTGGGTATTGCTTATACTTCATATTCCGCACATCTATTGTTTGAATATAAGCTTGCTTTGGAAATTTTTTTTTTAGTGGTCTAAACATTCACAAGTGTTTTATACACTAAGTGAGTTCTCACACTTAAATAAATCTAGCGTATGATAAAAAAAATTTATATTCAAACTCAACCTCTTTAGAGACATATAAATAATTGAATCTCGATCATTCAAATAATTTATACACATAGACATAATTTGCACTTAACCATATATATATATATATATTTTATACACATATAAATAATAAAAGCTCAACCATTTCAACTTTATTTTATTAAGCCAATTTCTTTGTTGAGTAATGAATTTATATTACTATGAACACCTGTATTATTGTAAAATTCAACAGAATATCATATTACCTCTATCTATGAACCCATGAGTTTTATACAATTAAGCCACACGTGAACTATATTTGCCACTAATTGGGAATTCAACTAACATTTACTAATATATGTGTACATATATATATATATATATGTGTGTGTGTGTGTGTGTGTGTGTGTGTGTGTGTGTGTGTAGTTCTAGCACTTGCTTATTCTGAAGGTGTTGTTAGATTGAATATTTTCAAAGGATTTGCTAAATTTTCTTATGTTTACACCCCCACTATGTTTATGTGCGTAACTTACAAATTAAAAGGAATTGCATATTTTTCAGCTAACTAGCAATTACTTTTTCATGTGTCCTTGACATGGTGGTTCTGAATAAAATAATCTTACTATGCATGCTCTCTATTTGCTATCATATGGTCAAGCTTGATTATTTTATATTTGTGCTCCATTTGTTTTGACAAAAAGTTATATATATATATATATATATATATATATATATATACATATCAGCAATTGTACATAGTTAATATTGCAAAACTCATTACATGAACTACACCCTATGCATAAAAATCTCATACAAACCACATACAAACACAATCTGAAACTAAGCACTTAACTATTACCTCTATATACTGATCATAGCAGGGTTGACCCAAAGGTGGAAATGGACAGCACGTTGGTCTTGGATGGAGACATTGACACTGAGAAACAAAGACTTATAGATGGTGACCCAACTACTAATAATGCTTCTGCTTCTTCAGACCAGTAAAGCTTCTGCCTCATCACATGTATCAAACTCGGAAAGTTAGATACTGAAAATAGTTGAAAGCTGGCGAGGGGTTAGAAGGTTAAGAGGTACTCAAGTTTAGAGAACTCGAGTTCTCAAAAAAAAAAAAAAAAAAAAAAATACTCGAGTTTACTACTCCCAAGTACCATTCATTATGCATTAATTGGAATGCTTGGTGCTAGTAAGTAGGTGTGGGTAATAAGTATAGAACTCGGGTTCATCAGACTCAAGTACTGTACTTCCTACATACTCAAGTTTTTTATACTCGAGTTCCTTTCATGAAATGTCTGAACAACCACTTTGGCAATTTCTACCCAACATTAACTTCAACAAACTAAAAACTACTATGGCAAATATTAGTCACAATTTATGTGAATTTTTTATTTAAATATTTTATTAATTTAGCAGAAAATTGTAAAACTTATGATTAAATTTAATACCACATAAATTTATATTACTTACCTAGGTCAAAAAAAGATACTAGTTTGACACAAATACAAATTCTTAGACCCAATTGATATTAAACAGCATGGCATAGTGACGCTATTTATTTCTTAATGGTTTGAATCATAGAGCAACGCTTGTAACTTCACTATCTACCTTCCAAGCCCGTTAACAAATGAAAGTCCGTTTCTTGAGAGAGAGAGAGATAGTCTTATTGCACCATTGTTCGATTGGCAAGTCAGATATACTTGACCTACAATACAATGTCTATAACAATCACCAAAAATCCAAAGTTTAAAAAGAAATAAGGTTCTGGAATCTGGACACAACACATAACCCCAATCCCTTTTCTTCTCCTTCATACACAAAAGCTTTTGTCTTCCGAAGTTAGGGCTTTAGGACCGCACCAAAATATTCCAAAGCAATTCTGAAGTTAGGGCTTTGGATTGCCACGATAGAAACTCTGGCTTCTTTGTGCTACCTTCTCCCTGGATACTAAATCAACCCTAGAAACAATAGGCATAGAACAAGAAGCATTTTGAGTTTGCAAGTCCTTAAAGAAAATAGCAGACCAAACAGCACTGAAGACGCGGAAGTTGAAACCAAGCCAACACTGTATAGTGGATTCTCAAAATCCTAGAAAGGCCAATAATTTTTAGGCCCGGCCATAAACCCGGAGTCAGAGAGGCATTTGAAACCCACCAAAATGGATTCAAAACATGTTCCGCCATTTTTGCAAATAGTCACTCCCCTCAATGGTTGCTCGGCTGCTTCACTTTCTTGGTCCACAAGGTGAAAAGTAGGCAGAGAAAATTTGAGAAATCAATGAATATAGCAAGCGCATAGGATTTCAACTTAAATGTTTTTCAAGCTACATACATATCAGCTGATGGCCTCCAGCCATTTTCACAACCGCAGTCTTGACACCAATGACTGCTCATGCGCTCTTAGCATTTTCTTGATCCACAGAGAAAAATAAAATTAAAAAGTGAGAATTGCTGGCATAGAAACACTTACAGCACATTCACAGGAATTTGTAATATAACTCTACAGTCAGGACCAGTGTTTTTTTTTTTTAATTTAATTGCATTTCCCTTGTATATAATCTTCGGCAAGATGTGCAGACCCCTTTAGTAAGGAAAAATAATGGATTCTATAAGCTCTTGAAGTGGAGCCAGTTCCTTTCTGTCAACTAGCACAAATTCCTGCACAAAACTTCATAATTAACTGATAAATTCTTACATCAAACAAAAGGTGCACTTTAGTAGAAATGAAAATATTGGGATTCGACCTATCAATCAATTTATAACATGTTTCAAAATTGCACATTTGGGATGTTAAAACACATTTTGACAACTAAATAGAGAAATCAAAGGGACGGCTTTTCCACTATCTATGTCCAAGATTAATGGAGGGTGTTAAGGTATTCCATGACCTAAAGTTCTAAACAAATTGCTCCACAGAATCATGATCCAAGGAAACAAAGCTTTTAGTATCTTAAAAGAACTTAACGCTCGATTATTTTTAACTGTTCCCCAATTGCAAATCCTACTGTAAAATGAACAAGCACATAAATAGAAGAGATCCGTTTTGACGTTGGTGCTAACCTTTGCAAATAATGCTAGCTTTGATTTGTTACAGTGGGATGTTCCCCAATGCTAGCTTTGATTTGATCTTTCTGAACACTTGTGCAGACTATTACTAAATAGGAAGTTGCATCAATCAATGATAATGCAACAAATTTTTGACTTCTTAAATATTATTTACATCCCACTATGACAAATTTAGACTCTTGATGGTATCAAGGCATCACCTAGAGTCAGAATTACTAGAATTTATCTCAAGACGTAGTAATATTTGTTGTAGTGCCAATTGCCAACAACAGAGGTCCAAAACAAGCATAAAGAAATGAGAGGAGTGATTTTTATTTATTTATTTTTTATAACCCGATAGTGATAATGGGGGAGGAGGGATTTAAACCCTCGGTGTCTTTGTTGGAAACGCTAGAAGGTGCCAATTGAGCTACAAGGCTCTTGGCTGGAGAATTGATTTTTAAAACCAAATCCATCTTGTACAATTGAGTTGTTACAAAAGATTAAAGAATTGTTGCAAAATATTGAAATCACAACACCCAGGATTAAGAAATGTAATTCTCTCAGCAAAAATAAAGAGTACAATATTTATGCATATCTTAAAATACGCATATTATATACCCTTTTATTTTAGGGCAAAACTTAGATGCAGTACTTAAGTGCTATTTTTTAGATTTCTCTCTTAAAATTTTGCCCTGTGACTTTGTAAGGTTGAATTTATTCAACCATCTAATTGGCTTTATTCCGTGCCAAATTTGCTTGTATTTCAGCATTTAGTTACCCTGTATTTAGGTGGGTTTGATGTAAGGGTAGTGAGTGAGATAGAGTGAAGTTTGCTCAAGAGTGTGCAAGAAAACAGAGACTCGCGGCTTGGCCTCGCGGGTGACTCGCGGCTGCAAGCCGCCAGATGCAGCACACGTGCTAAGCATGCCGGAAGGTGAACAGTCATGCTAGCTGGAGCACTACAGGACAAAACAGGACAACTGGCCATACGGTTATCTCGCGACTGGATCTCGCGACTTAGTCAAGCCGCGAGCCACCTCTGTTTTGTAAATCCTAACGTTTCACATTCCTCTCCCACTCCAGTATAAATACCCCTTTTACCCACAAATGTAAGAGAGCTTCCAGAGAGAACTTTGAGAGAGAAACCCTAAAGAAAAACAAGATTGATTCACCCACAATCTATACATTAGAGTCTCTTCAAATTCCTCAACTCTCTTCCTCTCCATTGTCAAATCCTTGAGAGGCATTTTACCAAACCTTGTTCTCACCATAATCATCACTGTGAGAAAGCTGTTTGGATTTATGGGAAGCAGTTAGGAAAGAACCAATGTTCATTGGTTGATGCTACGGTCTAGTAGCGGAATCCGGGAAGCTAGAAAAGAAAAAGGTTCGGCGCAACCTCGTTGGAGCAAGAAGCTTGGAGGGCTTAAGTGCACTGGGTAGATTAGGCTTGGAGGGTCTATTGCTGTCCATGTATCCCAACTTTATTGTCTAGTGGATTGTTTACCGCTTGGAGGGCGGCGGAGAGGTTTTACGCCGAGGGCTTCGGTTTCCTCTTCGATAACACATCGCGTGTTGTCTTTGTGTTTGCATTTTCCTTCCCTTTATCTTTGCCTTTTATTTTCTGCTGTGGATGTGATTTTAATTGGCTTAGATTGTTTACCAATTCTGTATTAAGCTTTTGTTCATGTTCCGCACATTAATTGTTTGATATAATGCTTGTCTTGGTAACTTGTAATTTGGGGGTCTAAACGTTCAAGGGTGTTTATACACATATTTGAACTTTCAGACTTTTCTCTCATAGGATGGAAATGTATTTTTTAATTAAATAACCACACGACAGAATTTGAAAAGGGGAACTTAAGGAACAATACCTTAGGTACTGTATATAAGTTTTGTCCTTTAATTTAATTGGTAAGTTATGCATCAAGTCAGTCATGAACCCATGACCTCACATGCAATGCCAAACACAAAAGTACTAGTGATCCACAAGTATCATATAGTAAATTTAATCACATGTTTTAATAATGCTATATAATTTTTATAATTTAGCCTGTTCTTATCAAAATATATTATGTAAAAGATTCTGATGTAGCTTAGAAATATTGTATTTCACAATTTTTTTTTTTAAATTTTTTTTTTTTTTTTTTTTTGATAGGTTTCAAAAGCATGATCAGGGGAAGAAAAAAGCAGGCTTTTGGATCATCAAATGATCATGGATCAAGGTTCAATAGATAGTTAGTAGCGATGTCTTACGGTTAATTAGTTTCACTTCTTTGATATTACACAGACTGAGTACAAATATTATATAGAGAATAAATTATGGTATCTCTTTCAAGATCATGCTTACGGTCAATAGATACTAGTTCCGTAAATGAAACCACCATGGAACAGAGAACTCAAACAAAAGAATAATAAAAAATCATTAAGTCATTGAGATATGGAAGACTTACACAAGTAAATAGTATAAAATGCTTGAAGCATGTATTTATAAAATGCTTCAATCCAGTCCATTAAGAGTTCAACATATCTTGGAGCAGAGAGCTCAATAGGCTTCTTGATTTTTTCACCATCTGCCCATCCATACTCATATCTGTAAAATCAATATGCATATCAGGAACAGTAAATCTATACTTACAATCATTCATCTATCGATCTAGAGTTTAACACTTCTTGTTTTTTTCTTTCTTTCTTAGTTTATTTTATTTGGGGAGGAGATTAAAATACTACAGTCTCCCTTAAATTTAGGAGAAAAATCACAAACCTCCCATGAATTTTCAAAAATTAGCTAGTGTAACTCCTCCCCTTGTAAGAGCAAGATGGAGAGTGAGATCATGAGTTCAAGACGACCCACTTAGTTAACTAATTATCAATAAATAAATAAATCAGCAATTAGTGCATAAATTGAGAAATGGTCCAAATTTTTTACTTCTCCAAAAAAACAAAATCAGTAATTAGTACAAAAGAGACAATTATTTCAACAGAAAATATAAATTGAAAATCCGGCCCTTATCATTTTTTTTAAAAAATAAAAAATAAAACTCAGGATTATGCTTCTTTTTTTAAAAATCATAAATAAAAATTTATAACGTGCGCATGGGGAATAGAGGTAGACATTAGAGATTTTGGATTAAAGAAAAAGGTCCAAAAAAGAAAAAAAGAGGAGGAACTGGACTAGAGTGTATGGAAAACATAAATTATAGGGGAGGTTTGAGTATCCATGTATTTTAGATAAAATCCAAGGGAGATTGTTTACGCTATTCCTTTTTTAACAAAGGATAGAATAACCCTTAACCCAATAACTCCTATAACCAAGGTGGGTTGAACCCCAATCCATGTATAAGTACCACTAAGTTATAAGATTGTTGCTATGAATTTTAAGAATTGGGATTTACTGAAATGAATTAGATAAAGCAGAAAGGCTGATACATCCACCCAACCCTCATAATATGACTCTGAAAAGAAAAAGGCTTCATATGAAGACCATAATTGAGGCCAATTTTACAGCATCTCTAAGGGGAAAATAGTATAAATACATGAATAAACCATTGTTGACAATAAAAGTATTATTGTCAACAATGGTTTACAGCACACTATAAAAGTATTTAGTTCAAAACTAACCTCCATTCTGTACGAGGGCAGAAACTAAATACCATTGTTGACAATAATTATTCTTGTTAGTTGTCAATTATTAACCAAAATTATAAAAAGAATACCTGTCAAAATCAATTATTAAAAAAAAATCAATAACATGTTTAAAAGCAACATTGCACGAATCTATTCCAGCCTGTGATATACTTATACAAAATTCTACCCTGTGATTTGCAAAAATAGACATAAGGGTCTTGCTTCAATACAATGACTAGAGTCAAACAAAGCAACTCCCAAAAATATAGAGAGGGTCACATGACTACAAGTGTGCTATTTGAGTCCATATAAGATAAAACAAATATATTATTTTTATTTAGGTGCTTGTATGCATAACAACTATAGATGGTAAAACAATAATGAAACTTGTTAGTTTTCCATAAGATGCACTATGCCCTCATAATTCAGTTCTTTTAGTTCCTAAAGATCATTTTTATACATGTCTAAACGAGTGTCATCAACTCAAGTGTCTGATGTGACAAACTCTCGATAGGAGTAGTGTAACACCCCAACTTTTTCTTTAATAAATATATGTGTATATCTTTAGTGAGGGCATTTTTGTAAAATTGTTAACAAGATATTTCTTATGTGCGGTCCATAATCTCCCCAGTGGCGGAGCCACTTGATGACCAAGGGGGGCCTGGGCCCCCCCAAATGTTTTGAAAAAAATGATTTTTTCTTAAAATATCTTAAATAATTTGATAATTTTTAAATAATCTTATCATTTTGTACCCCATACCTGATAATATACATACATATTTAAGAAAGTCTAAAACTAAACATAATTTTCATTTAAATAAAATACAATCTATAAATATATATATATGAACAAATTAAAATAATTAAATATTCATTATCTTTAAAATGAACACATGGGTATTTTAACAATTATCTCAATAAATAAAAGTGAAAAAATTGAGTTATGAAGTATTGTATATTACTATTTTACATTTCATACCAAAAAAAAAAAAAAAAAAAAAAATTATATATGGCCCCCCCAAAGATAAATTTTTGGCTCCGCCACTGAATCTCCCCCATCTATCACCACACGTGAACCCCCCCCCCCCCTCTCTTTTCATTCTCACGGCAACTCTCTCCTTCCTATCTCTTATTCATTCTTTTTCTTCCCCAATGATGACCAAACCTAAAAGCTCCCATCTCCTTCATCATTTCTTTCCCCTCTCTAGTCGAAATCTCCTTGTTAGGGAGGATTATGTCTCCATTGATTCTCCTAGTATAGCCAAAACTCCATGAGATTTTGAAGTGTAAGAGACCCAAGGTAAAAATCTAAGTTTTCTCTCAATTTCTTCTATGAAATCCTTTGGGTTTTGTTAGATTATGATGTTTATGGTATATACTTGATGGGTTTGGTGAGTAATGGAAGATTAGAGGGTTATGAGGATTTGGGTAACAAGTGTTTTGTTTAAATCCGAAAATTTCAGTTCCTTGGTGGGTTTTTGCTTTAATGGGATGATTTGGTTTTGACTATGGTTATTTATCCTATTTTGTTTGTATTGCTCTTTGATGTTGTGGGTTTTGTTTTGGGGGTTGTTTTATTGAGTTGTTGGGACATTTAAGACTTTATTTGGAGGCTATTAATTTAATGAGATGAATTGGATGTTTTGTTTGGCAACCATGTGAGTTGGGTTTCTTGAGAAATCATATGAATTTTGATTTATGTTGAAGATTGGGATTTATTTTTGAAAGTGAGTTCCTTGCATTTTGGGAAAGATTTTGACATATGTGATAGTTGATGGTATTGACTTTGAAATTGTTTAATTGATATGTACATTATGCTTGTTGCGTGCCAAGTGTTTGATAAATTGGCTATATAAAGGCTTCTCCCTATTTAATTTCAAGCTTTTTGGATAACACTAAGTGGACCAAACGAATTTTATAATAAGGGCTGACTTGTTGGAAGTTATTTGAAAGTGTGATTAGGATGCTGAGACTTTAAGGAATTTACTCTAAGCTTCTGTTGTGTGATTTAGCTTGTAAGTTTATATGTACTTTCTTTGACAAGTGTTTTACTTTGGCTAATTTTATCATGGTTTGGTAACGACGTACTTTATATCAAGTTGGTAAATGCACATTGTTTGTAGTAGGGAAATTAAAGGCTTTGGTTGTGTTATAGTCCTATGAGTTTCTTGTATGCTTGTTTGGTTCCCTTTTGGGTAGGGGTACTTGTCTTGGGATGATCAAGCTAGGCTTTAGGGCCTTAGATTTGATTTTTGAGGGAATCCTTTCCGATTTATGGAGACAAATTTGATAGCGTAATTTTGTAGTAGGCATTGTTATTAATAGGCTTGATACTTGTGTTTATAGGTTTCGAGATTCTGGGTGATGGACCTAGTAATTGGATTGCTTGCTTAGGTGGTGGTGCCCGGTTGAGGTAAATTGGTTGGCCTCCCGAGGTAAGTAGCTTTTTAATGGGATTTTTGGAAAATAACCATGTTGCACAAACTTTGTTTTTGGGTCCAACACATTTTGGAAAATTATTTGTGGAACTATGTTTTCTTAAAAAGTATTGTGTTGTGATCCTATTATATATGACTACTTATGAAAAGCGCATCATGTTTAATATTGCATATGGGGAAATGCATGAATATTTGGCATGGAAAGAAAAGCATCTTTGATTAAATTCTGGAGAATGGATTTTATGGATTTATAGCATTATTTGCAAAATTTAAAGATGCTTTGATAATTGGGAGTGTTGATACAAAATCTTTTTGACAAGAAATGAGTTTGAAGGCTTTGAGAAGCTTGTGAATATCCACTACAAGAAATCTCGGCTTAGGCGGCGTTTTTTTTAGCGACGTTTTCTAAAAAACATTGCTGTAACTCTAAACAATAACAGCGTTTTTGAAAACGCTGCAATAAGTGTAGTTGTAGCAGCGTTTTTCTGGTTTATAGCGACGTTTTCTGTAGGTATTAAAGAAGACTCCCTAGTATATTGCCAAAAAAAAAAAAAAAAAACTCTAAATTTCCCTCCATCTTTTGACTTTTCCGCTGCCAACATTTCATTTCCCACACCTTTTTCCCACCCTTTTTTGTTGTTTATTTTTTTTTACTTTGTGTCCCACACTCTCTGACTCTCCCACCCTCCATCTTTTGACTTTTCCGCTGCCAACATTTCATTTCCCACACCTTTTTCCCACCCTTTTTTGTTGTTTATTTTTTTTTCACTTCGTGTCCCACACTCCCTGACTCCCACTTCATCATTTTTTTTTTTTTTTTTTCTTTTGTACACTTGCACACTTCGGACCCATTTGGTCATGGAGTTTAAAAATTGTTGTTTAAAAAGATGTGAAAATTGTTGTTTAAAAAATATTGTTGAAAAACGTATTTCTAATGTTTATAAAACAAAAAATATGTTTGGTATCATGGTTTAAATAACATGTTTCAGTGTTCAAAAAACATAAAAATGTGTTTGGTATGTGTGTTTGATTTAAAAAAAAAACTGACACCTTTGACCAAAATAAACATTTTTTTATTCAAAAAACATTTTTTTAATGCCAGCGGGACTGTGTGGGTGAGATTGAGGAGACAATACAGCTTTTGATGTCTGAGCAGGTGGGCCATGCAGTGTTCAAGATAATTACACAACTACCACTGAACACTAATTTTTGTTGTTTAAAAACAGGCCGGAGATGATTTCAAAAACCATCATTTTGAACACTGATTTTTGAACAATGTTTTCCAAACGCTTGAACAGGAATGGCATACCAAATGCCTTTTTTTGTTTTTGGACACTAGTGTTCAGTGTTTAAACACTGAACACTAATGTTTAAACTGACAAACCAAACACGCTCGTGTCTCAGACCCTTCTCTTCTTTTTTTTTTTTCTTTTTTTCCTTATCTTTTCTTGGCAGCACCCACTCCTCACACAAAATTTAAAACCCTCTCTTTCTACTTCTCTCACTCTTTCTCACAAGCGGCTCTCTTTGTCACAGCTGCTGACACCGCCTAACGCAGCCACCGTCGCCGCCTCTTCGCCCTTTGCCACCGCCTCACTCCCTCTTCTCCCTCTTCTCCATGGTTTGACTTCTTCTAACTTGAATTTAAGGTAAAATCTCAGTGACCCACTTTCTAATATCTTTGGGTTTTTATTCTATATTGATAGGATTGGTCTTTGATGTTGTGGGTTTTGTTTTGGGGGTTGTTTTGTTGTGTTTGTTGGGACATTTAAGATCTGGTTGGAGGTTTTTAATTTAATAGGGTGAAATGGATTTATTGTTTGGCAACAATGTGAGTTAGGTTTCTTGAAAAATCATTTGAGTTTTTGATTTATATGGGAGATTGGGTTTAATTTTTGATAGAGGGTTTTCTTGTATTTTGAAATGTTTTTGGCATATGAGGTTGTGATTGTGATGTTAATTATAAATTTGTGCAAGTAATGTGAGCATGTGTCTTTTTCTTACCAAGTATTTGATAAATTGCTTATATGAGTTATGGGATTGAATTTGTGTGTTGAGATGATTGTTATATTAGGTTATGGGTTGTAATCCTAGTTGTTTATATGTGCTAGCACATGTAGTTTTAAGGTTTAATTAAATCTTAAAGCTTTTGGCATGGTGTTAAAACTATAGTATTTTGTTTTTGAGACTTTATATCTGTTAGGGACAGATTCGAGTTAGATGCACTACATGATTTGTAATAAATTATAGAAACATTATTTTGAGCTGAATTTTTTATGGTACATACTAGACATATAAGGGCTTCTCCAAATTTAATTTCAAGGTTTTTGGATAACACTAAGTGGACCAAAAAAATATTTAAAAATAGCTGACCTGTTGCAAATTTAATCAGAAAGTATGTTCTGAATTTTGAGACTTTAAGGAATTTACTACAAGCTTTTGTTGTGTGATTTATCTTGTAAGTTCATATGTGCTTTCTTTGACAAGTGTTTTACTTTGGCTAATTTTATCATGGTTTGGTAATAACATGCTTTGTATTAAGTTGGTAAAAGCACATTGTTTGTGGTAGGGAAATGAAAGGTTATGGTTGTGTTATAGCCTATGAGTTTCTTGTATTCTTTGCTTGGTTCCCGTTTGGGTAGGGGTACTCGTCTTAGGATGTTTTTAGGCAAGATTTTAAAATATTTAGCTAATGGTCATGGAAAAAGGCTATTTAAGTTTATTAAGGTGAAAAGTTTATAGGATTACAATTATTCAAGTTGGCTAGATTTGAAATAAGACTTTGCTTATGCCAATCATGTGGAGTTATAGCCAATGGGGCCTTCTTTTGTACCCTGATTAGATATTGGACATTACTCCATTTGAATAGTTTTTATATGAATAATGTCCATGGTCCATCTGATGCATTGCTTCAAGTCTTCAATTATCTATTGCCTTGGAGCTGTTTATTTGAGAATCTAATACTTGCCATACCCATGATTATGACTTATGGATTGCAAAACAGGAATCAAATTTAATGCTGGTGCTTAAAATGCTTTCCAATGTCTATAGAAGATAGCAAAATACTTATAAAAAAATATGAGCCTTTATTTTCAATACCATTTCTTCAGGAATTATTTACAACCTAACAATCCATTGGAGGTATGTAAGGATTGTGTTCTATTTGCACCTTAAAATTTTAGTATTAACTTTGCAGTCTTTTTTTTAATGTTTATAGAATGGTTTATGAAATTAATATAGTCCTATACAATTAATTTGCTTAGGATGTTCAAAATTGGACTTATCTACCCAGGTATTATCCATGACATTCACAATGGCAGCCATTGGAATAAAATCTTGATAATGGGCTCCCTGCATTCATGATATTATTTAAAAGTTCTAAAACTAAGCTTTTTTTTTTTTTTTTTTTCTTTTCTTTAACAATTATGTTATGGGATTATAATTGTTACTTGATGAGTGGTATTGAGTTGTGTTTGTGTGTTATTGTATTAGAAATTACAATTATTACTTTATATGAAATTATAGTAATTTCTTTATAATCTTGGAAAATTAAGAAAGTGGTGGCTTTCATTTTTTTTTTTTTTTTGCAGGTTCATTTGGTGTTATTGGCCTCGATGTTGGGGTTTCACTCTTGTCATGAGTATATAATCTCAACTAAATGCTCTTTTTTCTTTATATATATATATATATATATATATATATATATATATATATTGTTACTAAATTTCCATGCACCATGACTCATTAAAATTTTCTGCAATGGCACCCTTATTTGCCTTAAACATCATTTAAGTGTCCTCTTTTATTTTGCAGGTTAAGCACTCATTTTTTGTGATAAGTTTGGATTTTTGTTTGGAAAGGTGTTTGCTTGGCTTGAGCATAGTAAGTAATTTTTGCTTAAAACTTTGTACTTGAGACGTTGATAATTGTCTTGGGATGGATTGTTGAGTTGGAGCAAGTAGGTGGCTTGCATAGTGTTATAAGGCTGTTTACATTCATATTGGAAGTGTTTATTATTTTTTGAAAATTTGGATGGATATTTTTGAGTTATATTTGTTGATTACTTTTTGGACTTCAATACTTGTAAGCATTCTATATTTGTGATTATGATAATTGTATTAGATGGATTGTTGTGTTGGAGCAAGCGGGTAGCTTGCATAGTGTTATAAGTTGTTTACATTCATATTAGGAGTGTTTATTATTTTTTGAAAATTTGGACGTTGTTGAGTTATGTTTGTTGATTACTTTTGGACTTCAATACTTGATGAGTCGAATGATGATGAAAGTTAATATGTTGTTCATCTTTCATGTGTATTCCTATTTGCTTTGTTTGTGAAGAGTTTTAAAGTTATCTTGTGTAATCTTATTTGCATGTTTATCAAACTAAGTGGTTATGGAGTTGTTGTATACTATTGGACAAGTTTATGTGTAATCCTCTTTAGATGGTTTTTGCTTATTTCTTAAGAGGTTAAATGCTAAATCCATTTGTTTATTATATTTAAGATTATGTGTAATTCTATTTGCATGTTTATGAAACTAAGTGGTTTTGAATATATTGTGCACTATATTTAAGTGTATGTGTAATATTACTTTCGTGGTTTTTGCTTAAGTTTGTAGAAGGTGAATCATTATGATAACTTAGAGGAGTGAGTAACCCAAAATGCTGCAACTAATGCAAAATCGGCAAAATCATTCTTCAAAAGTTAGACGAGTATTAAATTTTAATGTTTTAAGAATGTATTGGGTGTTTAAAATTTTTAAGTATAGCAACTATTATTTTGTTACTTAAAGTGATTTTTTTATGAACTTATTAGATACTTTTATTTTGTATTCAGGGTGGTTTTGGTTTAGATCATCATTCTCCAACTCGTCATAGATCGCAAGCTTCATCCCATCAAGAAACTAGCATATAGCGGTAAATGCAATGTTGCAGTATTTTATAAGGACTCCATCCATAGCTATTTTGAACAACCACATTTATTTTGGAAGTATTCTACTTTGTTTATAATATTGTCATAGTTTGGGTGGTGGTTTTTTTGTGTAGGTAGACAAGTGTCTTGTTACAACCATATTTATTTTAGAAATATTGTACTTTGTTTATAATATTGTTATAGTTTAGGTGGTTGTTTTTTTTTTTTTTTTTTTTTTTTTTTTTTTTTTTTGTGTAGGTAGACAAGTGTAATGGTATTAAATATATATAGTTATATATCTATTTGAATCTATGGTTAATGTGTTACTGTGTTAGTTTGGACATTTGTTATTTTTGGACATTTATTGTGGAATATTGATGATTAGGTTAGTTTGATCAAAACAACAGTTTGGAAATTGTGAAATATTGATGATCAGGTTGTTATTGTGGAATATCGTGTATTAGGCAAATCATTAGTTTGGACATTTGTTAGTTTGAGCAAGTTTATATAGTAGCATTTTTAGTGTTAAAAAATAATGAACAAGTTTTAACGACGTTTCAAAAATGTCGCTAAAACTATGAGAAATTCTTTTTAGCAACGTTTTCAAAAACGTCGCTATAGGACTAGTTATTTGTGGCGTTTTAAAAGCGCCGCTAGTGTATTTTCCTAAGTGATATACGAAAATGTTATATTATATAGTGACGTTTTAAAAAACATCACTAAAAGTTTCTGAACGCCATTAAAGATTCACATATGGCGACATTTTTGGAAACATTGCAATAGATCTATAGCGACCAGCCTATTGCGACATTTTAGAACGTAGCAAAAAAAAAAAGTCACTGTAGACCATTTGTGTCTGTAGTGACGTTTTTTGGGTTTTTAGCGACGTTTTACAAACGTCACCTAAACCCAAATTTCTTGTAGTGATCTTTGGATATTAAAAGCTTTTTGAAACTACTTGGAAATCAACTGTGCTTTGAATTTATGTAATTTGTGAGCTCTTTATATTTTATCCTTGTGCCGTGATGTGTGATTACCTAGCTATATACTATAGTCTATGTGACATTGGTATCTTAGCACTCGTCTTTGTGACAGTGTTGAGTTCCGTCTTTGTGGTGGCAGATTAGTTCCGTCTTTGTGACAACATATGAGTTCCGTCTTTGTGACGATAGATTAGTTTCGGCTGTGCATCGGTGATGAGTTCTGTTTTTGTGACAGCAGATGAGTGCCGTCTTTGTGACAACGTTGTCATGTGGCTTTGGGTTGGATTTCCAAGTTTTGGAATGGTGTTTTGATAGCTCACAGTAAATAGTATGTAGTTTCATGTTAAAATATTTTGAGAAAGCTTAGTGCTACATTGTTTAAATCATTCTTGTCATTTTACCAATGAAAATGGATTTGTTGGATTTTCATGAAAATTCCCAAATTATAATATGTTTTGTAAAATGTTCATTATCATGAAACTTGCATTTCCTCCACCCCCATTAATTATGCTACTTATTGGGCTTTAACTCATCCCATTCTCCAACAGTTTTTTAGATAAATTTGCTATACCTCGGGCATGGAGCTTGTTTTATTGGTGGTGATTGGAGCATTATGCTAATTGAGAGATTTATGCTATGATTGGTTGGTGACTCAACTTACTAAATTTATTGAGGCCATAGCTAATTTTATCAAAGGTTGGCTTCTTGAGGTTTGTTAGCCTTGGGCATTGTAGGCATAGATTCTATCATTGAGGTTGCCTATCCTAGGAAGGATTGTGGGTTGATGTTGATCCATTTGGAATTTTGTGTATATTTGGGGACATTATTTGTAATTTGTATTGTTTGTTAGTGTGTCATAGAGCTCTGAATTATATTACAGAGAGATCAATATATTTATTTATTTTATCAATTGGAAAAAAAAAAAGAAAAAGAAAAAAAAAAGGTCACTACAATACCTTTTGAAGGCTTGGTCTTTCATGCTTTAGACCTTTTTGGGTTTGGGGCGTGACAAGTAGTGTCAAACAAATCATAGTTGTATGCTTTAATGTATCAGATACATTAAATATACTACCACAAGACGAGTAGGTGTAAGAAGTCACGTTGCCTAAATCTATAAAGTTTTAAATATCCTTGAAATTCATCCACTTAAATTTAGATTTTAACCAGGGATAGGGGATTTCTTTTGGATTATTAAATGACACACAGTACAGTAGAGTCAAAACATGATATTCTAGTAAGAAAAGAATAGATAGATACCCTGTAAACAAATAAGACTTATCAACAGACTCTTTAACCTCTCTTTTTCCTTGTGATATAATCAGCTTATGCTCATTATTGTGTACACCCACATTATTTCAAAATTTTAACAATAATTTATTTCAAGAGATTTATATAAACATTTCATTCCATATCACCATTTAATCAGTTTATGTCATTCTAGGAGGCAGGTTACTCAATACATTGATTAGTTTGTAGTGTAAATCTATAGGCTTAAAATATATGTCAGATTGGAAAAAGAAAAAAATTATTTAAAAAAAAAAATTCCAATGTCAAATATTCTGGTAAATGAATATAGGTCAACTGGTCAAGTGCACTTCCCCTCTAATCTATGGTGCAGTTGCATTGTCCCTCCTAAAACTAAGCAATGATGAAGTGGGGTGTAATTATTTTGGAATGGTGCTTCATGTGTAAAACTGAGTGTCAATCACCCATTTCTACATTGTGCCATGGCTAGGGAATTGTGGTCTATGATCTTTTTCTTGTTTGGTGTCTCCTGGGTCAGGCCTCACTCTATGCAGGAGATGTCTTCTTGGAGGGGGAGGTTTGGTGGGAGAAGTAATGGGTGGAAACTTGGAAAGGGGTCCCCTTCTGTCTCCTGTGGTGTTTATGGAAAGAAAGGAATGATAATTGCTTTGACATGTAGGAGTTAAGAGTGGCAAAGTTGAAATATTATTTGTTGTACACTTTATAAAAATGGACTTATGTCTCCCATGTCCTTTATCACAAGGCTCCTATCTGGATTCTCTTATTTTATTTTATTATTATTATTAATTTTTTAATTATTATTATTATAAGTGAGTATCTGGATTCTCTTGAGTCTTCACTAATCCTTTGTAGTAGTTTCTATTTCTTATTTATTTTCACACTATTTGTAGCTTTGCCCTATGTACACTTCCCATGTACTTGGGGGTAGTTTCACGTTCATACTTTTTTAATGAATTATTTACTTACCAAAAAAAAAAAAAAATTCAGTTAAAGCACTTTGCCCTCTAATGTTAGAGTTTCCATCAAATTTAACAGAAAATTCAAATTTTTGTTAGACATGATTTAGAAAATTTTGACTTCTTTGTCAAACTTGATGGAAATTTTAACTGCAAGTGGTAAAATGCTCATTACCAATTATCATGAAAGGGGGGAGGGGGGCATTACTCACTTTTGAATTTTAAGAGGGACACTGCAACCGCACGTTAATGGGGTGGGAGGTACAACTAACTTAAAAATATATACACAACACATCTAGATATCACATCTAGAACCACGTCATCAACAAAATGCTCAGAAAAGTAATCCATACCCTTATTAGTAATAGCAAGTTTTATAGTAGATGTCATGTTAGATAAGGAAATCAGTGATGTGGTAGTTTCCTGGGAAGCACAAGTAACATTGCTACACTAGTTGGAAACGTGCAAGATAACTAAGGCAATGTGAGGTTGAAAGGACTTCAATTATATATATTTTTTGATAAGTAATAAGTTTTACTGGTATCAAAAAAGGGACACCCTAGTACACAGGGAGTGTACAGGGGTCAACATTTTGGTACAAAAATTACAGGAATCATGAAAAACAAGAAGAGAAGAGAATGATTGGTTTCGCAAAGCAGACAAAAAATCCAATAAAGTTCTAAAGACAAATAGCTTGAGGTCGGGTATGGATATTTAAACCAGTGTAACTAACATGAAGACCAAAAGCTATTTGATAGGCCAAAAACAAATTGACCCCCTTGTGATTAATTAATTGTTTAATTAGCCAAGTTTATTAATTAATCAAATTAACATGCAAAGCGCGTGGTAGCACAAACAAATCACCAAACAACTAAATATGTAGAGAAAAATAAATGACATGGTGATTTGTTTATGAATGGGGAAAAACTACACGGTAAAAACCCCACTGGGTGATTTTTAGGTCACCACTCCCGTAACTCCACTATTGTCACCACTCCTGTAACTCCACTATTATCACAACAAGCGGTTACAAGTAAAGGAATCCGAAGTACCTTACCAACCTATAGTTGAACCCTTACCCCAATATCCAATTGGACTTGTTCTATAGTGACAATTCCCCTTTCGATGCACGGCTCCCAAGTACGTGACTAACCAATTGCGCGGATCCCAGTATGCGACTTCAATCACCAACTAAGAAGATTGTTGGCTGCAAAGTTCTTCAGTTCATCCACACGATGAAGATCAAGAAGATGCTTGGTCACAAAGCCCTACGGTGCACATATAGAGCAACATTTTCAAGAAAAAGAGATGAACTAGGGCAAGAACTTCGTCTCTGGTCACAATTTGCTTGAACAGAGTTTGCTCAATGCTTGTGCAACTTGTGAACTGTTTGATGGCCCTTAAAACAATCCTTTTATATGTTTAGGGTTAGGAGAAAAGAAAGTCCAAAGGCACAATCACGAATCCCAAGAAAATCATATCAGAATTCTGAAATTCTTAAACTTCGACAGATAAGAGGTGTCGAGTAGCTGTCGAGCACATGGGCTGAACAGCTTCCCTAAACCTCGACATATGCTAGCTGTCGAGCTTTAGTAATTCTGCACTTTCAGCTTGTTTTCTTGGACAGACTTGAAGGTTTCAACACTTGATCTTGAAACATGGTTTCTTGAAGTATTTAAACACATCCTAAATCTACCCAATTACAAGTAAAGTGCATTTTGTCAAAGGATAAGCCAATTACATAAAATCATGACATATATTCTTAACATATGAAACACATATGTCCTAACAATCTCCCCCTTTGGCAATTCGTGACAAAACCACAACAAACAAATGAACATATAAGAGAAGTCATAAATCACTCAACTCATATTCACTTGTTGAATACAATAAAATCTATCTTAACACAAACTCTTGAAAAACTTTGCAAGAAGAGAGTTTATGGCAAGTAGACTTTGACAACCTGTATTTCTGAAACACTTTAAACAAAAACTCATCAAGGCATCTTTGTGTGAAATAAAAATAATAGATTGCATACATGTATAAGAAACATGTGTATAAAGAGAGAAAATAAACAACACATGTAAGGATAGGTGAAAGAAACATACATCCACATATAAAGAGAATAAGTACAATGTTTGTGTAAAAGTGGTCACAAGACCTAATGTACAAGAACAATGTATCTATAAAGGAAAGAAAAGAAAAGATACATAATAGCCTCACTACATCCCTCAAAACATATCAACACTCCCCTTAACAAAATAGTTCAACACTCCCCCTACCAAAATAGTCCTATACTAACTCTCCTCCTAAGATAAACTACTCTCATATCTAAAACTACTTCCCCTTTTTGTCATGAGTGACAAAGGGTAAGAATGTCAAGTAGACATCTCATCGGTAGAGCTAGCATCTCCATCATCATCATCCTCAGCGGCATCATCGTCATCACCATCATCATCATCAGAATCAAAATCAAAAGAAGGTGGTGAAGGAGTAGCCTCAAGAGCAAATCCGCCCATGGTCGTCTGTCGTCGTGCAATACGGCCAACACAGACGTTCATCCGTTACATCTCGGTGAGAGTGTATCTAGACAAGCATCCATGCGCTGAAGCTGCGCCATGATGTCTCCCAGTGACACATCGCTCGTAGAAGAGGAGGGAGCAGATGTGGATGGAACAGAACGAGATGAAGCTGAACAGGAGGGAGGAGCTACTGAATCCAACTGCCTCGACCAAAACTGCGCCTCGCTATGTTTAACGGTAGCGTAATCTATGGCACACATGAAAGAAAAATGGTCGGAAGAGGGAAAAGGAACGGAAAAATGGCGTAAGATCCTCGTGATAGCGGAAGGAAAGATGAGCTTATTGCGGGACGCCGAATCAAGATGAACATCTATAATAGAAAGAATGAAATGAGAAGGGAAGTCTATAGTAAGATGCTCAAGAAGAGACAACAAAAACCGAGCATAAGGCTCTGTGATGGAGTTGTAGTGAGAGAGTGGATTGAGTACAAAAGTCATCACTATGTTAATGAATCTAGGACCTTTAGCAAAAGACCTACATGGTGTAAACTGACGATCACCCCAATCAGAGGCGCTCATAGAAAGCAGCCATGAGCTCATCTTTGGACACAATCCACAGATGCTCACCACTAGGATAGTCAGGAAACTCTATCCTAGGAACCTGAAGCACATCCACAACAAGTTACGGTGTGACAGAAATGCACGTACCTCGAACGCGAGTGAAGAAAAGAGGTACTGAACAATCAATCCCGTGCATGTTGGAGTAAAACACCTGGATAAGTACGAGAGGACAAGTGACTAGGATGTCACACAATGACTCCTATTCTCGACTGTGAATGACAGTGGGAAGGTCAGTGTCAGCGAAGTTCGCCAGAATGACTTGGCGTTCCGAATGAACACCTCATCTAGAAAAGCCTTGTGGGCATCATCATCACGGAACCGAAGAGAGAAAGGAGCAGAATCGGAAGATGAAGAAGCTCCAGAACGAAGAGGGTTCTGAGCCGGAGTAGATTTACGCTTAGGTGCCATAGACACGACTAATGCAAACAGAAAGAGAGGGAGAGAAAGAAAGACAATCAAAAAAGTCCCAAGAAATTCAAATATAACAAGTATATTGAAAAGAGAGTACGTATGCATGGGAAATGCATGAACATGTGACATGCAAAAGAAATTGCATCATAGGCTCAGCCCAATCCAAACCTATCAGCACACAAACAATTCGCACACATCTAAATGCATGATAATACTATTATAATGCTAATGTGATGCTATCTATGAGATTTTAAACTCATTTAAGTGAAAACCCATCCCAAAATTTTAACAATAACTCATCAATTTTGAAAAACCCCAAAATCTTTCAAAAACCCCAAAACCTAGGTTTCAAAACATGAAATGCATGAATATGGAAGAGATTAGAAGCTTACCAAGTGAAGAAAATCTTGAAAAAGCTTGAAGAAACCTTAAGAATCAAGATTGGAGTGAGATGAGATTGTCTGGGAGAGAAAAAGAGAGAGCTATCGAGAGAGAGATCGAACGAAATGGGGTTCAGATCACACGAGGAGATTTAAATAGTGCCTCAGTAAATCTCGAAAGATAAAGGTGTCAAGAGGTGTCGAGCCATCTGTTGAGGAAGGTGTCGAGAAAATGGTCTTCGACATATACAAGTATCGAGGAGGTGTCGAGGAACAAATCAACAGATACAAGAACAGAAGCTCGATCGATCCACCAGGTGTCAAGAAGCTATCGAGGAGGCAGGAACTTTCTCGATCGATCCACCAGGTGTCGAGAAGCTGTCGAGATTGCGATAAGAAAAAGTTGAAGAAGCTCGACAGACAGCAAGGTATCGAGGAGGTGTTGACCCAGCTTTTAAAAGTAATTTTTCGAGAAGTGAAAAACATAGACATGAATGCAATCCAACATGCAACTTAACCAATTATCCAATCAACATATTAAGTTCTCAAAATCATCTTTCAATAAAAATTTTAAGCACATGGATCTTCAAAAACACACACACACACACACACACGCACACACATAATAAACAAGTCTAACTGATTTTATTTTTCAAAAAACAAGTCAAGACAGTTTAGTGAGCATACATTAAAACATGTAAAACCTTGTGATGTACAAATCACATTGTACCTGCACATGTATCAAAAGTAGAAAAGAATATTACGTGTTGTGTGTGAAAAACATCGCAAGATTGCATAAGTGTATATATGTTATGACGATTTGAGATATGAGAAAATCATTTTAACTCACACACAATCATAACTGCTTGATGGGGACTATCACCTTCGAGGTACATCTTATAACTCCCACATCTCCTAAAATACACGCTTGCAATCATATTTAAAGCATTTTTTTTTTTTTTTTTATCTTTTTGCTTTTTATTTTTCTTTGCATGTTTTTCTTTTAAGCAAATCATGTATGGGCATATAAGAGATGGAAAAGAAATACCCAATGATGGTAAGCATTTGACACTCCAATTTTGCTATGCCGAGGCACACAAATGTCATTGACATTGCACTTTTGCTATGTTGAAGCATACAAGTGTCAAATTATGATTGGTAGGCAACAATGGTGAGATGGTTATTTATGCCTTTCTCTTAGGATTTTTTAGTCCTACCCGTCAAAAAGAGTGATATGAGTATTAAGTACAAGAGATAACTTAATCTTACTCATCACAAACAAGAGCCACAAAGCTCACTTGCTTAGTTGTGCATAGAGATGCTCATCTAAGCTACAAAAGATACAAAGTTTAGAAGACTTTGTTTCAATGGCCATCCAAGGTACACAAGTACCAATGTACACAAAACACACACTGTTTTTGTATTTTTCTAATTTTTTAATTTTTTTTTATATGAAAAACAAAACAAAGCAAAGCAAAACTGAAACAACCAAACAAAAACATGTTAAGCAATGCAAAGCATAAAACTAGACTGACTCAAAACTTGAAAGCAAAACACACACAAAATGCACACACAAAAACAAGAAAAGAGAGAGAAAGGTGATAGAATCACTTAGAGCCATTTTCCTTCCACACCTTGGAAGAACCTTTCCATCTAGCAAACCCTTAAACTAACGGTGAGGGGGAAGAATTAAAACCGTTCAAGTTCGAAAGGAATATGAGGGCTTTGAGAAGATCTCCAAGGGGAGCAGGAGAGGATTGAAGCTGATTTTGGCTTCTAGATGCTATCATGCCATTGCTCTATTGAATGGCTAGCCATTTATAACAATTTGGTCGAGTATGACCGGTAACACCACAATGATGACAGAGATGTTGCTTTTTCTGTTTAGGCTTTTGAGAGTTAGCCTTTTTAGCCCTAGGGTTTTTTACATCTTTCTTCTCAAGCTTAGGGGGTGCTCCTAAGATAGATTTACCTTTGTCTAAGTTCTCACTAGCTAATTCAGTTTTAATCTCATTGTTCTCAATTTTAACATTATTAGTAGGAGGAACAAAAATAGTAGTACTAGTAGAAGCAATATTAGAGGAAGAGAGATCATACCCTAAACCTGTTCGATCTGACGCAGATTTCTGAATGCTGAGCATCTTATCAAGCTTTGCACTTGAAGTCCTCTCCAATTGAGCTCTAACTTGAAACAGTTTCGCTTTAAGCTTCTTGGTCTTCTCAGCCAAGAAATTGTTCTCAAACCTCAGTGCTCCAATCGTCTGATTAGCCTCATCAAACTTTGTGGAAAGCTCCTTACGGTCAAGTTTCACATCACTAAGCTTCTTGGTGGTTAGTCTATACAGTTTCTCATGTTTCTCAGAAAGCTTGTACAGTTTTTCATAGGCTGTATGGATGTCATCTTGATCATCCATCTCCTCAAAATTAGATTCCACCAATTCCTCTTCTTCAACCACATCTTCAACAATCCCATCAGTAGGATTAATAGTGGCAATGAAGGCATTCAAGATTCTGTCATCCTCATTGTCGAAATCATCCTCAGGCTCAGTGTCACTCAAGGTAGCAGCAAGTGCCTTGCTCTTCCCAATGCTCTTGAGATATGTAGGACACTCATGTTTCATGTGACCGGAGCCTTGACACCTAAAGCACTTAGGTCCTACGGGAACAATGTACTGATCGCCATCTCTAGCATCCTTTTTCCCTTTGTCTGGACTCTTGAACTGAAAGGAACTTGATTGCTTACGGTCCTTGTCAAAGCCCTTTCCATTGGCATTCTTCATAAACTTCTTGAATTTCCTGGTGATGTAGGACTTCATCTTGGAATCTTCATCGTCGGAAGACTCATCTGTGTCACTGCTCTTGGCCTTCAAAGCCATGCTCTTGCCTTTACCCGACTTGCCTATTCTTGTTAACCTCAGCTCGTAGGTATGCAAGTTTCCAACCAGTTCAGTCAAAGGAATCTTGTCAATATCCTTTGATTCCTCTATCGTCGTGATCTTGGCATGGAATCTCTCGGGTAAAGATCTGAGCACCTTCCTTACAATCTTGGGTTCCAAAATGGTTTCCCTAAGATTGAAGGCTGAGTTCACTATGTCCTTTAGCTTGGCATAGAACTCATCGAATAACTCATCTTCCTCCATCTTTATCTCTTCAAAGCTTGTAGTGAGCCTCTGAAGCTTTGAATCCTTAACAGCCTTTGTACCCTCAAAGGTTGTCTGGAGGTTGGTCCATGCTTCCTTAGCAGTTTCAGTAGAGGATATCTTCTTGAACTCCTCATTGGTGACCTCACTGAATAAAGCATTTAATGCCCTGCTGTTGAAGTTTGTCGCCTTGATCTTAGCTTCATCCTAATCGGCCGACGCTTCCTTTGGCTTAGTCCAGCCGATCTCAACAGCTTGCCACACTTTTTCATCTAAATACTGCAAGAAAGCTCTCATGTATACTAGAAATAGTTAGTGCCATCAAATAAAGGAGGTATAATTAATGACTGTCCTCTATCCATGACAAAATGGGGTCAATGAATTAACACCGAAAAGATTAAACCTAATCAGAGTGTGCCTGCTCTGATACCACTTGATAGGCCAAAAACGAATTGACCCCCTTGTGATTAATTAATTGATTAATTAGCCAAATTTATTAATTAATCAAATTAACATACAAAGCGCGTGGTAGCACAAACAAATCACCAAACAACTAAATATGCATCGGAAAATAAATGATATGATGATTTGTTTACGAATGGGGAAAACCTACACGACAAAAACCCCACTGGGTGATTTTCAGGTCACCACTCCCGAAACTCCACTATTATCACAACAAGCAGTTACAAGTAAAGGAATCCCAAGTACCTTACCAACCTATAGTTGAACCCTTACCCCAATACCTAATTTGACTTGTTCTGTAGTGACAGTTCCCCTTTCGATGCACAGCTCTTAAGTACATGACTAACTAATTGCGCGGATCCTAGTACGCGACTTCAATCACCAACTAAGAAGGTTGTTGGCTGCAAAGTTCTTCAATTCATCCACACGATAAAGATCAAGAAGATGCTTGGTCACAAAACCCTATGGTGCACATACACAGCAACTTCAAGAGAAAGAGATGAACTAGGGCAAGAACTTCGTCTCCGGTCACAATTTGCTTGAACAGAGTTTGCTCAATGCTTGTGTAACTTGTGAATTGTTTGACGGCCCTTAAAACAATCCTTTTATATGTCTAGGGCTAGGAGAAAAGAAAGCCCAAAGACACAATCACGGATCCCAAGAAAATCATATCAGAATTCTGAAATTCTTAAACCTCGACAGATAGGAGGTGTCGAGCAGCTGTTGAGCAGCTGTCCAGCACACGGGCTGAACAGCTTCCCTAAACCTCGACACATGCTAACTGTCGAGCTTTAGTAATTCTACACTTTCAGCTTGTTTTCTTGGACAGACTTGAAGGTTTCAACACTTGATCTTGGAACATGGTTTCTTGAAGTATTTAAACACATCCTAAATCTACCAAATTACAAGTAAAGTGCGTTTTGTCAAAGGGTAAGCCAATTACATAAAATCATGACATATGTTCTTAATATGTGAAACACATATGTCCTAGCACTATTAATTTAGTAGGAATTTAAAACTTTTTGACACAAACAATTTAAGTGGGTGGGAGTGACCAACTTCTCTTTATATTATATGTTACTGTAGATGGATATGAATCCACCAATGGAATTATCCCAATTACTAGATGGAAAAGCTCCCCAAAAAAATATCCTAATTGGAGGCAAGCTGAAAAAATCAATGGAAATTCACATTATTGAATTTCTATAAACTAAATACCATAAAAGAAGATGAGGAAAAAAACTAAAGGTTTCAATATTATTACATACTTGGGGCCTGCAGTCATTGTTGGCCAATTCTCATTAGTACAGAATTTTGTGAGGGTACCATAGAGCAAATTCAGTTGGTTGAAGAAATCCACCGCTGGAATTAAAAAAAAAAAATAAATAAATAATAAAAAACTACACAAATTAGACAATACAGCAGAGTAACACATGAATATACTAAACCTAACAGATTGATAGGCTTGAAATGAAGGGAAAACTCAGATACATTAAACAGGCTACACATTCTGAAAATGTAAGTGCACACATGCATGCAAGAGAGAGACTGAGAGAGATAGAAAGAGTTACTGTTGACAGCAAGCCACTCATTCAAGTCCTCCCCAGTAGGAAGTTTTACAGCCTCCCTTCGGTTTCCACTTCGTAGAGTGGCATCAATGTGCTTTCTAAGTTGTGCCCCCTGCATTAGAACAGGACAAGTACATATACGCATAATTTAGCAAGTCTATAGCATTGCTAAGAAATTTTATATGCTAAACACCAAATAAAAACCAATAGTACTAGATGAACCATATAACAAAAAAACCTGGGAAGGTGTCTGTGATGGAAGGAATATATTTGGGGGCTGATATGGAGCAGGAGTTCCATATGCTCCATAAGGTGACCTTGAGGATGGTTGATAATTTCCACCATATGGACTGCTAGGACCACTAGGCTGCATTTGTGATGGTGCAGTTTCCTAAACAATATGCATTAAAAAAATTCAAAGGATAAAATCATACACATTAGACTAACTGGGAGAAATGCAACAATGTTTGCAATTACACAGCAGCTGAGACAACTATATCACACAGAAAAGATTCACAAAGAAACACCTAATAATATGTTTGAGAGGTATCACAGCCATAATTGGATTGATCAGTACCATACACGGCTGCACTTTGTGTTTGTGAGAATTTTCGAGAGGCATAGCCTTGGCTTCTTTCTCAAACAAACAAATTCATCAACTGAAACCACATAATGAGGCAACAAAAGCTATATCATAGAGCTGGCCCCATTAAAATCAGCATGTTCAAAAGAACAATGTTAGCATCCAATTCTATGCTATTAACAGTCATCTATACTGAAAAGATTTGATGGAAACTAATCTATTTTAATTACCTAGTGAAGTAGATCTCCTAGTATAATAAATGAAACTAACCAGGTCTCCTAGACGATGGTTGCCCATCCCATGTCAATGTAAATGAGATTCTACCAAAGTCTTTAGAGAAAAGAATATAAGAAAAAGAAACCAAGGATCGGTCCACACATTGATTCATCACTAATGTTGACAGAAATACTTTGATGGCAGAGAACATTGGGGGAACTTGCCAAATTTCCCCACAAAAGGTTGCCGCAGTTTTGTTCAAGTCCTCATCTTTGATTTGGTCCCAAGGCTCTCGTTGAATAACCTACACAAGAGCTGATCCATGAGTAATATTTGCACCATGTGTAGCTATGGATTAAATCCTAGCAAGAGATAAAACATTATTAGCAGTTGTAGTGTTCTGTAGAAACTATAAAGGTCATCCTGCAAGACAATTGTAAATAGGCTAACCTCAAATGTGAGATGAAATTGTGCACATGGATATAAATAAACTTGTCTGCAAGCACTAGATTATAGTATTGGACTATAGGCTATCCATGACTTCCCTTTCTCTCAATCCAAGTATGCATAAATATACCCAGTTGCCAACATCATAAGTCACAACTCACAATAGTACCCTTGTTGCAAATAATTTGTATGATTATTATAATTATTGTTTTTTTTTTTTTTTTTGTTTTTTTTGAGAAATAAGAAAGAAGTATATTCAAAAACTGCTATATGCAGAAAAGGCATAAAGCAAAATCCAGTGCAAGCTCTTTCATCTTCAGTGCAGTTTCTGCGTTCTTTTTTCTGATGTTGATAGTGTTATATGTGTACGAAGCATTGCTTTTTTTACTCAATTTTTATTTTGATAATACAATAGTTGGGGTGGGGTGATTTGCTATTTTTACTCCATTATACCTCACATTCATTCTATATGGCTGGTACAATAGGTAGTTAGTTGTTCAACAAGACAATCCTCTAAATAACCTATATAATGGTGCATATATATAAGTTCAAAATAAGGAACAATAGTTATCCAGAAGAGATAAACACACAAGTGAATCAGCATCCCAAGTTGAAGTGGCCTCCCCTAAACGGAAATCATCCCCGTTTTCATACACTGAAATCATCCCAGTTTCTTCTCCTCACTAGTTCCTTGACGGGTCTTACCTTACCTGAAAAGAACACAAGCAAATACTAATATGCAAATCATTTAACCATGAAGAGATGTATATGTAATCCGTAGTATAGTACCATCTCCAGTCCCACAGTTAGGAGGATGTGTCCGTGTCCGCTGCGGCCTTTGCAACCGATCCTCAAAGTGTGGAGCCTCTAGTGGGGGGGGGGGGGGGGGGGGGAGAGGGGGGGTATCTCTATCTGGATGAACTCGGTATGCACAAACTTAGGGGGGACAGCACCAGGGTTGGGCATGAATCTCATCTCATCTCTACCATGTACATCTGAGGGGGCAGTGCTAATGGTCGGTGAGAGACACGTACAGGTGGTGGGCAACAGAGATGTAGTAGAGGATGTTGGTGGGCAGGTATCATTGCAAACCATGGATGGGGACTAAGATGTGTCCCCGTGGGCAAACCTATGGGTTGAACTCGCATCATCGTGTGCCATGGATGGCAGTGGACTAGTCGCATCGCAGCCCATGTCATAACCAATGTCCAAACACATCTCATCTAATGGCTGACTTGGCTCTTCCATAGTGTGGTCATGCACAGGTGTGTGACGTTGACCAGATTGACGGCCTCCTCCACGCCTTCGACATCCACCTACTTGCCGACCACGCCGTGCAGTCGGTTCACTCGTGTTGCCCACAGTGCGTGCAATGTCCAAGGTTAACCGACCGATCTCTTCAACAACTTTCAAGGCATTAACACAGTTGGTGTAGATCTCAGACCCCGGTTCGCACTTCGCCATAATCTTCAACTATAATTCAACCTATAACAAGTATACAACAGTAGTGTTAGTAGGTTAAACTAAACTATGCAAAGTGAGGTATATTTGTAACAGAACAACCTTTGTAAACTTACCAAAGTGTCCCCGTACGAGATCTCTTTTGTAATATGGCGTAGAGTGCGAGGACAAAACTATACCATATACTCGTCATTGTAGCTCATCTCCCCATGAAAGGGTGGTGCATCGGCAATTTTGGCTTGCGCATCCCATTTAGCAATATGTATGGCATGTTCTTCAACCCATTTTCTCTCTTGCTTGCCCAGAGTGTTATCTTGTGAAGTATTGACATCGACTGGTATGCCTTGCTTCATCCCAAACTGTCGGAGAACATGTTCGGCGTGGTGGCCTTCAACCATCCAAAAATGTATGAGTGACACAATAGACCTCCATATGTGTTGCCCTGCCATACAATATGTGGGCAGGGATCCCAACACAGACTTGTATGGCTCCCAAACAATTTGCAATGATCTAACAAATGCAAACAACCATATTAACAATATAATTAGAAAAAATGTGTAATGAATGTGAATAATATATGCCAAAAATGTTTAACTCGAAAATCAAAAATGTTTATTCATTCCAAAGCGAATTGTAAGTAGACCAACTACATGCCAAAGCGGTCCCCAACAAAGATAGGATACCTGATTTGGCCGTAGTGAAGCAAGCAATATACGATAGGCACGTAGGACGTGCATTGGATGTTCAGTTGTGCACTTAGCCCCTTTTCATCTAGCAAACAACACAGACATAACCTTCATATTAGTTACTTACATAATTCTCATGCAAAAAAGTTAACTCGAAAATGTAAAACGGTAACTATCTAAGATCCTATATACCTAACAGCAAGTGGACCTGGGGGTAGTGCTCGGTGTCGATGCCTCATCACAGGACAAATGTGTGGAAACCTCGCTCACGGCCACAACTGCACCAATAGTAGTGCACTAACAATCTGCTTGGATGTCTTCTCTGATGCGTTACAGAGGTGTCTATATAGTCCCTACCGTCAACCCAGTGACAGAAAATGCTGAGGTGGCAAATGGCGTGTCCTACTTGCGGACATGGCGCTGACATGGATATTAAAATATTATTAAAAATACCACGTCAGCATCCATGTCAGCATTTTAATGACAAGTCAGCATTTTAATTAATAAAAAATTAAAAATAATTAAAAAAAATTAAACTGAAAAAATTCAAAATCAAAAACAAAAAAGGAAAAAACTTTTTCAATTCTCTCTGTCTGTATCCTTTTTTTTTTTTTTTTTTTTTTTTTTTTTTTTTTTTTTTTTCTAGATCCTCTCTTTCTCTGTCTCTTCCATTCTCTTTCTCTGTCTCTTCCATTTTTTCATTGGCCACACGGACGATGTGAGAACGAACTCCGGCGAGACCATGACGGACTCGGTGGTCCCCAACGGAACCTCCAGCCGGATCGAGCAGCGGATCATGACGATCACGCGCTTGTTGTTCGCATTGGTTATGCCGGAATCTCTGAACCTGGCCGACCTCGCTGTGGAGACTAGCTACTGAGCCGAGGTGAGATCTTTGCACTCCACGGCGACGATGAGCGGTTCGAAGAGGAGGACAAGTTCAGACTCGGGTTCGGAGCGAGTTGGTGAGTCGGGGAAGAGGGGGGAGATGACCGAGTCGGGATCGGCCGGGTCGTGGGAGACAAAGAGCCAGGAGCCACCTTTGGATTTTTTTTTGGGTTGGGTTTGGTGTATGGGTTGGGAGAGGATAGAGATATGGCCGGAGCAGGAGCTGGTGGTGAAGTAGCAAGGGTGGTTGTTGAGTCGGAGATACAGCTGCTTTTTTCTGGGTTTCTGTAGGGGTGGGTGGTCGATAGCGGAGGTGGAGATTGGTTTGGCCGTGGAGATCGGTGTGGCCATGTTTGTGTTTCGGAGATAGAGTTGTCTCGGTGAGTTTGGTTTCGTGTTTGTGGGTTTTTTTTTTTTTTTTTTCCTGATGTGGATTTGTATATTTATTTCTTGGATTTATTGGGTTTGATTTACTAGAGGTTTATGGGTTTGATTTCTTGGATTTATTGGGTTTGATTTATTGGATGTTTATGGGTTTGATTTCTTAGATTTATTGGGTGGTTTATGAGTTTGATTTCTTGGATTTATTAGGTTTGATTTACCGGATGTTTATGGGTTTGATTTTTTGGATTTATTGGGTTTGATTTGGGGAAGAACATGAAACATGAAGTTCATGTCCTGGGGAAGAAGAACAATGTTCTTTCGAAAAATAATGAAAAACAAACCCATTTTTTAAACTCAAATTTTTAAATTGAAAAAACTTTTTTTTTCTTAATTTAATTAAATTAAAGTTTATTTATTTATTTATTTTAAAATTTCTGACTTGGATTTTTGTTTTAATTTTTTATTAATTTAAATTTGACATGGCATTTCAAAAATGCCAAATCAGTTTTTTTAATAATATTTTATTATCCACGTCAGTGCCATGTCAGCAAGTAGGGCACGCCCTTTGCCACCTCAGCATTTTCTGTCACTGGGTTGATGGTAGGGATTATTTTAAAAACGATTTTTGAAAATCAGGGACTGACCTAGGACCTGAATCAATTTAGGGACCAAATTGTAACAAGGCCCAAAATGTAGGGACCAAAAATGCATTTTTGCAAAAAATAATCTTAGAAAAGGCGTGCAATACTTAACCATCACCTTATTTCCCTATTGTTACTAAATTCACGTTTTTCTGTACCGACTTTCTAAGCATCTTAAGTGAGAAGAGGTCGGTGCTACACCAAATCTTGTCAGGAAACACATGCACTCCATTTGAAAGTTCTCATTCGTTTTTGACAACAACAGATCTCAGCTGTTCAGGTTCGTCTGCTGAATTATTATTACTAGCAGTCTACGTGAAACATTCATGCAAGTTTGATACCATCGAATTTCAATTTTGAATTTTTGTTATTGAAAAAAGTTTTTAAAAATGTTATTTTATATGAATGCAATTTTATCATTCTTGATTTCTCTATTTTAATAAGGAAAAAAAGATAGAGGATTTCTACTATTATTCCTTTTATGGAATGGGCATGAATTAGTTTTAAATTGGAAAGACATTTATCACAAAATTCTTTGAAATTTGACATTTTACCAACTTGAGATTTGATCGAAATTTAAGTTGCCTACTTGTGGTTTAAAATCCCATTATACAAGTATTCCGCCGGATTCTTTTAGATCTTATTTGATCTTGTATTTTTATGTTTTTTGTGTTTTTGGAGGAAAGAGACATAAAATTTGAGTAAAATTAAATATTTAGCTATATTTTTAAAAGAGGTGGGTTACAGAATTCTAACTAAGCTAACTATAATTTTTTTTATATAAGAATATCATTGCTATAAAATTTATAGTTTATAGTTGTTAGAAATACTGGAATCTGTAGTATTGTATTTCATAATGAAAGAATATACATGAGTGCCTTTATATTGAAGGCATATGTGTGCAGTACAAGTAATATATGTGTGCAGTACAAGTAAAAGTGTAGTACAAGAATGTGTGCTATACAAGTAATTTAGCTAGGCCTAAAGCCCACAACACTATACACGTTAACAACCCTCCTCAAACTCAAGGTGGATGTGAGACCAGCTTGAGGTTGTCAACCAAATCACGAAGGCGTCCCTTAGGATGTGACTTGGTGAAGATATCTATAAGTTGATCTTTGGAGGAGATTGAGATGAACTTGAGAGCACCATGGACAAGATGATAACGGATAAAATGACAATCAATCTCGATGTGTTTAGTCCGTTCATGGAAGACATCATTGTGAGCAATATGCAATATGAATAGCACTCTGATTGTCATAATAAAGAGGAGTAGCAGATGATGTGGACACACCTAAATCCTTAAGAAGCCATCATAGCCAAAGGAGCTCAGATGTGGTATCAGCAAGGGCACAATATTTTGTTTTAGTATTTGAGCGGGTCACAAAGGTTTGTTTCTTACTTCGCTAAGAAATCAAAGAAGAACCAAGGAGAAAGCAATAACCTGTAGTGGGCCTGCAATCAGTGGGATCTCCTATCCAATCAGCATCAGAGAATGCACGGAGTACAAGAGGAGACTAAGCTGAGTAGAAAAGGCCATGGAAGATAATGCCCTTCAAGTATCGAAGAATGCGCAGAACAGTAGTATAGTGAGTTGATCGTGGAGCAAACAGATACTGGCTCACCTGATGAATAGCAAAGGAAATGTTTGGATGAGTAACTGTGAGATAAACTAGGCTGCCAACCAATCATCTGTAAAGCGAGGGATTGGACAATGGTTTCCCCCCCCTCCGAGGGTGTCAAATGCGCATTAAGTTCAACTGGAGTATCAACAGTCTTACTGTCAGTGAGTCCAGCTTGAGACAAAAGGTCAAAAGCATACTTGGCTTGAGTAATATAAAGACCATCTGTGGAATGAGTGATTTCAAGACCTAAAAAATAGCTAAGATGTCCAAGATCTTTCATCCAAACTGTTGATTTACAAAATCCTTGAGTTCTTGAATGCCACTGAGGTCATCACTAGTTATGATTATATCATCCACATATAGGAGAAGCAAAATGATGCCTTTATCAGTGCGACAAAGAAATAAGGCAGAATCATAAGGACTGGCAGTATAAACCAAGCAAAAGATGGTGGAGCTAAACTTGGCAAACCAAGCTCGTGGAGCTTGTTTAAGGCCATAAAGTGCACGTTAAAGGCGATAAACCTTGTTTGATTCAACAGAGAGACCAAAAGGAGGTTGCATAAAAGTTCTTGACTCAAATCCCCATTAAGGAAGGCATTTTTAACATCCATCTGAAAAATGTCTCATTTACTAGTAGCGGCAACAGCTAAAAGGGCATGAACAGATGAGATACAAGCAACTGGAGCAAAAGTCTCTTCATAATCAATCTCATACTCCTGTGCAAAACTTTTTGCAACAAGATGAGCCTTGTAACTCTCAATGGACCCATCAGAGCGAGTCTTGATCTTATAGATCCACTTACAACCAACCACAGACTGTCTAGGAGGGAGAGTAACCAGATCCCAAGTATGGTTTTTGGTTAATGCATCAAGTTCTTCTTTCATTGCAATCTGTCATAAAGGGTCAGTGGAGGCCTCACGATAGGTGTAAGGCTTCTGGAGTGTAGCAACGGTAGTGTAACAATGATAGTTAAGTAAATGTGCAGGAATGGATCTTACCCAAGTTGAGTGGCAAGGTGGAATGTCTTGTGGAGGATCTTCAGGCGGAGCAGGAGCAGGGGACCCAGGCTCAAGGTGGGGTAGCTCGTCATCAACTTATTCATCTTCGACCTGCCTAGGAAAAGCATAAAAAATATCTAGAGGTTGGATAGAGAAGTCCGCAAGAGGATCAGGAGTATTTGTAGAAGGAACATGAGACTCATCTAGAAAGATTTCTAAAACAGAGGAGGTAGTTAGAGAAGAACGAAAGTGAGAGAGTTCAACAAATAAGCAGTGTTCCCAAAAGACAACATTACGTGAAACACGAAGACGATGAGAGACAGGATCATAACACCGATACCTCTTTTGAGTTTTGCCATAACTAAGGAAACAATAAAGTCTAGATCGAGGCTCAAGTTTGTTGTGTTCATGAGGCTGAAGAAGAACGAAACAAGCAAATTCGAAAGAGCGAAAGTAATGATAGTCAGGCGGTGACCTAAAAAGGCACTCATACGGAGTTTGATTATGGATGACAGTGCTTGGAATGCAATTAATAGTATAAACAGCATGAAGAGCAGCTTCACCCCAAAATGAGGTAGGGACTTTAGCAGAAAGAAGAAGAGCATGAACAGTGTCAAGAATATTACAAATTTTTCTTTCGGCTCAACCATTTTGCTGAGAGGTATCTAGACAAGTTAGATGATGTACAGTGGCATAGGAATGTAATAGAGCTTGAAAAGCATTTTGAGTATATTCAAGAGCATTTTCAGATTGAAAAGTTTTGATATGTTTGAAGAATTGTGTTACAACCATTTTTGCAAAGTTACTGTATATTGGTAAAATTTCAGAACGAGATTTCATAGGAAAGATCCAACTATAACGAGAATAATCATTAATAAAAATAACAAAATATCGAGATCCACCAATACTAGCAACAGGAGAAGGTCCCTAAACATCAAAATGAATTAACTCAAAAATACTATTAGAAATAGATTCACTATTATTGAAAGGCAAAGCTGGCTATTTTCCTAACTGACATGAAGTACAATCAAAATTGTCTTTGGACACAGAACCTAATAGACCTTTAGAAGCTAATTATTGTACCCGAGAAGATGGTGCATGACCAAGACGAGAATGTCAAAGTGTGAGAGAAGTTAAGGAAGAAACCGTAGCAGCTACAGCAGCAACAGAAACAGGAGCAATAGGTGGAAGATGAAGATTTTCTACGGGAAACATACGCCCAACTCTAGGATCAGTCCTAAGCTCTTGCCCTGTCCTCGGATCCTACACAATACACTCAGAATAGTAAAAAATAAGGAGATATCCTAGTTTAGCTAATTGTCCCACAAAGCACAGATTATAGGATAGGTCAAGTACATGGAAGACCCCAGGAACAAAGAGGTTGGAGGTCGAAACAAGACCTAGACTGTCACGCCCCAAACCCGATACTCGGATTTGTGACCATGACCGGCATGCTAATATCAAGTTTAAACCTGATATTAACAAGGACCATCTTAACTTTAAAAAAAACTTTTCCAAAAGCTTTTCTTTTTCTTTTCAGAATAATTTTCTTGTTTCTTTACTTCTTGATATCACTTTTCACTTGATAGTCAGAGCATCTACACTGTACTCAAAATATAACATAATCCACCAATCATTTAATTTCCACACTTTCGCATACTACATCTCTTAATACTTTAAGGTACACAACTTTCTTTAGATCCTAAAATGCACAATACTACAAAGCTAAACATAAAATTGCTAATTTAGGATCTATACATATCAAACTAAAACCAGCTCCTTCCAAAACTCGACTAAGGCTCCCTTTGCTCCAAAATAAAACCTGTTAACTGAAAGAGTGGAAGGGGTGAGCTACACAGCTCAGTAAAGGTAAGATATATGAGAATTCAATAAGGATGCATGTAAATCATTTCATTTTATGATTATTTCAGATAGGAGAACATATTTTCATGCATAGCATTTTATACTATTTATGATAATAGCTTATACGCTCTTCGTAGGAAAATAATTGTTCTCCTTTTTCTTATCAGATTAATATTACCAAAACCTTTCGGATTAAACTTCTATCATTTTCTACAAAGTCACCATATATATTCTTATTACAAAATAATCATTTTAACGTAAATCAATTATTCGGCAACTTTGTATTAAACTAGAAACATCTTGACCCAATAAGAAAACCTTTCTTTATAAACCTCTTCTCATAGAATACTATAACTTTCATGATCATAAAACTTAACATTTCATAAAAACATATATCTGATACTTTTAAACATAAACTTGTACTTTTATCAGAAACTTTACCTTTATAGCATAACAGAACTTCAGAAACTTTTATTTTTAATGAACAGCTTTTCTTTTCATCATAAACTTCTTTTCATGAGAGCTTTCACTTTTCACAATGCATTTAAACAAAGTAATTCTCTCATGATTAATAACATAACATAGCTGTTCATAACATATTGGTTAGTCCATGTCTGATAAGCTGTACAGAGAAGGCCTCATCACATTTGGGTGCCCCCGTGTGTATGATATTGTCCCCTTTAGGAGGCCTGATGGCACATCCCCTCCAGGTTTTGTTCCTCCCCGCCGTCCGTACACATTGGGGAGAAGGCCTTAGTCAGATTAGAGTTATGGGCAACCCCATTTCCTCTACTTTAAATGGCGTAGAGTTACAGGCAGCCCCATTTCCTCTACTTTAAATGGCCAAACATATAACATTTTTCCATGGAAAGCCAGTAATTAACCCCTACTAGCCGAGTTCAGATTACCAAAGGACATAACGCGAAAACATTTCATATTTTACATCATATTGAAATTTCTTATTTTGCGTGACATTTCATAATAATAACATTTTCATTCTTTTCATTAAACATCATGTTCGTGGAATCAATAATAGCATCAATATGCTTAAATCATATACATAAGTTTTTTGAAAACTCATGAACATAACTTTGTCAGAATAATGATTACATGCCATATCTCTAATCAAAAACATTTTAATGCATAATATACTTTAAAATAACCTCATGACTTACCAAATGCTCATATAACTTATCCCTTACCTGAAAGCAGAGGAACCGAGAGCCTAAAGTCGAAGGAGCTTAAACTTGGGAAACTGGTAACACCTAAACCAAATATCAAAGCTTATTACTATCCATAATTCCTTATCATAAACTTCAAATTCATCTCAAAGCCTATCTCTTAGAATCAAGGAAATCCTAATTCCCATCACATAAAGTTCCCCAAAACATATGATACAATCATCAAACACATTTGCAGCCAAACCATAGAGAAACCAATCCATAAAATTTATATATGCTTCCAACATACCAAAGGATGAGCATATTTAATTATAGCTCAAAACATTCACCCTAACTTTAGAATTAAATCCTCAAATTTAGGCATGTCCCTTACTGTTCACTGTTCTATTCCAGCAGCATATGCCCCATTTGTAAAATACAAACGGGCTATCCAAACACATCCAATTGTCATGAAATTTTATATAACTACTCCCCTGTATGTCCAGTATATACCATAAAAATTTCGGAGTCAAATCATAAACCCATAATTTACTAAAAATCACGCAAGACAGCATACTCAAATCTGTCCTGACAGGATTTCATGCAATTTATAAATTAAACCATTATTTTTATATTAATCCAAATGCTGTGAGACCAAATCAATAACAACCACAAGTGTCTTAGGTTTCATAGGAATTATCCCTAGCATCCAAATTCACTATATACAATTTAATACATAATTTAACATGCATGAACACAGAATCTGTCACAGTGACAGCTTTGCAACGTTATATCGTAAATTCATAAACAATTATCAAACAATGGTATTTTCACATGGGGATTTTTTTATACACTCATAAGACATATTATAAAACACTTAAACACAGTCATTTAACCATTTAGAGCAAAATAAGCACAACCAAAAATCCCAGCAGCAGCATCAACAATACTCATCCTAACTTTTTCTTACTTCCTTAATCATACAAAATCATTAATTAATAAAAACCCTAATTTACCTTCAACAAATCATCAACACAACTTCAAAGCTTCTTAAAACAGCATATATATATATATATATATATATATATATGTATGTATATATATATATATATATATAGACTTACAAGCTTTCCAATTTTACAAACCACAAAACCAACTTCTTAAGATTCCATGAAGAAATTATATATGGATTCTAAGGTGAGAGTAGCTAAACCCTTACCAAATTTCTGATTCCAAGGAGAAATAGAATCACTGTTGCATGGAAGAATTTCCCCATTTCCTAGTGGCTGGACCCAAAATTATGAGAGGTGGAGAGCTTGAGAGAATTTTCTTTCTTTTGGTGTGTGAACCCGTGGACTTGAGAGGAAGACTCAAGGGAGCTTCCTAGCACTTTCCTTAAGAGAAAAGAGTGTAAAGTGAGGTGCAAATTTCTGATTTGCATTGATCCGTGGGAAATGGGAGCAAAAAGTTTCTTGAGTCTTCTTTCTTTGAGAAAGTCAAAGAAGAGATAAAGGTGCAACCAATAAGAACAAAGAAGGAAGAAAACAAAGAAGTAAAGCAAGAATGACCAAGGGAATTTCTGGTGCAGCCAAGAAGTCCAGCAAAATATCTTGGGTGATTCACGTTTATTGCTAGGAAAGGAAGGATAACTTACTTTTTCAACTTTCTTGCATTCACACTCACTTTTCTACAAAAATAGTATCACTTTGCATACACACACACACACATATATATATATATAATATAAATATCCTTACCATTATACACTTAATTAAACACCAACAATTATATATCTAATAACTTAAACTACTTAATATAATCTTAGTATATATTTAAAATACCGATTGCAATTCAGTTATGTATAATCTTTACAATTCTCAATCAATGGCATTATAAAATAATATGCTTATTAAATACTCTTCTATTAATTTTTGTAAGTAAGTGGCTTAAAATATTAATAATACTTAACCACTTAAACACATAGTTTAATTATAAAAATTGGGTCGGGGTGTTACATAGACTATTCCCATGCATGGTGTAACCATCAGCTATATGAATATTAAGAGGATGTGGTGCAGGGTCAAGTTTTAAGAATAAGGACGAATGAGGTGTCATGTGATTGCAACAGGCATAATCAAAAAACCAAGTTTAAGACTTACCGGGGAAAACTGAGAGAGCAGTGGAAAGAGATGCATTACCAACCATACGAACAACTTGAGCTATGATGTCCTGTAGTTCAGTGGGGGAGAGGTTGATAGTGGATCCAGAAGACTGAGACTTAGCTAAAATGGAAGGCATTGGCATAGTAGGCTTAGTATTAGCAATAGTAGTAGTAGATTTGTTGTAAGGTTGAATTTAATCAACCATCTTGTTGGCTTTATTACGTGCCAAATTTGCTTGTATTTCAGCAATTAGTAACCCTGTATTTAGGTGGGATTCTTGTAAGGGTAGTGAGTGAGATAGTGTGAAGAAATGATCAAGAGTGTGCAAGAAAAATAGAGACTCGCGACTGGATCTCGCGGGTGACTTGCGGCTGCAAGCCGCCAGAAGCTGCACACGTGCCAAGCATGCCAGAAGTTGAAGCGTCATGCTAGCTGGAGCACTACAGGATAAAATAGGACAACTGGCCTTTTAGTTATCTCGCAGCTGGAACTCGCGACTCAGTCAAGCCGCGAGCCAGCCCTGTTTTGAAAAACCTGACCTTTCACATTCCACTCTCACCCTAGTATATAAACCCCTTATACCCACAAAAGAAAGAGAACTTCCAGAGAGAATTTTGAGAGAGAAACCCTAGAGAAAAACAAGATTGATTCATCCACAATCTTCACATAAGAGACTCTTCAAAATCCTTAATTCTCTTCCTCTCCATTGTTAAATTCTTGAGAGGCTTTTTACCAAAACCTTTTCTCACCATATCCATTACTGTGAGAGGGCTGTTTGGTGCTTTGGGAAGCAGTTAGGAAGGAACCAATTTCACATTGGTTGATGCTATGGTCAAGTAGTGGAATCCGGGAAGCTAGAAAAGAAATAGGTTCTTTGCAACCTCATTGGAGCAAGAAGCTTGGAGGGTTTAGGTACATTGGGTAGATTAGGCTTGGAGGGTCTATTGCTGTTCATGTATCCCAACTACATTTTCTAGTGGATTACTTACCGCTTGGAGGGCAGTGGAGAGGTTTTACGCCGAGAGCTTCGGTTTCCTCTTCGATAACACATCGTGTGTTGTCCTTGTGTTTGCATCTCTCTTCCCTTAATCTTTGCCTTTTATTTTCTGCTGTAGATGTGATTTTAATTGGCTTAGATTGTTTACCAATTCTGTTTATAACTTGTGTTCATTTTCCACACACTTATTGTTTGTCATAAAGCTTGAATTGATAATTTTGTTATTGGGGGTCTAAACGTTCATAGTGTATTTTATACACTATTTGAACTTTCATTTGTTGCAATGGTAACAAGTCTCAATGGTATGGCCAGGACACTTGCAATAGTTACAGAACTTTTTGTTAGTCCGCTTGCGACAATTGCTAGAGCCAGAGGAATCACCTGATTGCTGAGGTTGCTCTATAGATGGAGTAGAAGGAGTAATAGCCAAAACATTAAGCTTATTCTGGGCTTGAAGGGTTGCAAGACGAGCTTCTTCTTTAACCAACTCGTTTACAGCAGTATCAAGAGAGGGAGAAGAACTGCGATTAAGAAGCTAACCTCGGATGGGCTCAAAGTTCTTGTGAAGTAACATCAGGAATTCATAGAGACGAAATTCATCTCTAATGGTAGCATATTGTTGAGCATCCTTTGAGCATGCCCAAGTTGGATCAGAAAGGTCAATTTGGTCCCAAATGAAGCGAAGTTGATCATAGTAGTCATTGATGGATTACCCTGGTTCTTGCCTGAGTTGATGCGATTCAACCACTAACTGTAATTTCATGGATCCGTGAGTAGTGGAGTACCTTTTGGCCAACATATCCTATGCTGATTTTGCATCATCAAAGCTGCCCAACAGATTGGAGATGGAGGAAATGGAAGTGTTTCGAATCCATGTGAGGATCATGTGGTTGTAACTATCCCATTCAATCATTCAACTGAGGAAGGCAGCATCTGCTTCACTTGCCCCCTTGACAGGAATAGTGATTGCACTAGTACAATATTGCCAGAGTATGTGACCCTTAAGAAAACTGCGCATAACTTGAAACCAAGATAAGTAATTCTTATTTGCCTCCAATATAGTATTGATGGGGCGAGGAAGAAAAATATCCTTTTTATCCATTTAGAGACATAATATGCAAAAACAGACTACAAAAATGAAATCTATGCCAAAAACTAGGTAAGGAGAACCTGGACTACAAAAGTCAACCATTGAGAAAAGTCAACGATCAAAGTCAACAACATGGTCAAAGTCAACGCGGTCAACGATCAGTGGAGATGACGTCATCAAGATGATGTGTTGTTGACGTTAGCAAATGACGTGCTAACGTAAGCTAGGGCAGACGTGGCATTGATGATGTCACTGGTGACGTCAGCCTAGAGCTCATGACGGCGCGTGTGGCGCGTGAGCTTTGACGCAGAAACTTTGGGTGGCACGTGCGGTCTCCGTTGGCTGCGAGGCTTCTACCAATGTGTAGATCGGAGCAAGACAATCTCAGTGATACCTGTAGAAACGTAATCAGAGCAATATTTGCGGCAGTGATGATACGTGCAGTGGTCTTTACGGCGTGGGACTCCTCAAAAGTAGTGGTTGTAGGTCCAGAACCCAAAGACAACGACTGGAAGACGTCGGAGGTTCAACAGTAAGAGGCTGCGATGACTGTTGTGACGGCGGAAGCGATCTTGAGAATAGAGTAACACAAATAAAGACAAGACTGCTAAGAAAAGGTTAGAGCAGTGGCTCTGATATCATGTTAGAAATACTGAAATCTGTAATATTATATTTCATAATGATAGAATATACATGAGTGCCTTTATATAGGTGACATGTGTGTGCAGTACAAGTAAGAGTGTAGTACAAGAATATGTATTATACAAGTAAGAGTGTAGTACAAGAATGTGTGCTATACAAGTAATTTAGCTGGGCCTAAAGCCCACAACACTTTATACGTTAACAATAGTTTATATAATATATAATATTCTTTGGGCATTAGGTGGTTATATATCTAAATTTATATTCATTGGAATAGTGGAGTTGAGATATCGCTTTCGAGCTGATTTTTATTTTTTATATATTTTTTATATATTTTTCTATGTCTCTATAATTAGATATCTATATGATAAGAGGTATAATTAGATATCTATATAATAATTCAGGTGCAACTCCTATGCAAATAATATTATTATGTTTAGTCAATGCTGAAATCTAAATTAATAGAATAATCATCTTGGAATTGCTATTAGATACTCCAAATATTTTGACTTCTATAGTAAGAGCATCTCCAACAGTCACTGTATCTCTATTTTTAGCAGACAAAATGCTACTGTTCACACTCTAACTGGTTCTCTAAACACATAGATTCTCCAAATTTTTTTTTTGAAGTTGCTACAGTACTTCTCTTAATTTAGAGAACACTGTAACAACTCCAAATCAATTTTTCTGCTTAAAAAATTATCCCAGCTACTATTTTATCAATTCTTTCTCCATCCTCCGGATTTTTTTTTTCTGTCTCATTCTCTCCGTTTCTCACATAATCCAAACACAAAACACAAAAAAAAAAAATCCAATTCTTAAAATAAAGTTGAATCAAAACAAGCAAATATGAAAAAAAAAAAAAAAAAAGAAAAAAAAAAGAAAAAAGAAAAGAAAGAACAAGCCAATCTGACCCAGCCTGGTGGTGGGGAGGACGACGAGCGGCAGTGGGGTGAAAGACGAGCGGCGGCGGCGAAGAGGAAGGCGCGGCAGAGCGGAGCCATCTTAACCCATCTGTTCTTTCTCTCTCTACCTCTTTCTCCGTTTCTTATTACAAAGAAAGCTGGATAATGTGTTGGAATCAAGTAGAAAATGAAAAAAAAAAGTTGAGAAAGAGAGCTGGAGAAAGAAAGAGAGAGGGAGGTTCTGGAAAGTGGAAAGTAGAGAAAAAAAGAAAAAGAAAAAAGGAGAGGATAGGGATATATGGGTATACATGTGGGGTGGAGAAAAATCAAGAGGAAAAAAAGAAGAAGAAAAAATTAGAAAAGAAACGTATGGATGATAGAAAGAAAGAAAGGAAAAATAATATAAAAAAGGGAAATGACAATTTAGAAATTCTACCATAATATTTTCACAATAAATTTTAAGTAACATATTGTTATTAGATAATATTGGTGAGTAAAAATATAATTTCAACAGTGGGTTCAAATTAGAACTAGTAACAATTTTCCACATAACATTTTGATGTGATTCTTGTGAAAGTATTGCAAAAAATATTGTGAATATAACACTTTTCATTGAAACATATAATTGTTGGGAATGAATATAGAAAGAATAAATGATGATAAAAAAAGAATAAAGAATAAATGAAGAAATAATATTTAAATAAGATAGAAAATAGAATAGAGAATCTATTGGAAAGTGTATTTGAAAAAGTGGGTAGGTAAAAGTTAAATATCACTATTCATTCTTCAGATAGTACAAAAATTTGAAGAAACTGTTGAAGATACCCTAAAAGTATTAAAAACTCGGCAGGGATGGAAAGCGACGAGAACGGTGGCTTCAGTCAGTATATATCCCTTGAAAAACATATTCGCGAAGGTAAATGGGATGCTGCTAATCAGTTCATTAGCTCCAATCCGGAGCAGTGATTGCACAAATTTCAATTTCTGGAAGTACGGCTCTACACATTGCTATCCTTGAAGGACATATGAATATTGTGGAGGAGTTAGTAAAGATAATGTCGGAAGAAAACTTAAAAATAACAGATAATTATACTGTTCTAGGTTATTGTGCTATGTTTGGAAACATCCAGATGGCAAAATTTATAATTGGGAAGAGCCGGACCTTACTTAGCATTGGAAATGGAATCTGGGACCTCATTCCAGTCGTGCTAGCTCTATTCTGAAACTCCTCTAGAAGATCTACTGCCAAGAAATGGCATCAACGGTGCTGTTTATTACCCGGGCTATTTATTACAAAGCTATTGGTAAGAACTTCAGATTCAACTATAGTTTCGTATTCATTTCTATGCTTTGAAACACTCGGCATGATTCCCTTACAATTAATTGCTTATGTTTGCAACTCAATAGATATGGCATTGGATTTACTCAAACGTTACCCTGACTTGGCTATTGCTCCGGATGTCGATGGGCAGCCTCCTGTGGACGTATTGGCTTGTGTCTTTTGCATATCGAAGTGGAAATTGGCTTGTATATCTGAAAGAGTGGATCTACAACAGTGAGTATCACTCTCTTTTCTCGATCAGTCTATTAAATTATATGCTATTTTGCTCACACCTTGGAGAGTTAATTTATGAATGTTGGTTTTATATATAGTTATTTTAAAACCTCATTTTTTTTTTTTTTTCATTTTTTTTTTATAAAAAAAAAAAAATACAATTATACTTTCACCCAACTTTTTTTTAGGTAAAAGATAGAAATTATATTGATAACTGAAAGTATACAAAGTAAAACCGCTGAGCATAAAGCCAAATAGGGGAAGGAAAATGGCTATAGCAGTAGGAAGAAACTGCAAAAAACCAAAATGGAGAAAACATAGTACAAGTAAAACCTGAGCAGACGAAAGTCACAAACAAAATCAAGAGCTTTGGTGTGCAGCCACAAGCCTCAGATGACTGATACTCATCCAAGAAACCAAAGGCTTCATTTAAAATGGATCTGGGGTGGGCTTGAAATTTCTCAAACTAAAACTTATTTTGAGCATTCCAAATTTCCCAAGACATCACCGCCCAACATTCCACATCAAATTGAGGAAGTCTGTCCACCATCTGTAACGTCCCAGTTTTTTTTTTTTTTTTTTTTTAAATGATGGTCAGATTTTTTATTTGCATTCACACGTGCCCAACTACCTCACTCATTTCCCCACCACACAAATATCACTCATATCCCCCTCTTTGACCGGTCAACTAAGGTCTTCTACTCTTTTCTTTTTCATTTTCTCTCAACACAACACAAACATTTCTCTCATCCTCTCTCACTGGTGCTCATCTTCCATCACCTCTACCATCTTTTTCTGGCAAGATCATCAGAAAACTCCATAGGAAAACGGTAAGGCACACTCACCTCTAGTATTTGAAGTAAAATTTCTAATCTCTTTTGATGGGTATTATGTTCTTGTTTGAGGTTATTTTACCCAAACTTTAACAATGATGTTCATGAGATTTATGAGCTACTTGGGTGATATTCTTGTAATTATGTATATGGGTTTTTGATTTGGTGGACTAATTTGATGAGTGAGTTTATGGTTTTACTAGTGGTGGCTAACTAAGGTTTATGTATGGTGAAAATTTAGGGATTTTGAGGTATATCATGTGAAATAAATGGTGAATATAAATTTTATGGTTTATTTGGAGCCAGTTAAAGATTTAAATTGTTAGTTTTGAAGGATATTGTGATATTGGTGTCATGGGTCTCTTGATAACGTTGTGAAAATCTTTTGGAAACTACTCATAAATTATTGAGGTTTTGATGTTAGAGATAACACCTTGAATGATTCTTGTGTATAATGAGAGTCTATGCCTTGTAATGAATTGTTGAGAAACTTTGGAAGTGGAATACATTATTTGTAAGGTTAAATGCTAGGCTTGCCTAATTAACTTCTTAGTTTGCAATTTCTAGTCCCTAGCTAGATGCAATGTCAAGCTTTATACCTATTGTGATAAGTTTGCTTGATATTGTTTAGGTTCTAGCTGATCTTGTTTGGAGCTTGGAAAATTAGGCATTTTTGCGGGTTGCAAGGTAAGTAGCTTTTTAATGGGATTTTTGGAAAATAATCATGTTCCATAAATATTGTTTTTGGGTCAAACACATTTTGGAAAATTATATATGGATATATGTTTTCTTAAAAGTGTTGTGTTGTGACCCTATTATACATTATTATATATAAAAATGCATCATATTTGGTATAACATTTGGGGAATTGCATGGATTGTTTACATGGAAAATATGAGCATCTTTGACTTAACCCTATGATAAGGAATTCATGGACTTTATGGTATATTTTAAACTTAAAGGTGCTTATTTATCTTGTCTTGTATTATTTGGGAAATATTGGTGCAAAAATTTTTTGACAAGAAATACTTTTGAGAATATTATGGATATTTGGTTGTTGTAATATCTTATGAATCTACTTAGAAGTAAACTATATATTTTGAATACGTTGAACTTGTGAGATTTTGATGTGGCTTTGCCCTTGTGCTATGATGTTGGTGATTACCCCCCGTTTTGGTGACAACAAGCCAAGTTAGAGACTCACACTTTGCATGACATGCGTAAATCCTTGAGTGTGTGGGTGAGGCCGCTGCTTATAAGGCCAAAAGACCACATGAAAAAAGGGGTACTATGTGACATGTCATTCCCTACTGTCCATGGGGGGAAGAGGTAAATCCTTGAGTGTGTGGGTGAGGCTAGGCAGGGCCAAGAGACCACATGCAAAAGAGGTACTATACGACAGTTTATCCCCTGCTGCCCATGGAGGGAATAGGTAAATCCTTGAGGGTGTGGGTAAGGCTTGGCAGGGCCAATAGACCACATGCCAAAAGAGGTACATATCATGCTAGTGTGTTTGGGCTCTAACTTGTTTGTGGCGGTATGATGTCTGGATGATATCTCCATCCTTATTGGTCCTTGTTGCATCTTGGGTGAGGTTTTCTAGTTTTGAAATGGTATTGGATATTTTTATGGTTCACAGTGAATGAAATGTAGTTTCATAGTTATTTTTGGAAGCTTGGTACTAAACTATTCCTATCGTTCTTGTCATGTAGTTAACGAAATTGTTTTTGTATAAATTAAATGGAAATTCCCAAATTATAGCATGTTTTGTAAAACGCTACTTATCATGAAACTTGCATTTCCCCCACTCCCGTTAATTATGCTACTTACTGGGCTCTGTCTCATTTCATTATTTTACCAACTTTTTCAGAGTAGGCAACTATCGTTTTGAGACAGCTTTTTGGTGGCTAGCAGTAGTTAGACTAACTGCTGATGGAGGCTGACTTTTGTGATAGAGAGAATTGATGATGCAAAACTTAGAGTAGGCTTGACCTGATTCTTTTGTATCTAATAGTGGTTATGCCTTTATTTCCACTAATGGGACAAGTTGATGATATGTAATTATTTATTCAGACCTCCATTCTTTTGTGACCAATGGTCATTGTATTTATTACATAGAGCTCTGACTTACTTTGGGAGTATATTTAATGGAATTATTATGATAATTATTGATGCTGGTACTTGATATGATTTTATTTGGAATGAATTGTCAAAAGGAACAAAATCTACAGGGACCTTTGAGATGTCTTTCTCACGCTTTGGATCCTTTCGGGTTTGGGGCGTGACACCATTAACCTAAATAAAGTGAAGAAATCTTGGATAACATTGAAACATTTTTGAATCTTCCCCTTACACAAAGCCAAATGTTCCTTGCAAATGGACATTCCCATAGTAGGTGGCCTACAATTCAGGTTGCTAGCAGCATAGATCACACTGTGTGTAGATACCGTATTGAGCTAGAACATTGGCTAGAACATTGTGTGTAGATACAATTTAGCTAGAACATTCGGATGAACCAAGTTGATTTTCACAAGAAGATTGGATTGTGTGTAGATACAATTCAGTTAGAACATTCCGATGAACCAAGTTGATTTTCCCCTGATTTGAAAGCAATTGATGCAATAGGTCCACATTCCAAGTATTATGAGTAGGTGAAAATAGAGAGTTCACTGAAGCTTCAGAAAATAAATCCACTACAGGAGATTGGATTTTAGGATGCTGCAAAGATGGGAGCCGTGCATCCTTCCATTAACTAACCTTGGCCCCATTCCCTATCCTCCACCGTGCCCCTCTCAGTAGAACATCCCTACCCTTTAAAATGCTTTTCCATGCATAGGATCCAAAATTTGACTCAGCCACTTCCATAATAGAACAATTTGGAAAAAATCTAGCTTTGAAGATATGATAACAAAGAGACTGTTTATTGTGGAGGAGTTGCCAAACTTGTTTAGCTGGCAAGGCATTATTAAATAAGCTGAGGTCTTTAAATCCCATACCTCCATCTAATTTTGGTTTTCAAATAGTATCTCATTTCACCCAATTAATATTGTGACAATCTCTTTACTGGTCCTACCAAAACTTTCTGATCAAACTTTCAATTTCATTACAGAGATCCAGTGATAATTTAAAGTAGCTCATAGTGTAAGTTGGAATAGCTTGGACTGCGGCTTTAAATAAAACTCTCTTCCTTTGATACAAGAGCTTTTCTTCCTACTTGATATAAGAGCTTTTCTTCCTAGCCTTGAAGTTTGTGCTAGACTCGCTCTTTTATGAATTCAAAACTAGCTTTTTTCTTTCTCCCTATCAAGGATGGCAAGCTTGATACTTCTCATCAATATATATATATATATATATATATAAAAGTAGAGACCTCATACGGGAATGCATGAGATCCTGCCATATGGTGCTCTATATGAGTTCTTTGCAGTTTGCACTCCTCTTTATGAAACAACATTGTTTCATTCCAACCTTTGAAATTAAAACAATGCAGCATTTATGTTCATAACTTAATTCCTTTCAGCAAAAAACAGTTCACTTATTTCTCTCGCTTAACTCTTCAGCTTCTTTCTCTCTCTTAACTCTTCAGTTTTTCTAGCAAAAATTGAACTCTTTTAGCTCCCCTTTCCATCAATATATAAATTTCTCTTCCCTTCTTTTCCCTTTTCTCATTTCTTTTCCTTTCTCTTCCCTCAATTACAGCCAAAAGAAGTGTAAAGATTGATTGGTTTATATATTGATGGATCCACTCTTCCTCTGCGAGCTCATGGACAACAACTCCTTCATCAGTGTCTGCATGTAAATTGAAAGTTCAAAAACGTGTAAAAACACCTTTGAACGTTTAGACCCCCAAATAACAACTTAATCAATTCAAGCAATATGTCAAACAACTAGTGTGCGGAAACTTAACATATGCTATCAAACGAAATTGATTAAATACTATCTAAGCCATAACAAATTAATATCCACAGCAGATAAATAAAAAGGCAAAGATAGAGAGGAAGGAAGATGCAAACACAAAGATAACACCCGATGTGTTATCGAAGAGGAAACCGAAGTCCTCGGCGAAAAACCTCTCCGCCGCCCTCCAAGCGGTAATCAATCCACTAGAAAATATAGTTGGGATACAAGGACAGCAATAGACCCTCCAAGCCTAATCTACCCAGTGCACCTAAGCCCTCCAAGCTTCTTGCTCCAACGAGGTTGCGCCGAACCTTTGTCTTTTCTAGCTTCCCGGATTCCGCTACTAGACCGTAGCATCAACCAATGAAGATTGGTTCCTTCCTAACTGCTTCCCATAAATCCAAACAGCAGACTCACAAAGATGATGATGGTGAGAACCTGGTTTGGTATAATGCCTCTCAAGGTTTTAACAATGGAGAGGAAGAGAGTTGAGGAATTTGAAGAGATTCTAAGGTAGAGATTGTGGGTGAAACAATCTGGTTTTTCTTTAGGGTTTCTCTCTCAAAATTCTCTCAGGAAGCTCTCTTTCAATCGTGGGTAATAAGGGTATTTATACTGGAGTGGAGAGGAATGTGAAACGTCAGAATTTTACAAAACAGGGGTGGCTCGCGGCTTGACCTCGCGGCTTGACTAAGTCGCGAGATCCAGTCGCGAGATAACCGTATGGCCAGTTGTCCTGTTTTGTCCTGTAGTGCTCCAGCTAGCAGACTGTTCACCTTCCAGCATGCTTAGCACGTGAGGTTGCTTCTGGCGGCTTGAAGCCGCGAGTCACCCGCGAGACCCAGCCGCGAGACTCTGTTTTCTTGCACACTCTTGAGCAAACTTCACTCTATCTCACTCACTACCCTTACATCAAACCCACCTAAATACAGGGTTACTAAATGCTGAATTACAAGCAAATTTGGCACGGAATAAAGCCAATTAGATGGTTGAATAAATTCAACCTTACATAAATAAATATTACTGACTCTCTCTCTCTCCCTCTCTATCTTTCATTTTTATCTTCTATTTTATTTGGGGTGCTAAGTTTGTGGTTTGCAATGTTTGAGGGAACTCAGGCAAAGAGAGATTAAAGCTTCAACATTACTCGTTGCAGTCAGCGGGACTAAACCCAAGGAGGAAAAACACTGGCCCCTAATTTATCAAACCCTTTTTTTGTATCAAAGAGGTACAAAACTAATACTCTATTTGTTCATTCTTTACTGTTGTTTGGTAATGGGTTTTTGATAATTGGACTAGATGCTGGTTTTTTTTTTTTTTTTTTTTGTTATATTTGTATTGTTTGCTGGTTGAGATTTTTATTGTAATTTCTGTAATTTATGACTTGGTCTTTGGGTAAGTGATATAAATGTGTTACATGTGAATGTGATTAAGAAAATTTGTTAAATTTGGTATTGTAGACCTTAAGGAAAAGACAAGTTGATAAGTAATCTGGTTTTGTTGGGCAGGTAGAATGATCAATGAGGAAGAAGCTTAATAAAAAAATCAAGCTCCTCCACGCATGTGCAATTGAAGCATAGACCCGTGTATTTGTATGGATTGGCTCACATTCAAAACATCAATTGAGGCCAAACTTTTGTAGGATTCGCATTACAAAAATCCCAAGAGTAATTATATATTTTATTTTGAATCCATAATGTTTGATAAAATGCTTGAAAGAAAATTTATAAATTTTATTTCAGACTTGACAATTCTATTAATCATATTTGTTTGTTCTGTATTTAGTTTAGGATTAGAAACAGTTAAATTCGGAAAAGTTTATTAAAACACTTGTATATACATAGCTTGCGTTCATTTTTTTCCCCATGTTATGTGCTAAGTAATCGGTGTTGTTTGGTTCTCAAGGATTGGTTGGTCTCACTGTGTTTTCTTTATTGTTGCTCATGCCAATTTTGGTTCTATGGTGTATCAACCTCTGACTAACACGAGTGAAAAAAATTAACTTAGCTACAGGTAAGAAAGTTTTTATTATTTTTAAGTGAATAATTTGACAGCAAATTTTGGATTAAGGATTATTTGACAGCAAGTTTTTAAAATAATCGCCACAATCTACCCATATTCTATATGTCCTACTTAATGACAAAAACTCAATTGCCGAAAATAAAAACAAAGAAAGAAACTGTAAGGTTGAATTTATTCAACCATCTAATTGGCTTTATTCCGTGCCAAATTTGCTTGTAATTCAGCATTTAGTAACCCTATATTTAGGTGGGTTTGATGTAAGGGTTGTGAGTGAGATAGAGTGAAGATTGCTCAAGAGTGTGCAAGAAAACAGAGACTCGCGGCTGGGCCTCGCGGGTGACTCGCGGCTTCAAGCCGCCAGACGCAGCACACGTGCCAAGCATGCTGGAAGGTGAACAGTCATGCAAGCTGGAGCACTATAGGACAAAACGGGACAACTGGCCATACGGTTATCTCGCGACTGGATCTCGCGACTTAGTCAAGCCGCGAGGTCAAGCCGCGAGTCACCCCTGTTTTGTAAAACCTGATGTTTCATATTCCTCTCCCACTCCAGTATAAATATCCCTTTTACCCACGATTGTAAGAGAGCTTCCAGAGAGAATTTTGAGAGAGAAACCCTAAAGAAAAACAAGATTGATTTACCCACAATCTATACATTAGAGTCTCTTCAAATTCCTCAACTCTCTTCCTCTCCATTATCAAATCCTTGAGAGGCATTATACCAAACCTGGTTCTCACCATCATCATTACTGTGAGACAGCTGTTTGGATTTCTGGGAAGCAGTTAGGAAGGAATCAATCTTCATTGGTTGATGCTACGGTCTAGTAGCGGAATCCGGGAAGCTAGAAAAGAAAAAGGTTCGACGCAACCTTGTTGGAGCAAGAAGTTTGGAGGGCTTAGGTGCATTGGGTAGATTAGGCTTGGAGGGTCTATTGCTATCCATGTATCCCAACTGTATTTTCTAGTGGATTGTTTACCGCTTGGAGGGCGGCGGAGAGGTTTTACGCCGAGGGCTTCGGTTTCCTCTTCGATAACACATCGCGTGTTGTCTTTGTGTTTGCATCTTCCTTCCTCTCTATCTTTGCCTTATTATTATCTGCTGTAGATTATGTTTTGTTTCGGCTTAGATAGTTTTACCAATTCTATATTATAGCTTATGTTAAGTTTCCGCACACTTGTTGTTTGACATATTGCTTGAATTGGTTAAGTGGTAATTTGGGGGTCTAAACGTTCAAGGGTGTTTATACACGTTTTTGAACTTTCAGAAACAATGAGAACCACAAAGGTACAAATTAAGAACTAAGTGGACAGAAAAAATTACATGATGTCTTCTTTATTTGAAGGTTAGCTCAGAATCTATATAAACTTAGAATCTTTTTGTATGAAAACCTGCCTTCTTCTTGGTATTAAAAAAAAATTGTTAAATAAGTTTTACAGGTACACCTTTATAAAATTTGTTGAACCATGTCTAGCTTAAACATCATTTCATTGTACCATTGTTTGGGTATCATGGCCCGAGAGAACCTTGACAAAATCAAATTGTGTTTGTTGCTTTGCCTAGACATGAATCGCTAAGCGACTTTGACACCGTTATAGTTAAACTATTATTGAAGATGCTTAATAAGATTAGCGCCTTGGTTAGACATGTATTATGACAAGAGATAGGTTCAAGGAGTCTGATATGCACAATGAATGCTTGCGGTTAATTGGTTCACGATCAACTAATAATAGGGAACAAAATATGGCTATTTGCTCTGAGATTTTTGCTATAATTGTAGGTGATTTTAGCAATGAAAATATCCACAATTTCCAAAACCACCTTACACAAAAGCTTTTAGCATTATCCACGCATTGCGCGGGCAACTTGCTAATACTATCTAATCTCTAGAACTCCTAATGCTGTCTTGATAATTCATTTGATACTATCTAAAGTAGATTTACTAAAGAAGATAGCTGTCTTGCCTTAATCTGTTGCCTAGAACAATTACCATAGGTCCCTAGAACTTCAAGAATTTTTTGACACTCCTACTGATTAGCTTTGCAAAAAGAAGACTATCATTTGCAAATGAAAGATGAGTTAATCTGGGGCTATTCTACAAAGAGAAAAACCCCTCAGGTTACCCAAAGTAGCCTCCTGGGATATCAGACCATGTAGCCTTTCCATACACAGTAAAAAAAGAAAGGGAGAGAAGGGATTTGCCTAATGAACGCCCCGAGTTGGATTGATCAAGCCTTAGGGCTCCCCATTAACTAGGATGGAATAGGTTACAATCTTGACACAAACCACCTTATCATAGGCCTTACTCATATGCAGTTTGATAGTCATATAATTATCTTTCCCTTTTATGTTTCCGCATGCTATGAAAGTCTCAAAAATAGCCAAAATATTATCAGAAATAAGTTGACTTTTAGTAAAAGCACTCTGATGTTTTGTTATAATATTTGATAGAACCTTTTTTAGCCTATTAGCTAAAACCTTAGAAAAAGATTTTATACAAAATGTTGCAAAGACTAATAGGTCTATGTTCAGAAATAATTTCGGGGCTTTTTACTTTTGGTATAAGGGTCACATATGTATGATTCAAATGAGATGGAAGTGTTGTAGTATTTTAAAAAATTGAGAATGGATTGAGTTATGTCATTACCAACTAGTTGCCAATAATTCTAGTAGAAAAGAGGAGGCATACCATCGAGACCTAGAGCCTTCAGGGGAGCCATTTGTTTGATCGTTGCCCCTACCTCCCAAGCCATGTAATCAGCAGATAATTGAGCGTTCATGTCATCACTTATTATGCTTGGAATAGAATCAAAAGTGCTCCCTGCTTGAACAGGGTTTGATGATGAAAAGAGAGCCTAGTAATAATCAAATGTAGAAGCTGCCACCTCCTCCTCAGACAAGCACCAAACACCATCATAGTTTCGTATTGAGGTAATGAAATTCTTTCAACTTCGTTGAGTGGCTCTACTATGGAAATATTAAGAATTTTTATCCACATGTGTTGCCTAATGAGCTTTTGATCTTTGAAACCACGTGTGTCTCTTTATCCATAAGGTCTTTGTAAGGTTGAATTTAATCAACCATCTTGTTGGCTTTATTCCGTGTCAAATTTGCTTGTATTTCAGCATTTAGTAACCCTGTATTTAGGTGGGTTTTGTTGTAAGGGTAGTGAGTGACATAGAGTGATTGAATGCTCAAGAGTGTGCAAGAAATCAGAGTCTCGCGGCTTGATCTCATGGGTGACTCGCGGCTACAAGCCACCAGAAGCAGCACATGTGCCAAGCATGCCAGAAGTTGAAGCGTTATGCTAGCTAGAGCACTACAGGACAAAATAGGACAACTGGCCATTCTGTTATCACGCGGCTGGAACTCGCGACTCAGTCAAGCCGCGAGCCACCCCTGTTTTGAAAAACCTGACGTTTCACATTCTTTTCTCACCCCAATTTAAATACCCCTCATACCCACCAATGAAAGAGAGCTTCCAGAGAGAATTTTGAGAGAGAAACCCTAGAGTAAAACAAGATTGATTCATCTACAATCTTTACATAAGAGTCTCTTCAAATTCCTCAATTCTCTTCCTTTCCTTTGTCAAATCCTTGGGAGGTATTTTACCAAAACCTTTTTCTCACCATATCCATTACTGTGAGAGGGCTATTTGGTGTTCTAGGAAGCAGTTAGGAAGGAACCAATTTATATTGGTTGATGCTATGGTCAAGTAGCGGAATCTAGGAAGCTAGAAAAGAAATAGATTCGACGCAACCTCGTTGGAGCAAGAAGCTTGGAGGGCTTAGGTGCACTGGGTAGATTAGGCTTGGAGGGTTTATTGCTGTCCATGTATCCCAACTACATTTTCTAGTGGATTGTTTACCGCTTGGAGGGCGGCGGAGAGGTTTTACATCGAGGGTTTCGGTTTCCTCTTCGATAACACATCGCGTGTTGTCTTTGTGTTTGCATCTTCCTTCCCTTTTATCTTTGCCTTTTATTATCTGCTGTGGGTTGATTTTAATTTGGCTTAGATTGTTTACCAATTCTGTTTTATAGCTTTTGTTCATTTTCCGCACACTAGTTGTTTGACACAAAGCTTGAATTGGTTAATTTGTAAATTGGGGGTCTAAACGTTCAAGGGTGTTTTTCTACTATTTGAACTTTCAGTCTTGAATTTCGTATTTTATTGATAAACCCTGAATGTTCAAACCAGTAATCATAACCTCCCTCTAGGCTTCTTTGAACAAATCTCTCTTCACTCTCAATTCACGCTTGACATTGCAAAAATTCTTCTATCTCCATCACTTCAATTTTCTTTCCGCACTTGTCTACCTTATGCATTGTTAGAATAATTGGGTAAGAAGATACCTGTGGAAAGCAAACTGCTTCCACGGTGTTTGTACACCCCGTGTCAAAGAGCCATATATCCTTGAAACAAAATGATTTTTGGAATCTGGGAGGTCCCATACTAGCCGACATTATCCAGATAGGGCTATGATTTGAAGAGTCAAAGTGCAAGTGAAGTATCCTAGTCCCACTGAAATTCATAAGCCAATCATTATTGGCAAGCCCTTGGTCTTGTCATTCCCAAATTGAGTGTCCATCAGCAAAGCGCTTCTGCCAAGTGAATTTCGACCCAACAAACCCAAGAAGTAAGAAACCACATTCATCAATTGTATCCCAAAAGAGTGGTTTTTGTTTGCCTAACCAAGTTTCTCTGAATGACTGACCAACTCAATGAAATTACTAGAACACAGCCAAGGGAGAGACATACGATTATTTAAATCATGTAATAAACTTCAAGATTCATGCCTCAAGTGGGTAATTGGTTCCCCGTAAAAACCAATAAATCTCCATGCATCATTGTTCCCTTTATTCACTATAGCCCACCACCCCTGTTATTTCTTGGAACAAAAAACATATTATCAAAATCCAAAATTTTCTTTACTTTTTTAGCCTTGCTTCATCTACCCATGTCTCGACAATGAACATGACAGAAGGATCTTTTGTCAAGACTACTTCACCAAGCTCTTTTCTCTGTTCATAGGGTCCTAAGCCCACGACGGTTCCAAACTAGGCAATTCATTGTGTTTGACGAGAATGATTGTCAGCCTCCGCCAATTCAAAAAAGGTCCTACCATCCCCCTTAGAAACTTGTATTTTTTTACTAGGCAACTTTGGCTGATCTTCATCCATTTTGTTTCCCATGTGTTTCCCTAACACAATAGCATGCATAGTAAAATCATTTGAGTTATTTTTTTGAGCCATTTTTTCTCATTTGTGTGGAACTAAATTCCCATCCAAGAGAGTAAGTGTGCTGGACTCAAAAGGAATACTACAATTAGGATTCTCTGGGTTAACCTCATTAATGCTACCTTAATTTTCTCCATCAAAAGAATTAGCCAAGTAGGGAATAGATCCCAAAAATAACTCACAAGGTAAGGAAAGTCATGGGGAGTTAAATTTCTCTAAGCCCAAATCAATCTCCTCTATTTGAATTTCAAAAGTGTCCTTCATAGGGGGGAAAGCCGTAGACTTAGTAATTTTAGATTGGCAAATATTCTCCATATGGGAAATATGCAGGACATCACCCTTTTCCACCACTATTACCATATTTGTAACCTGGAAAAAGTCAAATCTCAACGAACCACCGTGAGCATTGGAAGTGCCGCCATCATGAGGAGGTGGGTAGATTGTGCCACCTCGAGACCTTGCACTCAACTTCTTTTTCTTCTCCCTCTTCCTAGCTTCGTAGTAACCAAGTACTATGATCACAATTTTCCTAGACATGGGGTTTGAAGGTGCTCAAATCCATGGTCCATACTCCTGGTTCTTCGAGGAAAGAGTTCCGTTGCTCTCTATCCAAAGATCACGGTCTTTATTTTTGTGGTTTAAGCACCCACACCAGTAGCATATATTAGGCAAACGTTTGTATTTAAAAGAGACCCAACGCTCAGACCCTTCCTCTAGAGAGATCACTCGACCCCAGCACTATGGGAGATTAAGTTAATTAAATTTTTATTTATGAATACTTAGGGTCCGTTTGGGAGTTTATAAAGGAATGGAATGGAATGATCATTAAAGGAATGGAATGGAATGGAATAGAATGGAATGAATTTAGTAGGGAAAGGAATGGAATGGAATGTGATTTAAAAATCTTGTTTGGATGTTATAAAATAAAGGAATAGAATGGAATGGAAAGTAAGTAACACCGTTTGGGAGTGACATTGGAAGAAATGAAATGGAATCATTTTATAATAACATTACTATTATACCCTTCATTTTAAAGAATATAAAAAATAATCAATGAGAACTTATAATTGCTTTCAAATGCTTATTATTTAGTGGATGATGTGAAACTAGTTAGCCACAATTGGGTCTGTGTTAGATTATTGAATTACAATATTGTTTTGTCAAGGTGAATAGATTGTATCACGCTAATCAATAATTTAACAGATGAAGATAATGGCATGAAAAATTAACAATAGTACAATTTCTTTATTTCAATTTGCAAATTTTTTTTAGGGGCTGCTAGTTTTAGATTGGATCTTTTTTGGCTGGTATGCTTTACAATGGATTTGATAATCTAATACATCTCCATCTCCCAATTTCATTAAGGAAAAAAAAATTATTGTAGCTAAAAAACAAGTTATGTATATTTCTATGTTGTAAAGCAATTCACGCATCACATATTTATTCTCAACAAAATAAATATTGTCTAACAATGCAGACAAATATCTTTTTAAAAAAAAACTCCGGTAATGAGTTATGCCAAAACAAGACAAAATAACATAATCCATTCCAAAACTAAGTTGGCCAAAAAATCCCACACTTTTTTAATTTTTAGGCCTAGACATCAGTGTCAATAAGACACATTTGTGCTCATGATCTGGGCAACCAAAGAACATCTCTTTATATGTTGGAATTTCCATAAAAAATATGTAGGCCTCAGGCATAAAAAAATTTATATTAAAAATAATCTACTCCAACTTATTAAAGTTCTAAACTACTATTATTTTAATTAAAATACTTTTCATTTTATTTTCTTCTCATTTTAAATTTTTTTTACTCTTGTTTTTTTCTTAACCACACACCTGTCCTTGTACACTAGCTTTAACATCTTAATAAGTTGTAAACAAATGCATAAAATATATTATGTATATATTTTGTTTAGACAGAAAGGGAATTGACGTTGATAAGTTATAACATAGATTGATGGATAGAAAAGGGAACTATCTTGGTCTGATATTGGTTTTGTTATTTGCATTGCAAGAATTCTGTTGTGATTTCATGAATAAGTAGTGGGCAATAAATTTGTTTGAATTATTTTTGGCTAAGAATATATTCAATGAAATGCCTTGATTTAAATTTGGGCAGAGTCATGTTACTCGGTCCTAGGCTGAATCATTTTCATGTTCAACATTAATAGTAAAAAAATAAATTTCTATGCTAACTCAGTGTAAGATTTTCTGCAACAGTGCATTACTTTCTAGTTTCTTCTCATTTAAATTTTTTTTTTTACTCTAGTTTTTTTCTTAACCACACACCTGTCTTTTGTCTAAACTTGTACACTAGCTTTTGTAGACATTTCCTCTTAACCAGACACGTGGTGAAGCCTTGGAGCTATTAACTAATTGGATGGTTGACTTAAAACTGCAAGTGTACGTAACACACCACTTGCTTCGTAAATAACAGAAGAATCAAAGAGGAAACAGAGTAAAAAGCAAATTTGAGTTCTCTAGCGGTTCTCAATTTCAAATTCACAGCAGTTTTCCAGCAATTCTCACTTTTAAATTTCTAAATACAATTTTTTTTTAGCTGTACAGGTAACAGCAGTTTTCGTTTCTTTTCACTTTCAAGGTTTTTAGTTGTACAGAATGTAGTTTGTTTTGGTTTTTAGGTGTACAAAAACACTATATATCACTCTCATGAATCACTAGCAAACAGTTCATAAAAGTTAAAAAAAAAAAAAAAAAAAAAAAAGACTAGCAAACAACCGAAAAGAAAAAGAAAAAGATAGACATACTTGGTTTGAGCAATATCTGAAAATTGCAGCAGACCAAAAAAAAAAAAAAAAAAAAAAACACCAGTAGCAGCAGCTTCACTTTGTAGAGGACGGACAATATTGTGCAAGAATTATAGCTTTATTTTTCTTACGGCTGAATGAGAAAAAAAAGGCTGATATTAAAGGGGTATTTTAGGGATTTTAACAAAAATTTCATTAAACCTAAATTCATTCCCTCCCATTCCTCCCAATTTTGAGGGGAACAAAAATTTGAGGTTTTGAGGGAAAAGGGAGGAATGAGCATTCCCTCCTAACCATCAATTTCCTCCCACTTAAACTCTCAAACAATGGAATGGACATTCCATTCCCTCCGTTAAAACTCCCAAACAAGAGGAGGGAAGAATATTCCAAAAATATTCCTTTTATTCCATTCCATTCCATCCTCCCAAACGGAGCCTTAGAGTGGAAAACTTAATCCTCTATTTAACTTCCAGTTTTTTATTTCTCAAAAAACAAAAAATTTTTATCATATTTTTATAAATAATATAAACTAGTTGTTAACTTGTGCATTGCATGAAAAAACTAAGAAACATATATATTATATAGGATAAATAATAAGTATTAACAAATGAAATGTCAAAGAAAATGTGTATAAAAAAATCATATGAAATTTAATTAGTTTCTTTAAAGTTTGATTAGCATAATTTATTCAAAATTTATTTAATATTCATTTGTCAAAATCTAGTGAAACAATGAGTTTTGGTTGTTTTCAACCAACCTATAAACTCTAAAATTTATAACTCTAAAATTTAAAACCTAATAAAAATAAATATTATATTTTTAATATAAATGAACGTGAGCTTCTAAAAACTTATTTAATAACTAGCCTTATTACATGTGCTTCGTACGTGCGATGATGTTTTTTTTTTTTTTTTTTTTTTTTTTTTTTTTTTTTTTTTTTTTTAGTGTCATAATTTTTCATTCATTTCAATTTGAGGTTTACTCACGCATTTAAAACTACGAATACAACCAGGAGTGTCACGAGGCTAGCTTCAAAAAATAAACAAACATTACATGTTTATTTGTAGCAAAAAAAAAAAAAAAAAAACATGTGTTTGTATTTTATATATAGAATTTTTATTTTGAGAATTTAATTTATAAGTGGATAAAGTAATTTGAAAATCAACAGAAGAGTGGCCCTATCTTTTAGACAATATTTTAGTGGGAGTTAGAGTTGTATTTTTATTAGATTGTCCTTTAGTTTTGTCTCTACTTCAACATAGGGGTATAGGCACCATTATTTTTTTAAAAAAATAGGGGTATAGGAGCACTTTTGAACCAAAAAAATGAGGTTTCCAAACAAAGGAAGCCCTTTAAATAGTAGTATAGATATTAGAAAATTAAAAAAATGAAGTCTTCCAATTTTTTTCTTCATCATCATTTTTCCTTTTTCTTTTTACATGAGATTAATTGGCCACTTCTGCTGCAAGGTATATGCATTCCACCGGCTCATGACACCAAACAAATTCCTATAAGCATCCAAAAATCAGAGATGGAAAAATGTGGTCAAGTAAGAAATATCGGATCAGGTAAATTGTTGTCAATATTCTTCTTCTTTTTTTCTTTTTCTTTTTTTTCAATAGGAATTTTGGTCTGTCACAATAAAAATAATATTTTGGAAAACTTTAATTTTTCTCACCTAATAAATAATAATAGACTAATAGCCTTAATTTTATTAAAAATATAGACATAACAACAACAAAGCATTAATCTTGAAATTTGGGGGTCAACTATGAATCTTCAACAGATTAGATTGGGTCAGCCATGTTAATTCTATTCCTCTAGTCTATTCTATCTAAAATCATGCTCTCTGTTATTTTCTTAATTGACATGTCCATTTTTGTTACTTCTTACCATCCCTTCATCTTTTTTTCTACTTTTACTAAATTATATTTCATGTACTTTGTTTTAGTTCTACTTAAACGATATGTAGATCAAAATTATTTTCAACTTGTAACTATCCCACAAGGTAAGGGAGGAGGTGGTTATGTGTAGGATTTAACTTCTCCATCTTCCATACAATGTGACAAATGTCTTCTTGTTTATTATCTTCTTGACAAGTTTCTTACACATGACATTTGTTCCCAAGACATATGACATGGTTATGAAACTTCCACATGTAGTGCCTACAAAGTCACATGTCATTCTTTCTACTAATATATGTGGCTTTATGCCAACAAGAAATTTTAGATTAAATTAACAATCATATGTTGGTCTTATAATTATTTTTATGGTATAAACATTGTTATTGTTCAAGAACCTTCCAACTCCTTGCGTAATGTCTTGTTCCACTACCAAAGACAATGCTAAGGGTGAAAGAGTAACATTGATTAGAGTTTGAAGTGCTTGATCTCTTGCCTTCCTTTGTTGATAGAGTGGATTCTTGCCTTTTAAAGTTGTACCACTCTTATCTAGGAGATACTTTTCAGGATTTAGCTGTGTACCATCAATAAAATTGAGCAAGGAGTATGATCAAAGAATGGAAGGTCTTATTTGATACTTCCAAAGCACATAGTTAGAGCTATCAAGCTTGATATAAATAAGATTTAAAATGTGGGATAGAAATAAAATTGGTGTTTGTAATTGTGGTTGAGAACTTGTGGGATTGAAGTTATTTGTAGCTGATTAGCAAGGCTGGTTGAATACAATTTGAGACCTTAGACGAAAACTTTAGTTAATTTAGTTAATGTTATAATGCATAACATTAACTAAATTAATGGTTAATAAATTTTATTGAAGTGATATTTAAATATACAATTTGAGGCCTTTGTATATTTAAATATCACTTCAACAAAATTTATTAACCATTAATTTAGTTAATTTTATGCATTACAATTTTTTTTTTTCATTTAAATGCATTATTCTTACTTTTTTATATATAATTAATTCACTTAAGCGATGTTATGGATATAACAAATTTTGTCACATAGGCATTACAGACTAAAGTGTCACCAATAAAAAAAAAAAAGTTTGAACTATTCATTTATTATTTTGTTTAAGTGGCACCAAATTACCAGTCTATTTTAGCCACATCATTTTGTAAGTATTTTTTAGTAGAATTTGTAGCAGTTTTAGCATTTTTCATTTACTTAATGGTGATTTGTTGGATTTCTATAAATATATATATATATATATATATATATTTGTAGTGAGAAAGTGCTAAAACTACTACAACCTTTATTACAAAAATATTACAAAATGACATGGAAAAAAATGTAATTGGTAGCACTTCAACAAAATAATAAATGAATATATAATTTAGTTCTTATAATTGGTAATACAATAATTTGTAAGACCCATGCAATAAAATTTGTAGTATTTTCAACATTAATCAACTTCAAAGGAAAAAAAATACAAAAATTGTTAGGGTCATAGTTTATGAATTGGCATATCATATGATAAAACGCATTTTACTTGTAATTATATAGTTCTAAGTGGTTTTAAGAACAATATGAAGTACTTTGAAGAAGTATAACAAGTGGTATTATTGAAGATGATAGGCCAAAAATGTATTGACCGCTTGTGATAAATTAACCAATTAATTAGTCAAGTTAATTGATTAATTCAATTAACATGCAATATGCGCGGTAGTACAAACTAATCACCAACTAAGTTAAAAGCAGCGGAAAATAAAGTTGACACGGTGATTTGTTTACGAATGGGGAAAACCTCCAAGGCAAAAACTCCACCGGGTGATTTTAAGGTCACCACTCCCGAGAATCCACTATTATCACAACAAGCGGTTACAAGTAAAGGAATCACAATACCTTATATCAACCTACAATTGAACCCTTACCCTAATACCCAATTGGACTTCTTCTGTAGTGACAATCTCTCCTTTTCAATGCACGGCTCTCAGTACGTGACTAACCAATCGATGCACGGATCCAAGTACGTGACTAACCACCAACTTGAGAAGGAAGTTGGCTGCAAAGTTCTTTAGTTTATCAACACGATGAAAATCATGAAACTCCTTGGTTACAAAACCCTGTGGCGTACAAATGCAGCAGCTTCTTCAAAAAAAAGATGAACTAGGGCAAATGGTCTCCGGACACAATATGCTTGCAACAACAAGTGCAATAACCTTATGACGACCCTTAAAATAATCCTTATAAATGTTTAGGGTTGTGAGAAAAGAAAGCCTAAACACATACACATGGATATGCGTGAAATCAGATCTGAAAAACTGATTTTCATAAATCTCGGTAGATAGGGTATCTGTCAAGCAACTATCAAGCATCGGGCTAAATTTGCCTTTTAAACCTCGATAGATGCCATCTATCGAGTTAGCTGTCGAACTTTAAAATACAACACTTCTTTACCTGTTTCTTGAACAGATTTGCATGACTTTAACTCTTGACTTGAGCAACATGTTTTTTGAGGACTTAAACCATCCTAGATCTACCCAATTACAAGTAAAGTGCATTTTGTCAAAGGATAAGCCAATTCTAAATGACATATGTTCTTAACATGATTCACATATGTCCTAACAATCTCCCCCTTTGGCAATCTGTGACAAAACCACAACAAACAAATGAACATATGGGAGAAGTCATAAATCACTCAACTCATACTTGTTGAATACAATAAAATCTATCCTAACACAAACTCTTGAAAAACTTTGCAAGAAGAGATTTCATGGTAAGAAAGACTTTGACAACATGTATTTCTGAAACACTTTAAACAAAACTCATCACGGCATCTTAGTGTGAAACAGAATTGAAAGATTGCATAAAATAAATAAGAAGCATGTGCATAAAGAGAGAAAAGCAACAACACATAAAGAGATAGGTGAAACTGTAATAACAACCTCAATATATATATATATATATATAAATAAGAGTACAAGGTTTGGTATCACAATGTAAGAACAATGTATCTAAAATAGAAAGAAAAGAAAAGATACAAAAAGTCCTCACTACATCCCTCATAAACAAAAACACTCCCCCTAACAAAAATATCTCCTATACTAACTCCCTCCCTAAGTACATGACTACTCTCATATCCAAAACTACTCCCCCCTTTCGTCACGAATGACAAAGGGTAAGTCATTGAGAAGTAGTCATCTCCTCGTCATCGGAAGAGCTAGAAGCCTCATCCTCATCAGCATCACCACCATCGTGCTCATCCTCAAAAGCCTCTGGAGAAGGAGAGGGAGACTCTACAAAGCCACTAAGGTGAGCCTATCGTCATGCAATATGACTGACACGGGTGTTCACATGACACAACTCATCACTGAGAGTGTTAAGGCGAGCATCCATGTGTTGAAGTTGCGCCATGACCGCCTCAAGGGTTACACCACCCGTAGAAGAAGAAGGGACGGATGAAGATGGAGAGAAAGAATCCAGAGGAGTTGCCATCTTGGTCTATGGCCTCTTCGGTCGAAGTTGGGCCTCGCTCCATCTAACGGTCACTGTGTCAATGGCACACATGACAAAGAAGTGAGGAGACTCGAGATAGGAGACAGACGCATGGCAAAGAATCCACGTGATAGCAAAAGGGAAAATAAACTTATCACGGGTCGCCGTATCCTTATAGACATCTATAAGGGAGAGTATGAAGTGAAAGGGAAAGTCTATGGTAAGCCTCTCAAGGAGGGACAACAAAAATAAAGCACGAGGCTCAGTAATCAAATTATAGAAAGACAAGAGATGTAAAACAATTGTCATTACCATATTTAGGAACCTCAGACCTTTAGCAAAGGCCGAGCATGAGGTGTTTTGACGTTCACCCCATGATGAAGGTGTCTCACAGAATAGAGACATGAGATCGTCTTTAGACACAGTCTTAAGACGAAGGCAGCCAGGGTAGTAAGGATGTGCTACCCTCGAAGCATGTAGCACCTCAGATATAAGATCCGGAGTGACTATAATGCACGTACCTCGAATGCGAGTGAAGAAATGAGGTACATAGTAATCAAATCCGTGCATATTGGAGTAAAATTCCTGTATGATCACGGAGGGACAAGTGACCGGGATGTCACAAAAGGACTCCTAACCCCTACTGTAGATGATAGTGGGAAGGTCAGTAACAGAAAAGTCTGAAAGAACGACTTGTTTTTTTGAATGAACGCCGAGTTGAGAAAAGTTCTCCATAAAGCTCTGATGAGCTTTATCATTATGGAACCGAACATAAGAGGGGGTAGGATCAACAGAGGAAGAAGTGCTTGCTCACTCCTAAGTGCAGGAGATCATACCAATATAATTCTTAGAGTACCGAGGTCGAACCACAAGGAGCGGAGTAAATTCAAAGACAATGTAATTAAAATTTTTTTTGGAGAAGATGAAGAATAATTTTTTCCTAGTAATTGTTAACAAGAATAATAATAAAAACTTATTTAAATCAATAATGTAAATACTAGGGCATCGAGGTGTTTCCCTATATCAATATGAAATTCTTTATGATCTAAGAAAATATATATTTCATAATTGATTATTCTTATACAATTAAATACTTATGATTTGGTTGAACTGAGACAATTCAAGAACGCATGATAACTTAGATTGATAATGCGGTTAGAAAAGTTTTCAGAAAAACCCATTCACTTTAAAACCTAATTTCTATTTGAAACTATTAGAAATTCATCTAAACAATAAGAAAAACTTGATTGAACTTATTGAAAGCATGGAAGAACTAATACATCAAAAGAAATCTAATTGAACAATTAAATATGTCGTTGATAAAATCTTAGAAAGAATCACATTGAATATTCATACCATATAGAAGAAACAACCCCTAGCCCTAGCAAAGAGTTTAGGCTGCCATTAGAGAAAGGAAAATACAAGGTTTCCTCTGCCAAATTCGTTCTACACAGCCTCCCTTCCAAACCCTAACGTCCAAGTGTCCAAAGAAAATAAAACTTTTACTATTTTAATTTCCATCCAGGTTTACAGTAGTAACTTGTGAGTTAAGTTCGGCCTTCAAAGATTGAGAATTTTGAAAAATTGAAAACTGGAAAGTTGTATATATTTAAGTCACGGTTCCAACCCATTCAACCTTGTGTCAATTGGATTTTTGAGGAGAGAGATACACCCAAAATACTGATCAGTGCTCAAATCAAATTTTTCCTTTTCAGATTCTGCCTCTTTGATTTCTTTCCTTATTTGAAGCTTCCAATCGTGGTAGACGATCCAAGCACTCCAACTGCACCTCCTTAGACATTTAAGCATGGTCCTATAGCTCCACTTTAATTCTAGTTTGGCCTCCACTCTCTCACAAATTCTTGTAAATTCATCTTTCTCACATGATTTCATGAAAGTAGAAAATTACACACAATGAATGGCATCTTATTCAAGAAATTATGTAAGGATAAATAATAGAGACTAATACAAATCGTGGCTTAATTATACAAATTAAGCATAGTAATAAGGAGATAATACCCATATAAATATATAACAAGTATACATTTTAAGGTGTTATCAAGAAGATGATGCCCCGGAACGAAGAGGGTTCCGGGACGGAGTAGACTTGCTCTTTTTAGGTGCCATGAGCAGACTAACCGAGAGAGAGAGAGAGAGAGAGAGAGAGAGAGAGAGAGAGAGAGAGAGAGAGAGAGAGAGACGTAGAAAAGTACCAAACACAGTTAATATCAATAAGAAGGAAAGGAATGGTACATATGCATGAAAAATGCATGAACGTGTGACATGCAACAATAAATACATCATGGGCTCAGCCCAATCCAATCTTACTAGCACACATGAGTTCAACATATAGAACACACATCTATAATGCATAAAACATTGTTAAAATGCAAATGTGATGCAATGCATGAACATATAGGATCATTTAAGCAAAAACCAACCCTAAAATTTTGCAAAAACCTCATCAATTTTTAAAAACCCCAAAAATTTTCAAAAACCCCAAAAACCTAGATCTATATGAATGAAATGCATGAAAAAGAGGAAAAACAAGATCATACCAGAGATAGGAAGATCACTCTAGGCTGAATATCACTGGGGTATGAGGTTTAGAGAGAGAGAAAAGTGTTTGGGGAGGTGTAGGGTTAGAAACTATCGGGAGAGATCGGAGAAAATGAGAGAAAAATTCGCGCTGAGCTATATATAGAAAAAAAAAAAAAACTCGATGGATCAAGAGGTGTTGAGAAGTTATCGAGCACTAAATCTTAACAAATGAAGCTGTGGAAGTGCTATCGAAAGCTGTCCATAGCAAAGTGACCTCGATGGATCGAACTGCTACCGAGTATCTATCGAGAAGACATAAACTTTCTCTATGGATTGAGAATCTGTCAAGAAGCTATCAAGACAAATTCTCAAAAACTTCGATGGATCGAGATTGCATTAACTTCTGTCAAGAAAGAAAGATCAAGAGGCTTGATAGATAGCTTAGCCGTCAAGAGGTATCGAAGAAGCTGTTGAGATGAGCAAAAACAGTTTTTCAAAGAAGAGAAAAATATAGAAAAGAATGCAATCAAGCATGCTACTCAACCAAGGATCCAATCAACATTTTAAGCTCTTAAAAACATCTCTCAACAAGCAAAATAACAAGCATTTAGATCCAAAACACATACACACACTAAACAAGTCTAACCAATTTTATATTTCAAAAACAAGTCAAGACAGTTTAGTGAGCATACATTAACACATGTATTCCTTGTGACGGCCAAATCACATTATACCTGCACATGTATCAAAAGTAGTAAAGAATATTGCGTGTTGTGTGTGAAAAATATCACAAGATTGCATAAGTGTCTACATGATAATGATTTGAGATATGAGAGAATCAATTTAACTCACATACAATCATAACTACTTGATAGGGACTATCACCTTCAAGGTACATCCTATAACTCCCACATCTCCTAGAAGACATACTTGCAATCATATATAAAGCATTTTGATTCTTTTTGCTTTTGATTTCTTTGCATATATTTCTTTTAAGCATACCATGCATGGGCATATAAGAGAGAGAAGAAAATACCCAATTATGTTAACCTCTTGACATTGCACTTTTGCCATGCTGAAGAATACAGATGTAATTTCATGATTGGCGAGCAATAGTAGTGAGATGGTTATTTATGCCTTTCTCTTAGGATTTTTTAGTCCTTCCCGTCAAAAACAGTGATACGAGTGTTAAATTCAAAAGATTACTTAATCTTACTCATCACAAACACGAGCCACAAAGCTCACTTGCTTAGTTGTGCATAGAGATGCTCATCTAAGTTATAAAAGATACAAAGTTTAGAAAACTTTGCTTCAATGGCCATCCAAGGTACACAAGTACCAATGTACACAAAACACACATTGTTTTTGTATTTTTCTGATTTTTCAATTTTTTTAAATTTATTTTTTGAAAAGAAAAAAAAAAAAATAAAGCAAAACTGAAAACAAACAAACAAAAACATGTTAAACAAAGCAAAGCATAAAACTAAACTGACTCAAAACAAGAAAGCAAAACACACAAGTAATGCATAATCAAAAAAAGAGGGAGAACCCAACTCGATTTCCCAATCCTTGTCAAACCCAACTCATAGGTCTATAGATTGCCGACTAGTTCTGTCAAAGGAATTTCATCAATGTCCTTTGATTCCTCAATTGCGATGATCTTGGCATGAAATCTCTCAAATAGAGATTTGAGCACCTTTCTAACAATCTTGGGTTTAGGAATGGTTTCCCCAAGATTAAAGGTTGAGTTCACCATGTCCTTGAGCTGCATAGAACTCATCGAACGACTCATCCTCCTCCATTTTAATCTCTTTAAAGCTTGTGGTAAGCCTCTGAAACTTTGAATCCTTGATAGCCTTAGTTCCTTCATAGGTTGTTTGGAGGATAGTCCATGCTTCCTTTACAATTTTAGTAGAGGATATCTTCTTGAACTCCTCATTCGTGACTGCATTAAACAAAGCATTCAATACCCTGCTGTTGAAGTTAGCTGCTTTGATCTTTGCATCATCCCAATCAGTTGGCGCTTCCTCAGGCTTAGTCCAGCCTACCTCCACAGCTTGCCACACTTTGTCATCTAATGACTGCAAGAAAGCTCTCATGCGCACTTTCCAGAATGCATAGTTAGTGTCATCAAATAAAGGAGGTATAATTAACGATTTTCCTCTGTCCATGACAACAAGGGTCAATGGATCACACAACAAAGATTAACCTTAATCAGAGTGTGCCTGCTTTGATACCACTTGATAGGCCAACAATGTATTGATCCCTTGTGATAAATTAACCAATTAATTAGCCAAGTTAATTAATTAATTCAATTAACATGCAATACGTGTGGTAGCATAAACAAATCACCAACTAAGTTAAATGCAACGGAAAATAAAGTTGACACGGTGATTTGTTTACGAATAGGGAAAACCTCTAAGGCAAAAACTCTACTGGGTGATTTTAAGGTCACTACTCTCAAGAATCCACTATTATCACAACAAGCGGTTACAAGTAAAGGAATCACAGTACCTTATACCAACCTACAGTTGAACCCTTACCCCAATACCCAATTAGACTTGTTCTGTAGTGACAATCTCTCATTTTCAATGCACGGCTCCCAGTACGTGACTAACCAATCGATGCACGGATTCAAGTACGTGACTAACCACCAACTTGAGAAGAATGTTTGCTGTAAAGTTCTTCAGTTCATCAACACGATAAAGATCACAAAGCTCCTTGGGTACAGAACCCTATAGTGTACAAACGTAGCAGCTTCTTTAAGAGAAAGATGAACTAGGGCAAATTGTCTCCGGTTACAATATGCTTACAATAACAAGTGCAACAAACTTATGACAACCCTTAAAATAATCCTTATATATGTTTAGGGTTATGAGAAAAGAAAGCCTAAACACATGCACATGGATATGCGTGAAATTAGATCTTAAAAACTAATTTTCGTAAATCTCGATAGATAGGGTATCTGTCGAGCAGCTGTCGAGTATCAAGCTAAATTTGCCTTTTAAACCTTGATAGATGCCATCTGTTGAGCTAGCTGTTGAGCTTTAATACAATAATTTTTCACTTGTTTCTTGAACAGATTTGCATGGCTTTAACTCTTGATTTGAACAACATGTTTCTTGAAGACTTAAACCATCCTAGATCTGCCCAATTACAAGTAAAGTGCATTTTGTCAAAGGAAAAGCCAATTCTAAATGACATATGTTTTTAACATGATTCACATATGTGCTAATAGAAGATATGAAGATTATTCAAGAAACAATACAAGAAAAGCTGAAATAGGTTGTCTCAATACCTAGCTCGACACCTCCAATCTATCAAGCTTTAATGAATTGCGATACATACTTTGACACCTCTCAACCTATCGATGTATGCAGATTCTGAATTTGCAGATTTTTTTTTTGGCCTATGATGACAAGGTTTTTCTAGGGTTTCATGCTCTAGGTCTCCAGAGGATATAAAAGCAATTTTTTTTTTTTTTTTTTTTTTTTTTTTTTTTTTTTTTTTTTTTTTTTTTTTTTTTTTTTTTTTTTTTTTTTTTATAGTTTTCATCATAGACATAAAGACTACTATTGAGATACACGCTTTTGTGAAGCTATTGCAACATCTTGTGCATCTTTGGGTTATGTTCCAAGCTTCTTTCAAATTTACAAGCGTGAATTGAAGAACTTTGCATCAATTAACAATAATCAAGTTGTTGTACAGTTAGTTACGAATTGAGATTCATGTGAAGGAGAAGTTTTTACAAGATCAAGTCTAATTGGAGATTAGCGTAAGGGTTCAACTATAAATTGGTATTTTTGATAAGCTGGGTAGTGGTAAAATTCCTTATACTTGAAACCACTTATTCTTAATTAGTGGATTCCTCAAGAGTGATGACTTGAAATTCACCTGGTGGGGCTTTTGCCTGTAAAAGTTTCCCATTCATAAACAAATCATTGTGTCAATTTATTTTTTACTACACTCTAGTTTAGATTGGTGATTTATTTGTGCTTCCACGATATTGCATGTAATTTGGATAATTAATCAACTTGGATAATTGAATTAATTAACCAGGTTAATCTATTTTTAACCCAACAATACTGAACAACTCACATTTTTTTAAAATAAAAAAGTACTTATTCCCTGTGGCATTTGGGGGCAACTTATTCGCCTAAGTTGCCCAAGTCTAAGGTTGGCTAGTGATCAGTTAAAGAAATGGAAACAATTTCTGGTTCTTTCAAGGCAATGAAGATTTGATTATCTACTCTGCATGGATTTTACAGTTCTATGTATACTATTAAGCACGTCGATGGCTTCCTCTAGGATCTAACAAACTTCTAACTACTCGAATAAATACATTACAAACCTCAAACCTACATCAGCAATGCGTAACCTACTAACAGCAGCCCTAACTAACTGTATTTGATTTTGTTTGATTTTTAAGTAAGCGTATTTGATTTTTTTTTTCTTTTTCTTTTTTCACTTTGCAACTCGAGGATCTGTTTGGAATCTCCTTAAATTCCTGGGTATGATACATTTAGTCAATTAATTTCACAGCTTTCTCATTGATCATTGTGGTCAACGTCCTTTTTCTTCATTTTTTTTTCTCTCTCATTTAGTTGACTAAACATTGTTTTGATTATTGACTCAGAAATCAATCAAATATATGAATTGAAGCTTCTTCACCACCAATCCAAAAAACTTTTACTTCGCATGTGCCAAGTATTACAAGGTTTGAATTCTCAACAACTAGAAAAAGGTAAGGTCATTGAAGCCATGATCAAAGCTGTCAAGAAAGGGAGAGTTGAGATTGTTACCGAAATACTGAAAGCATGTCCTGACCTTGTATGGTGTGCTGAAAAATCCGCGAATCGAGGCTTATTTAATTTTGCCGTTCTTTATCATCAGGATGAAGTATTTCGCCTCCTATGCAGATCTCCTGCAAAGAACGCATTATTTGCTACGGCAGATAGGGATAAAAATAGCATATTACACTTCGCAACGATGTTAGAACCTTCCACTAGACGTAATACGGTTCCAAGAGCAGCTTTTCTTATGCAAAGAGAAGTACAATGGTACAAGGTAAAATATATATCCCTCACTTTATTTATTTATATATATATTTTTAATATAATTTCAATGATGAGTTGTTTTCAGTTCTCTTAGGTTCCACGTAAATGTCAGAATGTGCGAGGATAACTACGACTTCAATATCCCACCAATAAGATGAAGAAAATGAATGGAAATAAGATAATTAAGAGAGGGGGGGGGGGGGGGGGGGGGGATCATAAACCGACAAATACAAAATGGAAGTGAAATGAAATAGAGTAAAAGGTTGGGTGGTTTCATATTCTAATTGCTATAAAAAAAAAGTCATTAAATTGTTAAATTAAAATAATAGTATAATTTAATGTACAGAATATATTAAGTGGTTATCTTTTATAATATTTAAACTATCTATAACAATGTTTTTATTGATTTGATATATTAACTTTTGTTTTCTATATAATTTTAAAAATTTTGAACATTTTATATATAAGATAATTATTAATCTTTTATCAATTTGATATTTTGCAAGCAATGAGATATTATGTGCTTTCATTAATTCGATGGTGAATTTATCAAAAAAAATGATTAAAAAAAGTTATTAAAGTGCGTAACAAGTAATTAATAAGAGTTCCACTCCATTAAGTTTAAAAGATACAATCTATTTAATAGAATCAACTAATATAAATTAGATGAAGTTATATAAAAAGGTGTACAATTTATACCATATTTCATATTATTAGGTCTTTTTTTTTAGTAAACAGTAATACTTATTAAAACACACACGAAAATAATAATACTTAGTGTTTTAAATTGGGTTTATAATACATTACATAACCAGAGTACAACTACAAAAGGTCCTAACCTTTGTACTTGTAGACTGTGGTTATAAACAGCGGACACTAGACACACACAACCAATGTGGGATAAACATCCCCTCTTAAATTTATAAAATTGTTTTGATTTAAGGTTTTTGTCCGTCTCTATTATTCTGGATAGCAACATGACAGATTAAAACATAAAACAAGTGATTAAACTCTACAATTCGCTTAAGATTTGTTCAAAAGTCAATTTTGCAATTATTGATCAATAGAAAACTTGGAGAGAAAACTGTGTAGAGAGAGAGTCAAAAATTCAAAATTGATTCCCTAGTAAAATTCAAATTTTATAAATGGCTTCCTTTTTTCTATACTCTATTAGTGTCCAAAATAACATATATGAATAAAATATATGAATACAGGCTTCAAATTTAAATGATTTCACAACTTTATGACTTTAATTAACAAAATTAAAAACTTGAGACCTAATCTAAAAAAGTGTGTAAACTCTAGTACTTTTTATGTAATTTCACCTATGAATTACAATAGATAAAACGTATTGAGTGGCCATATTATTATAGGTTGTCTTATATACTAGGCCTCTCTCTCCAAAAAATTAAAATAAAAAATAAAAATGGCTAGATACTGGGCCAAATAGGCCTAGGAGCCCAAGGCCAAGTCGTAACTGTCATGATTCAGAGTATCAATACTCTTTTTCACTACACTTTATTATCCTCACATTACAATGTTCTACTTGTATATACTTGCATATCTCGGTATTTTTGTATTTTTCTATTATTTAGTGTGCCTACATAAAAGAGAAAAGTATTCTTTCACACTCATTCACATCCACTATTTTATAGGTATATCCATAATTGATGTAAAAATTTCCACATTTTAACATATAAAAGTGAATGTATTAAAAAAAAAAAAAAAAAAAGATGTGAAATAGCACGTGTGAAAATCAAAGCCATATACAAGTAACCTGTATACTATACACAAAACTCAACATGCTAACTTTCAGGCATTCAATCTTTCTCACTTTTTAATCCTATAAAGTTTTCATTTATAATAGATAGAATCATTCTTTAAAAAAAGAAAAAGATGCAAAGTTAGTAAGTATTTAATTTTTTTTTTTTATATCTTAAGTAATAGTCTTTATGAGAGTTTGTTTAGTAAATGTAGGAGGTGGAGAGCATTGTCCATCCTTCCACATTAGAATGTATAAACAAAAATGATAAAAGACCTCGAGAAGGAGAAAAATGGATGAAGGGGACAGCATCTTCTTGTGCAGTGGTAGCTGCTCTGATTGTTACCATTATGTTTGCAACAGCAATTACCGTTCCAGGTGGCAACAAACAAGATTCAAGCTTGCCAACCTTCCTAAATGAGAAGGTTTTTATGGTCTTTATAATATCTGATGCTTTGTCTCTGCTTTCTGCCTCAACTTCATTGTTGATGTTTCTTGGCATCCTCACATCACGTTATGCAGAGGAAGATTTCCTTAAATCCTTACCCAAAAAGATGATAGTAGGCCTTTACACCCTTATCCTCTCCATAGTAACCATGATGATAACCTTTTGTGCTTCTCTTTTCATTATTCTACTAGGAAAATCACAGGTGGTCATTCCTGCCATTTGTCTTGCTAGTGTTCCAGTTACCCTATTCGCATGGATGCAATTTCACCTTCTTATTGACATGGTCATTTCAACATATGGATCAAGGATCATAAACAAGAAAGCGAAGTATGGGTCGTAAGTTATTTGTGGTACAAGGTGACGTTAGAAATTATTATTTTTACTTTGTTTCGAAAGATAACTGATGTACTTTCCTCTTGTGATGGATATTGCGTGTTTTTGTTTTTGTTTTTTCATTTTAAACCCTTTTATTTTAAATCAAATAAATCATAACTCCATTTTATATTTTCACTCTTTATATTATCGATTCATTTTCTAATTTAGTTATTTATTTTGAGCTAGGATAGTATGATTCCTAATCCGTTGAGTCTCATTTGTGATAATTCGAATGTAGATCTTTACCTTTTGATGCAAAGGTAGTGTAATTAAGGTACAAAAGTCTCAGTATCCATCACTAGATAATAAGAAAACTAATTGATAATATAAAGGACAAACTATTCTATACTATATTAATTCATGTCTGAATTCAAAGTTATGGTGACATTCAGTAATTTATTCTGTGTATAAAAATCAAAGAAAGTAATTGTTTTTTTTAACAAACAAAGGAATGAACATTTTCCATCCCACAGTCCCTATACAACTTTGTGTTCCACCAATAAAAACCTAACACGTGTCTACTTATTTAAGCAAATCCAAAATCTATGTTTATTCTTATTTTAATTACATAAAATAAATATATAGCCAACACATTCCATTATCACCGCCACCAGCAGCAACAATAGAGGTTAGTGACAGCAACAATGCCGCCTTTCACGGCCGTCCATCACCACCAAGGTTTTGAGCAAATCAGGAAAGGGAGAGTTAAGAAGCGGTGGATCTAACACAATATCTCCAACACCACCTCCACCATCCTTCTTCGGAGTCATCGCCATCAAAGCTGCCATTTACAACCATCCAACTATTGGCACTGCTAAGGATCTAAAGCCCATCATGTGAATACCTCAACTCAAACCACTGGACTTTTCTTCTAGAGATCCTTTTGGTTTTTATTGTTGGGTTAACAATGTAATACATGGAATCTTTTGATTTAGATTGAAAAGCCTTTACATTTGATTTGTTTGGGCTTTCTTTTCTCACAACCCTATTCATATAAAAGGATTATTTTAAGGGCTGTCAAAGGTGACACAAGTGGCACAAGTGTTGAGAAAAGTTTGTTCAAGCAAATTATGACCGGAGACAGAATTTGCCCTAGTTCATCTCTCTTGTGAAGAAGTTGCTGTGTTTATACACCGTAGGGTTTTATGACCAAACATCTTCTCGATCTTCATCGTTTGGATGAACTGAAGAACTTTGCAACCAACAACCTTTTCTAGTTGGTGATTGAAGTCGCGTACTGGGATCCACGCAATTGGTTAGTCATATACTGAGAGCTGTGCATCAAAAGGAGAGATTGTCAGTATAGAACAAGTCCAATTAGGTATTGGGGTAAGGGTTCAACTGTAGGTTGGTATAAGGTACTAGGATTCCTTTACTTGTAACCACTTTTTTTGATAATAGTGGATTCTTGGGAGTGGTGACCTTAAAATCATCCAGTGGGGTTTTTACCGTGTTAGTTTTCCCCCTTCGTAAACAAATCACCGTGTCAATTTAATTTTCGCTACACTTAGTTTAATTGGTGATTTGTTTGTGCTATCACGTGCTTTGCATGTTAATTTGATTAATTAATAAACTTGGCTAATTAATCAATTGATTAATCACAAGGGATCAATATATTTTTGGCCTATCAAGTGGTATCAAAGCAAGCACACTCTGATTAGGTTATAATATTTGCTGTGTTGATCCATTGACCCCTGTTTGTCATGGAGAGGACAATCTTTAATTATACCTCCTTTATTTGATGGCACTAATTATGCATACTGGAAAGTACGCATGAGAGCTTTCTTGCAGTCCTTAGATGAGAAAGTGTGGCAAGCTGTTGAGATAGGCTAGGCCAAGCCAAATGAAGCACCGGTCGTTTGGGATAATGCTAAGATCAAGGCGGCAAATTGCAACAGCAAGGCATTGAATGCTTTATTCAGCGGTCACTAATAAGGAGTTCAAGAAGATATCCTCTACTAAAACTGCTAAGGAGGCATGGACCATTCTCTAGACAACCTATGAGGGAACCAAGGTTGTCAAGGATTTAAAGTTTCAGAGGCTCACTACAAGCTTTGAAGAAATCAAGATGGAGGAGGATGAGTCATTCGATGAGTTCTATGCCAAGCTCAAGGACATAGTAAACTCAGCCTTCAATCTTGGGGAAACCATTCTTGAACCCAAGATTTTGAGAAAGGTGCTCAGATCTCTACCCGAGAGATTCCATGCCAAAATCACCATGATTGAGGAATCAAAGGACATCGACAAGATTCCTCTAACAGAGCTGGTTGGTAATCTACAGAACTATGAGTTAGGTTTAACAAGAATTGGCAAGTCAGGTAAAGGCAAGAGCATGGCATTGAAAGCCAAGAGCAGTGATAATGATAAGTCTTCAGACAATGAAGATTCTAAGATGAAGTCCTACATCACCAGGCAGTTCAAGAAGTTTATGAAGAATGCAAATGGAAAGGGCTTCGACAAGGACTGTAGGCAATCCAGTTCTTCTCAGTTCAAGAGCCAAGACAAAGGGAAGAAGAATGCTAGGGATGGCATTCAGTACACTGTTCCTTCAGGACCAAAGTGCTTTAGGTGTCAAGGCTTCGATCACATGAAATAGGAGTGCCCCACATATCTCAAGACCATTGGGAAAAGCAAGGCACTTGCTGCTACTTTAAGCGACACTGAGCTTGAGGATGATTCCGATAATGAGGATGACGGAATCCTGAATGTCTTCACTGCCACTGTCAATCCTACTGAGGGGATTGTTGAAGATGTGGATGAAAAAGAGGAATTGGTGGAGTCCAAGTTTGAGAAGATGGATGAACAGGATGACATCCACACAGTCTATGCAAAGTTATACAAGTTCTTAGAAAAGCATGAGAAAATGTATGGGTTGGCCTCCAAGAAGCTTAGTGATGTGGAGCTTGAGCGAGAAGAGCTTTCCACAAAGTTTGATGAAGCCAATCAGACTATTGGAGCACTGAGATTTGAGAATAATTTATTGGCTGAGAAGACCAAGAAGCTTGAAGCGGAGCTATTCCAAGTTAGAGCTTAATTGGGGAGGACTTCAAGTGCAAAGTTTGATGAGATGCTTAGTCTTTAGAAATCTGCTTTTGATCGAATCGGTTTAGGGTATGATTTCTCTTCTCCTAGTATTGCTTCTACTAGTTCTACTATTTTTGTTTCTCCTACTAATAATGTTGAAATTGAGAACACTAATGTCAAAACTGATTTAGCTAGTGAGAACATAGACAGGGGTAAATCTATCTTAGAAGCGCCCCCTAAGCAGGATAAGAAAGAAGTTAAAAACCCTAGGTCTAAAAAGGCTAACTCTCAAAAGCCTAAACAGAAGAAGCAGCATCTCTATCATCACTGTGGAGCAGCCGGTCATACTCGACCCAATTGCTATAAGTAGTTAGCCAGAATCAGGAAACCAGAATCAGTTTCCATCATATTTTGCTCCTTTTGGAGATCTTCTCAAAGCCCTCGTGTTCCTTTCGAACTTGAACGGTTTCACTTCTTCCCCCTCACCACCGGATCAAGGGTTTGCTAGACAGAAAGGTTCTTCCAAGGTGTAGAAGGAAAAGGGCTCCAAGTGATTCTATCACTATTTCTCTCTCTCCCTTCTTGTTTTTGTTTGCATTACTTATGTGTTTTGCTTTATTTTTTTTTAGTTAGTCTAGTTTTTATGCTTTGATTTGTTTAACATGTTTTTGTTTGTTTTCAATTTTGCTTATTTTGTTTTTCATGAAAATATAAAAAAAAAATTGAAAAATCAGAAAAATACAAAAACAGTGTGTGTTATGTGTACATTGGTATTTGTGTACCTTAGATGGCCATTGAAACAAAGTTTTCTAAACTTTGTATCTTTTGTAGCTTAGATGAGCATCTTTATGCACAACTAAGCAAGTGAGTTTTGTGGCTCGTGTTTGTGATGAGTAAGATTAAGTAATCTCTTGTACTTAACACTCGTATCACTCTTTTTGATGGGAAGGACTAGAAAATCCTAAGAGAAAGGCATAAATAACCATTTCACCACTGTTGCCCACCAATCATAAAATAACATCTATATGCTTCGACATAGCAAAAGTGCAATGTCAATGACATTTGTATGCTTCGGCATAGAGAAAGTGCAATGTCAAAAACTTAACATCATTGGATATTTCTTTTCTATCTCTTATAAGCCCATGCATGGTCTGCTTAAAAGAAAAATATGCAAAAAATAAAAATAAAAAGCAAAAAGAATAAAACGCTTTAAATATGATTACAAGTGTGTATTCTAGGAGATGTGGGAGTTATAGGATGTACCTCAAAGGTGTAGTCCCCATCAAACAATTATGATTATGTGTGAGTTAAAGTGATTTTCTCATATTTCAAATCATCATAACATGTATACACTTATGCAATCTTGCGATGTTAAAGTGATTTGCTACTCTTGATACATGTGCAGATATAATGTAATTTGGCCATCACAAGGTTTACATGTGTTAATGTATGCTTACTAAACTGTCTTAACTTGTTTTTGAAATATAAAATTAGTTAGACTTGTTTAATGTGTGTGTATGTTTTGGGATCAAAATGCTTGACATTTTTCTTGTTGAGAGATTTTTTTGAGAGATTATAATGTTGTTTGGATCCTTGGTTGAGTTGCTTGTTTGATTGCATTCATATCTGTGTTTTTCCCTTCTTGAAAAATTGTTTTTAAGCAATCTCGACACCTCCTCAACACCCCTTGACACTTGGCTTATCTATTGAGATCTTCAGCTATTTTTTATTGCAATCTCGACACCTCTCGACAGCCGGGTGGATCGATCAACAAACTTTCTGGATACTCGATAGCTCCTCGACAGCTAAGTGGATCGATTGAGCTTCTTTATAAACTTTTTTGTTGAATTGTTCCTCGACAGAACCTTGACGATGGCTCGATAGCTGGACACGCGTTTAAACCTTGACACGTCCTCAACACATCTCGATCGATTGAGCTTTATGAGGTTCCTATTTAAGTGTTGTTCGTGATTTCTTCTCATTTTTCTCGATCTCTCTCTCGACAAAACCATCTCCTCACCTTCCAAACACTCACTTCTCTCTCAAAACCTTCAAACCCACGTGATTGTCGGCATTTCCTTGCTTCAAATCACTTGGTATGATCTCTTTTTCTCTCATTATTCATGAATTTAGACCTAGGTTTTGGGGTTTTTGAAAAAATTTTGGGGTTTTTCAAAATTTTTGAGTTTTTGTTGAAATTTTGAGATGGGTCTTTGTTTAAATGATCTTTAAACCTCATGCATTGCATCACATGGCATTATAATAGTATTATCATGCATTTAGATGTGTGCAACTGATTATATGCTGGTAGATTGGATTGGGCTGAGCCCATGATGTTTTTTATACTGCATGTCACATGTTCATGCATTTCCATGCATACGTTCTTTTCCTTCAATATATCTTGATATATTTGAATTTTTTTTGGGACTTTTCTGATTGTCTCTCTATCTACCTCTCTCTTCTGTTTGCATTAGTTTGTGTTTATGGCACCCAAACGCAAGTCTACTTCGTCTCGGAACCCTCTTCGTTCTAGGGCATCCACTTCGTCTGATCCTACTCCTTCATCTGTTCGGTTCCATGATGAGGATGCCCGAAAGGCCTTCTTGGAAAACTTTTCTTGACATGGCATTCATTCTAAATACCAAGTCATCCTGGCAGACTTCGCCAACACTGACCTACCCACTGTCATTCACAGTCGAGGTTGGGAGTCACTGTGTGACATCTCGGTCACATGTCCATCCATGCTAATCCAGGACTTTTACTCCAACATGCATGGATTTGATTTTTGAGTACCTTATTTTATCACTCGCGTTCGAGGTACGCACATTGTTGTCACACCGCAGATTGCTGCGGATGTGCTTTGCGTCCCTAGGGTAGAGTTTCTTGACTACCCTGGTTGTGAGCGCCAATTCACTTACTGTTCGGGCATTGCAAAAGGCCCTCAATTTTTGTTGTCCCTTCTTGAGCATCTTACTATAGATTTTCCTTCTCATTTTATTCTTTCTATCATAGATGTCTATAGAGATAGGCGTCCCGTGATAAGCTCATCTTCCTTTCCAACGTCTGACCACTTTACCTACATGTGTGCCATAGATACTACTACCGATAAATAGAGCAAGGCGCAGTTTAGGTCGAGGCAGTCTGGGTCAACAGCTCCTCCCACCCATTCGGCTCCATCCCGATCTGCTCCATCCACATCCGCTCCCTCCTTTTCTTTGAGTGATGTGACTCTCAGGGACATCATGACGCAGCTTTAGCGCATGGATGCTCGCCTTGATACACTCTCTACTGAGCTGTATCAAGTGAACATCTGCGTCGGCCGTATTGTACGATGGCAGGTGGTCATGGGTGGCTTTGTTTCTGAGACTTCTCCTCCACCTATTCTAGAGGCTTTTGAGGCTAAGGATGAGGATGTTGTTGATGATGCTACTGCTTCCAAGGATGATGATGATAGAGATGCTAGCTCTTCCGGTACAGATGAGATGTCTACTTGACACTCTTACCCTTTGTCACTCGTGACAAAAAGGGGGAGTAATTTTGATATTAGAGTAGTCTATCTTAGGGGGAGAGTTAGTATAGGAAAATTTTGTTAGAGGGAGTGTTGATATGTTTTGAGGGATATAGTGACAGTTCCCCTTTTGATGCACGGCTCCCAAGTACGTGATTAACCAATTGCACAAATCCTAGTACGCGACTTCAATCACCAACTAAGAAGGTTGTTGGCTGTAAAGTTTTTCAGTTCATCCATACAATGAAGATCAAGAAGATGCTTGGTCACAAAACCCTATAGTGCACATACACAGCAACTTCTTTAAGAGAAAGAGATGAACTAGGGCAAGAACTTTGTCTCCGGTCACAATTTGCTTGAACAGAGTTTGCTCAATGCTTATGCAACTTGTGAACAGTTTGATGGCCTTTAAAACAATCATTTTATATGTCTAGGGTTAGGAGAAAAGAAAGCCCAAAGACACATTCACGAATCTCAAGAAAATCAGATCAGAATTCTAAAATTCTTAATCATCGACAGATAGGAGGTGTCGAGTAACTATCGAGTAGGTGTCGAGAAGTTGTCGAGCTAGTTGTTGAGTTTTAGTAATTCTGCATTTTTACCTTGTTTTCTTGGACAGACTTGAAGACTTCAACACTTGATCTTGAAACATGGTTTCTTGAAGTATTTAAACACATCCTAAATCTACCCATTTACAAGTAAAGTGCGTTTTGTCAAATGATAAGCCAGTTACATAAAATCATGACATATGTTCTTAAAATGTGAAACACATATGTCCTAACAATCTCCCCCTTTGGCAATCTGTGACAAAACCACAACAAACAAATTAGCATATGAGAGAAGTCATAAATCACTCAACTTATATTCACTTGTTGAATACAATAAAATCTATCCTAACACAAACTCTTGAAAAACTTTGCAAGAAGAGAGTTTATGGCAAGTAGACTTTGACAACCTATATTTCTGAAAAGCTTTAAACAATACTCATCAAGACATTTTTGTGTGAAATAGAAATAATAGATTGCATACAAGTATAAGAAACATGTGTATAAAAAGAGAAAAGAAACAACATATGTAAGGGTAGGTGAAAGAAACATACATCCACATATAAAGAGAATAAGTACAATGTATGTGTAAAAGTGGTCGCAAGACCTAATGTACAAGAACAATGTATCTATAAAAGAAAGAAAAGAAAAGATACATAATAGCCTCACTACATCCCTCAAAACATATCAACACTCCCCTTAACAAAATGGTCCTATACTAACTCTCCCCCTAAGATAGACTACTCTCATATCCAAAACTACTTCCCCTTTTTGTCATGAGTGACAAAGGGTAAGAGTGTCAAGTAGACATCTCATCGGTAGAGCTAGCATCTCCATCATTATCATCAGAATTAGAATCCAAAGAAGGTGGTGAAGAAGTAGCCTCGAGAGCAAATCTACCCATGGTCACCTGTCATCGTGTAATACGGACAACACGAACTTTCATCTGATACATCTCTGTAGAGAATGTATCTAGACGAGCATCCCTGCACTGAAGCTACGCCATGATGTCTCCTAGTGACACATCGCTCATAGAAGAGGAGGGCGCAGATGTGGATGGAGCAGAACGGGATGGAGATGAATGGGAGGGAGGAGCTGCTGAATCCGACGACCTTGATCGAAACTGCGCCTCACTAAGTTTAATGGTAGCGTAGTCTATGGCACACATGACAGAAAAACGGTCGGAAGAGGGAAAAGGAACAGAAAAATGGCGTAAGATCCTCATGATAGCGAAAGGAAAGATGAGCTTATCATGGGATGCCGAATCAAGATGAACATCTATAATAGAAAAAATGAAATGAGAAGGGAAGTCTATAGTAAGATGCTCAAGAAGAGACAACAAAAATCAAGCACGAGGCTCTGTGATGGAGTTATAGTGAGAGAGTGGATGAAGTACAAAAGTCATCACCATGCTAATGAATCTAGGACCTTTAGCAAAAGGCCTACATGGTGTAAACTGACGATCACCCCAATCAGAAGGGCGCTCGTATAAAGCAGCCATGAGCTCATCTTTGGACATAGTTCGCAAACCCTCACAACTAGGATAGTCAGGAAACTCTATCCTAGAAACCTAAAGCACATCCGTAACAAGCTGCGGTGTGACAGGAATGCATGTACCTCGAATGCGAGTGAAGAAAAGAGGTACTGAACGATCAATCTCGTGCATGTTAGAGTAAAACTCCTAGATAAGCATGAGAGGACAAGTGACCGGGATGTCACATAGTGACTCCCATTCCCGACTTTGAATGACAATGGGAAGGTCAGTGTCGGCCAAGTCCGCCAGAATGACTTGGTGTTCCGAATGAACACCTCCTCTAGAAAAGTTCTCCGAGAATGCCTTGTGGGCATCATCATCACGGAACCGAAGAGAGAGAGCAGCAGAATCAGAAGATGAAGAAGCTCCGTAATGAAGAGGGTTCCGAGTCGGAGTAGATTTACGCTTAGGTGCCATAGACACAACAAACGTAAACAGAAAGAGAGGGAGAGAAAGAAAGACAATCAAAAACGTCCCAAGCAATTCAAATATACCAAGTATATTGAAAAGAGAGTACGTATGCATAGGAAATGCATGAACACGTGACATGCAAAAGAAATTGCATCATGGGCTCAGCCTAATCCAAACCTATCAACACACAAACAATTACACACATCTAAATGCATAACAATACTATTATAATGCTAATGTGATGCAATGTATGAGATTTTAAACTCATTTAAGTGAAAACCCATCCCAAAATTTTAACTATAACTCATCAATTTTGAAAACCCCAAAATTTTTCAAAAACCCCAAAACCTAGGTTTCAAAACATGAAATGCATGAATAATGAGAGAAAAGAAGCTTACCAAGTGAAGAAAATCTTGAAAAAGCTTGAAGAAAACTTAAGAATCAAGATTGGAGTGAGATGAGATTGTTTGGGAGAGAAAAAGAGAGAGCTATCGAGAGAGAGATTGAACGAAATGGGGTTCAGATCGCACGAGGAGATTTAAATAGTGCCTCAGTAAATCTCAACAGATGAAGGTGTCTAGAGGTGTCAAGCCATCTATCGAGGAAGGTGTCGAGAAAATGGTCTTCGATAGATACAGGTATCGAGGAGGTGTCGAGGAACAAATCAACAGATACAAGAACAGAAGCTCGATCGATCCACCAGGTGTCGAGAAGCTATCGAAGAGGCAGGAACTTTCTCGTTCGATCTAGCAGGTGTCGAGATTGTGATAAGAAAAAGATGAATAAGCTCGACAGACAGCAAGGTATCGAGGAGGTGTCGAGCTAGCTTTTAAAAGCAGTTTTTCGAGAAGTGAAAAACACAGACATGAATGCAGTCCAACATGCAACTCAACCAATGATCCAATCAACATATTAAGCTCTCAAAATCATCTCTCAATAAAAATTTTAAGCACATGGATCTTCAAAAACACACACACACACTAAACAAGTCTAACCGATTTTATTTTTAAAAAAAAAAACAAGTCAAGACAGTTTAGTGAGTACACATTAACACATGTAAAACCTTGTGATGGCCAAATCACATTGTACTTGCACATGTATCAAAAGTAGCAAAGAATATTGCGTGTTGTGTGTGAAAAACATCACAAGATTGCATAAGTGTATACATGTTATGACGATTTGAGATATGAGAAAATCACTTTAACTCACACTTAATCATAATTTCTTGATGCGGACTATCACCTTCGAGGTACATCCTATAACTTCCACATCTCCTAGAATACATGCTTGCAATCATATTTAAAGCATTTTTTTATCTTTTTACTTTTTATTTTTATTTTTTGCATATTTTTCTTTTAAGCAAATCATGCTTAAGCATATAAGAGATAGAAAAGAAATACCCAATGATGGTAAGCATTTGACATTCCAATTTTGCTATACCAAGGCACACAAATGTCATTGACATTGCACTTTTGCTATGTCGAAGCATATAGGTGTCATATTATGATTGACGGGCAACAATGGTGAGATGGTTATTTATGCCTTTCTTTTAGGATTTTTTAATCCTCCCGTCAAAAAGAGTGATACGAGTGTTAAGTACAAGAGATAACTTAATCTTACTCATCATAAACAAGAGCCACAAAACTCACTTGCTTAGTTATGCATAGAGATGCTCATCTAAGCTACAAAAGATATAAAGTTTAGAAAACTTTGTTTCAATGGCCATCCAAGGTACACAAGTACCAATGTACACAAAACACACACTGTTTTTGTATTTTTTTTTATTTTTCAAATTTTATTTTTATTTTTATTTTATATGAAAAACAAAACAAAGTAAAACTGAAAAATAACCAAACAAAAACATGTTAAACAAAGCAAAACATAAAAACTAGACTGAATCAAAACTTGAAAGCAAAACACACAACAAAATGCACACACAAAAACAAGAAGTGAGAAAGAGAAAAGTGATAGAATCACTTGGAGCCCTTTTCCTTCCACACTTTGGAAGAACTTTTACGACTAGTAAACCCTTGAATCGGTGGTGAGGGGGAAGAATTAAAACCATTCAAGTTCGAAAGGAACATGAGGGCTTTGAGAATATCTCCAAGGGGAGCAAGAGAGGATTGAAGCTGATTCTGGCTTCTAGATGCTATCGTGTCGTTGCTCTGTTGAGTGGCTAGTCACTTATAGCAATTTGGTCGAGTATGACCGGCAACTCAACAATGATGATAGAGATGCTACTTCTTCTGTTTAGGCTTTTAAGAGTTAGCCTTTTTAGCCCTAGGGTTTTTTACATCTTTTCTTCTCAAGCTTAGGGGTGCTCCTAAGATAGATTTACCTTTGTCTAAGTTCTCACTAGCTAATTCAGTTTTAATCTCATTATTCTCTATTTTAACATTATTAGTAGGAGGAACAAAAACAATAGTACTAGTAGAAGCAATATTAGAGGAAGAGAGATCATACCCTAAACTTGTTCAATCTGAAACAGATTTCTGAATGTTGAGCATCTCGTCAAGCTTTGCACTTAAAACCCTTTCCAATTGAGCTCTGACTTGAAATAGCTCCACTTCAAGCTTCTTGGTCTTCTCAGCCAAGAAATTATTCTCGAACCTCAGTACTCCAATAGTCTGATTAGCCTTATCAAACTTTGTGGAAAGCTCCTCACGGTCAAGTTCCACATCACTGAGCTTCTTGGTGGTTAGCCTATACAGTTTCTCATGCTTCTCAGAAAGCTTGTACAGTTTTGCATAGGCTGTATGGATGTCATCTTGATCATCCATCTTCTCAAACTTGGATTCCACCAATTCCTCTTCTTCAACCACATTTTCAACAATCCCATTAGTAGGATTAACAGTGGCAGTGAAGGCATTCAAGATTCTGTCATCCTCATTGTCGGAATCATCCTCAGGCTCGATGTCGCTCAAGGTAACAGTAAGTGTCTTGATGTTCCCAATGCTCTTGAGATATGTAGGACATTCATGTTTCATGTGACCGAAGCCTTAACACCCAAAGCACTTAGGTCCTGCGGGAACAGTATACTGACCACCATCTCTAGCATACTTCTTCCCTTTGTCTTGACTCTTGAACTGAAAGGAACTAGATTGCTTATGATCCTTGTCAAAGCCTTTTCCATTGGCATTCTTTATAAACTTCTTGAACTGCCTGGTGATGTAGGACTTCATCTTGGAATCTTCATCCACGAAAGACTTATCTATGTCACTACTCTTGGCCTTCAAAGCCATGCCCTTGCCTTTACCCGACTTGCCTATTCTTATTATCCCTAGCTCATAGGTCTGCAAGTTTCCAACCATCTTAGTTAAAGGAATCTTGTTAATATCCTTTAATTCCTCTATCATCGTGATCTTGGCATGGAATCTCTCGGGTAGAGATCTGAGCACCTTCCTTACAATTTTGGGTTCAGGAATGGTTTCCCCAAGATTGAAGGTTGAGTTCACTATGTCCTTTAGCTTGGCATAGAACTCATCGAATGACTCATCCTCCTCCATCTTTATCTGCTCAAAGCTTGTAGTGAGCCTCTGAATCTTTGAATCCTTGACAGCCTTTATACCCTCATAGGTTGTCTGGAGGATGGTCCATGCTTCCTTAGTAGTTTCAATAGAGGATATCTTCTTGAACTCCTCATTGGTGACCGCACTGAATAAAGCATTCAATGCCTTGCTGTTGAAGTTTGCTGCGTTGATCTTGGCTTCATCCCAATCGGCTGGCGCTTCCTTTGGCTTAGTCCAGCCAATCTCGATAGCTTGCCACACCTTTTCATCTAAAGACTGCAAGAAAACTCTTATGCGTACCTTTTAGTATGCATAGTTAGTGCCATCAAATAAAAGAGGTATAATTAATAACTGTCCTCTATCCATGACAAACAGGGGTCAATAGATCAACACAACAAAGATTAAACCTAATCAGAGTGTGCCTGCTCTGATACCACTTGATAGGCCAAAAACGAATTGATCCCCTTGTGATTAATTAATTGATTAATTAGCCACGTTTATTAATTAATCAAATTAACATGCAAAGCGTGTGGTAGCATAAACAAATCAGCAAACAACTAAATATGCAGCGGAAAATAAATGACACGGTGATTTGTTTACGGATGGGGAAAACCTACATGGTAAAAACCCCACCGGGTGATTTTCAGGTCACAATTCCCGAAACTCCACTATGATCACAACAAGCGGTTACAAGTAAAGGAATCCCAAGTACCTTACCAACCTACAGTTGAACCCTTACCCAAATACCTAATTGGACTTATTATGTAGTGACAGTTCCCCTTTTGATGCACGTCTCCCGAGTACGTGACTAACTAATTGCGCGGATCCTAATACGTGACTTCAATCACCAACTAAGAAGGTTGTTGGTTGCAAATTTCTTCAGTTCATCCACACGATGCAGATCAAGAAGATGCTTGGTCACAAAACCCTACGGTGCACATACACAGCAACTTTTTCAAGAGAAAGAGATGAACTAGGGCAAGAACTTCGTCTCCAGTCACAATTTGCTTGAACAAAATTTGCTCAATGCTTGTACAACTTGCGAACAGTTTGACGGCCCTTAAAACAATCCTTTTATATGTCTAGGGTTAGGAGAAAAGAAAGCCCAAAGACACATTCACAGATCTCAAGAAAATCATATTAGAATTCTGAAATTCTTAAACCTCGACAAATAGGAGGTGTCGAGCAGTTGTTGAGCAGGTGTCGAGCACACGAGCTGAACAGCTTTCCTAAACCTCGACACATGCTAGCTGTCAAGTTTTAGTAATTCTGCACTTTCAACTTGTTTTCTTGGACAGACTTGAAGGCTTCAACACTTGATCTTGAAACATAGTTTCTTGAAGTATTTAAACACATCTTAAATCTATCCAATTACAAGTAAAGTGTATTTTGTCAAAGAATAAGCCAATTACATAAAATCATGACATATGTTCTTAACATGTGAAACACATATGTACTAACAGATTGCCAAAGGGGGAGATTGTTAGGACATATGTGAGTCACTTGTTAGAACATATGTCACTACTTTATGTAATTGGCTAATCCTTTGACAAAACGCACTTTACTTGTAATTGGGTAGATCTAGGATGTGTTTAATGCTTCAAGAAACCTTGTTTCAAGTCCAAGTGTTAAAACCCTGCAAGTTTGTCCAAGATTCAAGCTGAGAAAGTGCCTGTCATTAAAGCTCGACAACTAGCATCTATCAAGCTTTAAGAGCTGTTCCAGCCCCGTGGCTTGACAGTAGCTCGATAGATAGCTATCTGTCGAGGTTTATGAAAAATAGAGTTTTAGTTTTGTTTTGACTCCAATCCGTGATTATGTGTTTGGGCGTTCTTTTCTCACAACCTTAGACATATAAAAGGATTATTTTAAGGACCATCAAAGGTGACATAAGTGGCACATTGTAACCGGAGACAGAATTTGCCCTAGTTCATCTCTCTTGTGAAGAAGTTGTTGTGTTTGTACACCGTAGGATTTTGTGACCAAACATCTTCTTGATCTTCATCGTCTGGATGAACTAAAGAACTTTGCAGCCAATAACCTTCTCTAGTTGGTGATTGAAGTCGCGTACTGGGATCCGTGCAATTGGTTAGTCAGGTACTAGGAGCTGTGCATCAAAAGGAGAGATTGTCACTACAGAACAAGTCCAATTGGGTATTGGGGTAAGGGTTCAACTGTAGGTTGGTATAAGGTACTGTAATTCCTTTACTTGTAACCGCTTGTTTTGATAATAGTGAATTCTCGGGAGTGGTGACCTTAAAATCACCCGGTGGGGTTTTTGCCGTGTTGGTTTTCCCCATTCATAAACAAATTACCATGTCAATTTAATTTCTACTATACTTAGTTTAATTGGTGATTTGTTTGTACTACCACGTGCTTTGTATGTTAATTTGATTAATTAATAAACTTGGCTAATTAATCAATTGATTAATTACAAGGGGTCAATACGTTTTTGGCCTATCAGTAGTTGGTGGGATTGGCTTGGATCTCCGATGGTGGTGTAGATCGGGTGATTGTGGCTGCCATGACAAGTGACATTTAGGGTAGAGATGGCCAGCACTGGCCAAGGTTGGTGGTGGTGGTGTGTTTGGTTTCTTAATTTTTTTTGGGTAATTAAATTATTTTTTTATTTTTTTTATACAAGATAGAATTTCTACTCTAACCTAATCTACACTTGGGTAATTAATTAAGAAAAGACATAATGAGAGGATTTAATTAAATAAGAAGAGAAGTGGCAAATTTTTATTAGTAGAACATAGAGTGATACAGGAAAAGTGGAATAGAAGATTTTGATTCCAAACGAATGAGTTCAGATTTCTTTGAGTATTTAACTATTCCCTTAAGGATATGCGGTCCTCCTATCCCACACGCTTCAGGTTATTATAGAAAAAAAAAATCTCATGGAATGGTCCCAAGATACTGGCAAGAAGTTTCGAATCCAGAATCTCATGATAGAGTCATAATCTATTTTAGACCTTAAAAATAATTTAAAATATATACCATTTTAGTCCTCTATTCCTTTATATGGATTGCTTATATGACTAATGGAGGGCCTACATGCCTTTTTTTTTTTTTTTTTTTTTTTTTTTTTTTTTTTTGTGTGTGTGTGTGTTTGTGTGCAAAAATATGCATGTGTTTCCTAAATTTTGGTTCAGATTATATTTTAATCTATGATATTTATTTTTATTTTTCTTATAATCCTCATAAATATATATATATATATAAAAGAGACATACCTTTCTTTTTTTGACAAAAAGAAAAAGACATACCTAATTAATCTTTTCGTTCCCTTCCCATTATCATATGGCTAACGAAGTGGTGATATAACCTCTTTTTTACTTGGTTTTGACCATAAATGGTTGGGCAAAATGCGGCCAAACAATGAAAATCATAAGCCACAATAATCTTTTATATATTTCCAATAAAACATAAACATAAAAAATTAAAATTAAAAAGGCAATTAATAATTGGTTGAGAAAACAAACAATTAGAGGAAGTTTTGATCTCCAACAACAATCACTCTTTCTCTCTCTTAGTCTTAGGTTGAGAGAGAGAGAGAGAGAGATGACTGCAAGATCGAATTTTGTAAGCAAGTAATATAATGGAAAAGAAAAAAAAAAAAGACTAACTTGAGCACTAAAATATTTTAGGAAAAAAAAATCACATAAGCAAGCATAAAAATAAAATATTTCAGGAATAAAATAATTTTTTACAATTTTTTTAAAATACGGTACATATTTTATTTTATTCCTTATATATATATATATATATATATATAAAGTTCTATTCTCATACTTGAAATTCCACTTTCATCGATGTCTCTAAATAAAATATATATTTTAGGGGTGAAAATAGAACCTAAATTTCTAAACTATTATTTAGGGAACAAAAGGATATAGTAAGGTTTAATTTCTATCTCAAAATATCATTAAACTTTTGTATATATCCCTGAAACTTAACAAGAGGGGACAAAAGGACCAAATGTATAACATTTGTCAACTACGGATTTTTGGGGACAAACTGGGAGAAAATGGGCAAATGCTCCTTTCAAAAAAAAAAAAACCCAGCATTTTGCCCCCTTTCCCAAACTAATTAGGGAAATGCCCTTCTTTTGAAACTCAATTTTCTCAAAATCAAGTTATAAAAAAAAAAAAATTCTGGAGCCCTATAGTGGCATTTTAAGGAGCCTATAGTGATGTTTTAAGGACCTATAGTAGCGTTTTTTAACTCAATCTTCATAAAGTCGAGTTCCATGCAAATGTTTTTCTTTTTTTTTACCTATAACTCGATTTCATGGAGATCAAGTTACAAAACGCCACTATAGGTCTTTAAAACGTCACTATAGGCTCATTACAAACGCCACTATAGGGCTGAACTCGATTTTGAGAAAATCGAGTTTCAAAAAAGGGGCATTTCCTTAATTAGTTTGGAAAAGATGGCAAAATGCTGAATTGTTTTTCTAAAAAGGGCAAAGGCCAATTTTTTCCGGACAAACCGTATCATCATTTTGGGGTCTTAGCAACATGTGTTTTGATGTATATGAGACTTGGGATGATGCATGTGCAAGAGCGAGGCGCTTTATTTCATTTTTCCATTTTAGAAGTAGTCATCAATCATAGAATTCTAAGTGTAATTGGTCACCTTTTGCTGCACATCGAGAAGTCATAGAGAACTACATCAATGGTTTTCAGAAAAATTCTTCTAGTTGATGATGAACCTTTGGATAAATGGTCAAGGGTGATATTTGAACCATACTATTGAGTGGAGCTGTATGGAAGATGCAGAATGTTAGGCCAGACCCAGATTTGAAGAGAAATTTGATTTCGGTAGGATAGCTTAATAGGAAAGGCAAGTACTTTTGTGGGTGGTAAATACAAAGTCACCAAATAAAACATGGTCATGGCTCGTGGATAGAAGATGTGCACTCTCAATATGATGACCAAAATTAAGAAGATTCAAGTATGTGCATATATAGCACGATTATACAGTTAATCATGTGAGTAAGATTCAAGAATGTGCATATATAGTAAAGATTTTGAGAGGATTTAATGTCTTGGACGTGTCAGTTGGGTAAAATATCATGGGAAAGGATGAAGTGTTAACATGACAAGCAAAATAAAGAATATTATTTTGATTTCTAGGACTATAACGTAGTTTAATTTTAATCTTATAAAATATGTTCGGCGGTAATAAAAGTTATTACATTATTATGAAATATGGTTGAAGGCGATTAGGAAGTAAACTAAAAATTGAAATAGATCATGATGGTGTCAAGTGGCTATTCTCCGAGAAATAATTAGGTCCGCTAGGAGGACTGCTAATGTGGTCCTCCTTGACCTCCCAACCAATAAAATACTCTTATTTATGTAAATGTGTTATCACCTGGTAATTTTTATTTTTTATTCCTTGTGTTGATTAGGAGGTTCACTCACACATTTGCATAAATAACATTATCTCATTGGTTGGGAGAACCACATCAACAATCCTCCTGGTGGGCCCATTAATTTCTCATATTCTCTCCTTGGTCCAATTAGCTATCCTTTATTAAAGACTTTAATAAATTATATAATTTTCTTTACTCGGAATGTTGATCCTTTGAACAAACGCATTTTTTATTCTACCATTTTTTTTTTTTATAAATTATTCTAAGATAGATGTAGCTTTAGTTACATATGCTAAGGAGACAATGAGCCCTCGATTTGGCTTGAGGTAAATTCCTTCTTTTATCCTCTCCATTGTAGACTCTGATTCTTTATAAATACATTTTATTGTTTTAAATTTTAAAAAATAAATCTTCAATTTTTAAAAAGTTTAATTAATGCCATGAACTTTTCTAATCATTTGAATTCACGGCCCTTAAGTGCCACAGTTAACTAAAAGTAACCAAAAATCGCATGAATTGTGGCTAAAAGCCTAAAATCCATGCATATATATTTGGTGTGAAATTATAATTATAAGAGCTGTAGTACACTATATGATAAGTGTGAATTATATAATAATCAGTAATTTATTTTTTCTCACCTAAATATTTATAATAAATAGAAATATTACAATTTTTTTGGTTGAGTAAATATTAAAATGATTAATATATTTTACTTTAAGATACAGAAGTATTTTATATATAAAAAAATACTACTCTAAACTAAACAATAAAGATTTTAAAAAAAAAATTTAAACTACTACCTAACTAAAATTGGTTTTTTCTTCATATATATATTTTTTTGTTTTTTTGTTTTATTTTTTGTTTTTGAGGAACTGGTTTTTTCTTCTTTGGCATAAGAAACTAAAATGGTTTTTTATTTTGTTTATAAGAATCTAGTAACCATAATTAGTTAAAACTTTTTTTTAAAGTCCAAAATACTTAAAACTTTTCCAATCATTTGTAATTAAAATGTGAAAAAGGCTATTTGTATTAAGGTTTTAGTTTAATATGTGAAAAAGACATAATAAGAGACACCATCCAATTAAAATGTGAAAAAGACTTTTCCAATCATTTGTATTAAAGTTTTGTAATTAAAAATTAGAAAAAGGCTATTTGTATTAAAGTTTCTTTGGCTGGCTAGGGTTTAGGGGTTTTCCTTGAACACGCCGCCTGTAGAATATCGTACCTAGCTTAGTCTAGGTTTCTATCACCCTTTAGCCTCCTTGGAGACTAGTAGGACAGACTGTACTGTGAGTAGCGTTACGTGATGAGGCAGTGGTTGGGTTGGAAGAGATATAATGGCTGGTTTAGATGAGATGTGGGCAAAATTTTCTCTGTCAGAGGAGGAAGAACGTGGGGCTGAGGTTTCACAACAGAAGGAGTTGGTTGTTCATAGGCTGGCGGGTAAGTTTCTCACAAAGCGTGTGTTGAACATGGATGTCGTTGCTCGCACGTTTAAACCCTTTTGGAAACCTATTGGAGAACTTAAGATTCGTGACATTGGGGACAATATCTTACTGTTCGAGTTTGATGATGCCCTTGATCTGGAGCGTGTTCTTGAATACGAACCTTGGTTGTTCGACAGGAACCTGGTGGTTTTTCAAAGGACTGCTGATGCTAAATCGGCATTGTCACTTGACTATTCATCCACCACCTTTTGGATGCAAATCCACAATATTCCACTAAACCTTGTCACCCAGGAGATGGGAGAATCAATTGGTAATATGTTGGGCTCAGTGTTGCAGGTGGCCGACCCCGAAGACGACGGCACAGGGGGTGAGTTTTTAAGGGTGAGAATTAAAATCGATATTTCACGGCCATTGCCAAGGTGCTGTAAGCTTTGGAATGATGGTAAACTTGTGGCCTGGGTGGGCTTGAGATTTGAGCGACTTCCTAACTTTCGCTACTGGTGTGGGAGAGTTGGTCATAGGGAGAGGGATTGTGAGGTTTGGCTGAGTAGTATGGGACGTTTGCGAAGGGAAGATCAGCAATATGGTGATTGGCTTAGGGCAGAGGCAATCAAAGCATCAAGGAAGATAGTGACTATGATTTCAGGAGCTGCTCGCAGCCAAGTTCCGTGGGCAAAGCATAAGCAACGACAAGCCAATGGACTCGGCACTAGGGGTGGAATGGCTGCTCAAACAATCTCTTCTACTGGATCGGGTCTCAAGTCACAGGGGGAGTACAGAGGAGATAAGGATGTTGTAGTATCCAAACCGGTGGCACCCATAATTGAGGAGGTTGGGTGTGGGAACACTTCAGATAGTGAGAGCATGGCGACTAGCAACTATAGGGTGCTTGTGGAAGAACAATTCGTGAGATTGGAACAGAATATAGTGAACCTATCCATTGGGGAAGATACGAATCACCAAGAGCTTGGGAGAAAACTTACAGGTAAGGGCACTCATGTGGTGTGTGGTGTTCAACCAAGTTCCCTGGATGATAAATCTGCCACCTCTAAGCCAACACCATAATCTACAAGGGGATGGAAAAGATTAGCACGTGAGGTGGAAAATTATGGGCATGGGTCAAAAGAGGGGTGTGGGACTGATGTGGAGGGATTAAAAAATGTTTTTGGGAAATGTGGTATGGACATGGAGATTGATGTACTGTTTGAGGGGAAGAAGCATTGCTTGGAAGGTGGTAGTCAGGTGGAAGACCAAAATTCTAAGGTGGTTGCTGGGTCCCAGCACCACCGTGCACAATGAGTTGCCTTAGTTGGAACTGTCGTGGGCTTGGGAACCCACAGACAGAGGACGAAGTAGTTGCTCTTGTGACTACAAAAGATCCCAAGTTGGTTTTCTTAATGGAAACCAAAGCTGATAAACCTATTTTGGAAAGGGTTGGTAGACGGATTCAATTTACTAATCTTTTCTTTGTTCCTCGTATTAATTCAGGTGGTGGTCTTGCATTATATTGGAAATCTGAGCTTGTTGTGGATGTTCAGTCTTATTCAAATCGCCACATAGATGCTTTTATCAACCATGGAGCGGATGACGCTTGGCATTTCATAGGTTTCTATGGAGACCCTGAGACTGCCAGCTGGGAAAACTCCTGGTCTTTACTTCGAGAGTTGAGCCGCCGTTCAGCCTTGCCTTGGGTATGTATGGGGGATTTCAATGAAATTTTGTTTGTTGATGAGAAACTGGGTTGGTTGGATAGGCCAGAGAGACAAATACAAAGTTTTAGGGATGCCTTGGACTACTGTAGACTGAAAGATCTTGGCTTCAATGGTTACCCTTTCACTTGGTGTAATCGTAGGCTGGGTGATCAAAATACCTGAATTCAGCTTGATAGAGGGGTAGCTACCATTGATTGGATTTTACGATTCCCTACTACCCATATTCACCATTTAGATGCTTTCCATTCTGATCATAAGCCACTGCTTCTTTGCCTAGTTCTAAGTATAAGCGATTTTATAAAAGGGGCAAACTGTTCCGTTTTGAAGTAATGTGGTTAAAAGACCTTTCTTGTGAAACGGTGATTAAAGATGCTTGGGGTGAACATGCTGTGTCTGAATCGGTTTGGGGATTCCAACAAAAGATTGTGGCTTGTCAAATTAATTTGAAGGTATGGAACAAAAATTGTTTTGGGCATGTTTGTAACTCTTTACTAAAGAAACTTAAAGAATTGCAGGAGGCAGAAGAAGGTGGTAGCTATCGAACTAACCCAAGGAGAATCTACATGTTGAGGGAAGAGATCCAAAGGCTGAAAAATAGGGAAGAATGCATGTGGAAGCAACGGTCCCGGAATGCTTGGCTCAAGGAAGGTGATAGCAACTCACGGTTTTTCCATTGCCAGGCTAATCAGAGGAACCGGAGAAATTTTATTACAAGCTTGGAGGATAATGATGGGGTGTGGAGAGAGGATGAGGGCCGAATGGGAGGCATCATTGGGGATTATTTCAGGGACATTTATACTACATCCAATCCTTCAGGCTTTGAGGAGATTTTGGGTGGTGTTCACTCAGCCATATCTGAGGAGGATGCAGGGTTGCTAGGCCGCGACTTCCAAGATAGTGAGGTTTAGCTTGCTCTTGATCAAATGGCCCTTCTTACGGCCCCTGGACCTGATGGTATGTTCCCTATTTTTTATATGTCTTTTTGGCACATTGTGGGTAGAGATGTAACTTCTGTGGTTCTTAATGCTCTTAATTCTGGTGTGGTCCCTAAGTCGTTAAACTCCACTTTTATTGCTTTAATCCCAAAAGTAAAACACCCTAAGAAAGTGGCAGATTTTCACCCTATCAGTTTGTGTAATGTGGTTTATAAACTGATTTCTAAGGTTTTGGTGAATCAATTGAAAAAATTCCTTGCTTGTGCTATTTTGGAAACTCAAATTGCATTTTTATCAGGTAGACTTATTTCGAATAATGTACTTGTGGCCTTTGAAACTCTTCACTACCTTAAAAGGAAAACCAATGGGAAGGTGGGCCAGATGGCGTTGAAACTTGATATGAGTAAGGCTTATGACAGGGTAGAATGGGAATTCTTAGAGCGGGCTATGCAGCATCTTGGGCTGGGGGAGAGGATGGTGTCTCTTATTATGTCTTGTATTAGCACTTTGTCCTATTTGGTTCTTGTGAATGGTCAGCCTGTGGGTAATATCAAACCTAGTCGTGGTCTACGTCAAGGAGATCCACTGTCACCCTATCTTTTCCTTATGTGTGCCATGGGTTTACAAAGTCTGTTGAATAAAGCTGAAATGGAGGGGCATATCAGGGGTGTGGCCATTTGTAGGAATGGACCAAAATTCTCTTACTTATTCTTTGCAGATGATAGTGTGTTTTTTTGCTGTGCTAAAGAAGTTGAGTGCCAAAAAATTCTTGATATTCTGGCTATTTTTGAGAGAGGGTCGGGGCAGAAAATTAACCGAGAGAAAACTAATTTAAATTTTAGCTCCAATACTCCTCATGAGGTCTAGGTTCGGATTCAACAGGTTTTGGGTGTTCCTTCTATCCGTCAATTTGAGAAATATTTGGGTTTGCCAGCATTGGTGGGTAGGGAAAAAAAAAAACAAAGTTTTATCTACATCAAAGAAACGGTATGGAAAAAGCTTCAAAGGTGGGAAGAAAAATTATTGTCTTAGGCGGGTAAGGAAGTGTTGATTAAGTCAGTAATTCAGGCGATCCCGACTTACACCATGTGTTGCTTTAAACTCCCCAAGGGCCTTGTAAGGGATCTGGAAAGCATGATTCGCAAATTTTGGTGGGGGTATAGTGGAGAGCATCGGAAAACCCACTAGGTAAAATGGGAACGATTATGTGAAGCCAAAGAAGTGGGTGGTCTGGGTTTTAGAGAGATTGAAAAATTTAGTGATGCCTTATTGGCTAAACAAGTCTGGAGAATGATCAATAATACTGATTCTCTTTGTCATCGAGTCTTTAAGGCTCGGTTCTTTTCAAATTGCTCCATCTTAGATGCAAAAGAATCAAGTTCCGGTTCTTACGCATGGAAGAGCATTATTGGTGCTAGAGATGTGATTCGAAAAGGTATGGTTTGGCGTATTGGGACAGGGGAGGCAGTGCGTATTAAGGAGGATAGGTCGCTGCCTGGGCATGTAAACTGTTCAGTCATTTCTCCCCTCCCTTCTCTGGCCCCGGATGTGAAAGTGAGTTCTTTGATTGATCCAGGTAGAGTAGCTTGGAGAACAGAGGTTGTGCAACAACTATTTCTACCCCATGAAGCTGACATTATCTTGGGTATTCCATTGAGCACTCGACGCCCCGATGATCGCATTATTTGGGCACACACACCATCTGGTATGTTTACATCTTGTAGTGCTTATAAACTACTGGTTTCCTGTGATATCTCTACTAGTGTAGGTGGATCAAATCCGGACAGCCAAAAAAAAATTCTGGAAAGACATCTGGCAACTTCGAGTACCCAACAAAATAAGGCATTTTGTGTGGAGAATATGCAACAAAGATCTGCCTACACTGGTCAATCTTCATCGACGCAACATTGTGCCTAGTCCGATCTGTGCTCAATGCCAAAATTACCCTGAAGACGCTCTCCATGCGATATGGTGCTGTGAAACCATCAAAGGAGCTTGGTCGACCTTGGAATGGATTTGTCATACCACACCACCACAGCCTGCCTCCTTTAGCGAGTTACTAGCTAGATTCTTGTACTGCGGAGAAGAATTTAGAGCTGAGATTTTTGTGACCAGTGCGTGGTTTCTCTGGAATAGAAGAAATGCTGTTCATTTTGGCCACCCCCCATTGCCCGTGGATAGCATATGCAGCAAAGCAGGAAGTTACTTGCAAGAAGTTTTGCAAGCTCAGATAGAAGAGCCAATTCCAATTCGTCCTCCTCCCAGGCAACAGTGGCGTCCTCTGGATCATCATTGCTTAAAGATAAATTTCGATGCCGCGGTGTTTTGTCAATCAAGTAAGGCGGGCATTGGTGTCGTTATCCGTAACAATGCAGGTGAAGTTGAAGGTGCTCTATCCTCTTCCATTCCCATGGCCCATTCGGTGGCTGATCTTGAAGCCTTAGCATGTTTGAAGGTTGTCCAGTTTGCTCTGGAACTGGGTATTACTAGAGTAGTGTTTGAAGGTGATTCAGTAGTTGTCATTAATGCCCTTCTACATGGTGTGGGTGCATTTGCTAGTTTCGGCAATATTTTGGATGATATACGCATGCTCTTTACGGTTTTTCAGTTTGTAGAATTTGTTTTTGTTAATCGACGTTGTAATTCAGTAGCTAATGCTTTGGCAAAAAAAGCTAAGCTTATTGTTGGGGCGCAGGTTTGGCTGCATGAAGTGCCAACAGACATTGCCCCTTTAGTTATTCTCGACGTTCATTGATTTTCTCAGTTATTTTCAATAAAAGGCCCAGGTCCTTGATCTGGTTTCTCAAAAAAAAAAAAAAAATGTGAAAAGACTAGAGAGCCGAGGTAGCTATTCTATTTCTACAGTGTAATTATGATCTAAGTTGTGTAATTTTTACAATTAAACGCTCTTTGTCTCAACGTGAAAGAAGTCTAGACTTGCATTGCACCTATTGGTTGGTTCTCTCTCTGTTTCAAATTTTCATTTTCATTATCAAAACGCAAAGCACCAGAGAGAAAGTAAAGCTTGAATTTCAGGTCTGTAACTGTAATTTTTTGTTTATCGGAATCTTCTATTTCGACCTGTAAAGCTTACCTGTTATGGCTTCTTGAACAACATCACTATCATCATAGAAACAAATTCTGAGAATTGGGTTTTTCATTTTTGTACTTATTGAACTAGATTTCAGGGTTCAATTGCAAATTTGCTTTGGGGAAAAAAAAATGGAACTGTAAATGGCTTATCATAAATATATGAAGCAATGAAATTTGAGTACTGGGCTATTTTATTTTATTTTATTTTTGATTGATTTGAAGTTGAATTGTTTATTTTATTTTACTTTCAGGTTTGGTTATATTTCGAAGTATCAAAAATATTAATAGAAAATCTGAGGTGTTGTTGAGTATTGGGTTTTTGGTGGTTGCAAGTTCTAAGGGTGTGGATAAGTTGCTTATCTGAGAATTTAAGTTTTAGAATTGTGATAAGAGAGTAGTTTACTATGTATAATATCATCACCAAAAGGAAATCATTGAAGTGTCGAACTCTGTATTGGATTTTGTGTTCTAGGGGGAAGGAGGAGTGGTGGTATGAAATTAGTTTGAGTATTCTTTTTTGTGGCTTCGATTTCTATGCATTTATTGTAAGTAAAAGATGTATAGCAATTTTAAGGAGCACGCGATACAGTATGTGAAGTAGGCAGTTCAGGAGGATGATGCTGGAAATTATAGCAAAGCATTTCCGCTCTATATGAATGCATTAGAGTACTTTAGGACCATTTGAAGTATGAGAAGAATCCGAAGATTAAGGAAGCGATTACTCAAAAATGTATGGAATATTTAAAGAGGGTAGAGGAGATAAGGACCACTCTTGATAATGGGGGAAGTGGGCCTACCCCTAGTGGTGATGCAACAATTGCTAGTGTTAGGACATATGCGTCTCACATGTTAAGAACATATGTCTTGATTTTATGTAATTGACTTATTCTTTGACAAAACGCACTTTACTTGTATTTGGGTAGATTTAGGATGTTTTAAATACTTCAAGAAACCTTGTTTCAAGATCACGTATTGAAGCATTCAAGTCTGTTCAAGAAAATAAGTTCAGAGTGCAAAATCATTAAAGCTCGACAGCTGGTTGATAGCTGCATCTATCGAGCTTAAGGAAGCTGTTCTTCATTCGGTGTGCTCGACACCTGCTATCTGTCAAGATTTAAGATTTTCAGAAATTCAATCTGATTTTCTTGGGATCCGTGAATATTTCTTTGAGCTTTCTTTTCTCCTAAACCTAGACATATAAAATGATCAGTTTAAGGGCCGTCAAATAGTTTACAAGTTGCACAAGCTTTGAGCAAACTCTGTTCAAGCAAATTGTGACCGGAGACGAAGTTCTTACCCTAGTTCATCTCTTTCTCTTTGAAGAAGTTGCTATGTATGTGCACCATAGGGTTTTGTGACCAAACATCTTCTTGATCTTCATCGTTTCATTGAAATGAAGAACTTTGCAACCAACAACCTTCTTAGTTGGTGATGGAAGTCGCGTACCGGGATCCGCGTAATTGGTTAGTCACGTACTGGGAGTCATGCATCTGAAAGGGGAACTATCACTACAGAACAAGTCCAATTGGGTATTGGGGTAAGGGTTCAACTGTAAGTTGGTAAGGTACTTGGATTCCTTTACTTGTAACCGCTTGTTGTGATAATAGTGGAGTTTCGAGAGTGGTGACCTGAAAATCACCCGGTGGGGTTTTTGCTGTTAGGTTTTCCCCATTCGTAAACAAATCACTGTGTTATTTATTTTCCGCTGCATATTTAGTTTATTGGTGATTTGTTTATGTTGCCACGCATTTGCATGATAAATTAATTAATTAATAACTTGTCTAATTAATTAATTAATTTCTATCACAAGGGGTCATTTAGTTTGTGGCCTATCAAGTGGTATCAGAGCGGACACACTCTGATTAGGATTTAATCTTTGTTGTGTTGATCCATTGACCCCTGTTTGTCATGGATAGAGGACAGTCATTAATCATACCTCCTTTATTTGATGGCACTATCTATGCATACTAGAAAGTACGCATGAGAGCTTTCTTACAGTCTTTAGATGAGAAAGTGTGGCAAGCTATGGAGTTAGGCTGGACTAAGCCTATAGAAGCGCCAACCGACTGGGATGATGCCAAGATTAAGGCGGTAAACTTCAACAACAGAGTTTTGAATGCATTGTTCAGTGCTGTCACTAATGAGGAGTTCAAGAAGATATCCTCCACTGAAACTGCCAAGGAGGCTTGAACCATTCTCCAGACAACCTATAAGGGTACTAAGGCTGTCAAGGACTCAAAGCTTCAGAGGCTCACTACAAGCTTTGAATAGATAAAGATGGAGGAGGATGTGTCTTTCGATGAGTTCTATGCCAAGCTAAAGGACATAGTGAACCCAGCCTTCAATCTTGGGGAAACCATTCTTGAACCCAAGATTGTGAGGAAAGTGCTCAGATCTCTGCCCGAGAGATTTCATGCTAAGATTATGGCAATAGAGGAATCAAAGGATATTGATAAGATTTCTCTAACTGAGCTGGTTGGAAACTTACAGACCTATGAGCTAGGGCTGACAAGAATAGGCAAGTCAGGTAAAAGCAAGAGTATGGCACTGAAGGCCAAGAGTAGTGAAACAGATGAATCTTCTGATGATGAAGATTCCAAGATGAAGTCCTACATCACTAGGCAGTTCAAGAAGTTCATGAAGAACGCCAATGGAAAGGGTTTCGACAAGGACCGCAGGTAATCCAGCTCTTCTCAGTTTAAAGGCCAAGACAAAGGGAAGAAGGATGCTAAGGAAGGTGGTCAGTACACTGTTCCCTCAGGACCTAAGTGTTTTGGGTGTCAAGGCTTCGGTTACATGAAGCATGAGTGTCCTACATACCTCAAGAGCATTGGGCAGAGCAAGGCACTTGCTGTTACCTTGAGCGACACTGAGCCTGAGGATAATTCCGACAATGAGGATGATGGAATCTTAAATGCCTTCACGGCCACGGTCAATCCTACTGATGGGATTGTTGAAGATGTAGTTGAAGAAGAGGAACTGGTGGAATCTAAGTTTGAGAAGATAGATGACCAAGATGACATCCATACAGCCTATGAGAAGCTGTATAAGCTCTCTAAGAAGCATGAGAAATTATATAGGCTAACCACCAAGAAGCTCAGTGATGTGGAACTTGACCGTGAGGAGCTCTCCACAAAGTTTGATTAAGCCAGTCAGATTATTAGAGCACTAAGATTCGAGAACAATATCTTGGCTGAAAAGACCAAGAAGCTTGAAGCGGAGCTATTTCAAGTCAGAGCTCAATTGGAGAGGACTTCAAGCGTAAAGCTGGATGAGATGCTAAGCCTTCAGAAATCTGCTTCAGATCGAACAGGCTTAGGGTATGGTCTTTCTTCCTCTAATACTGCTTCTTCTAGTACTATTGTTTTTATTCCTCCTGCTAATAATGTTAAAATTGAGAACAATGAGATTAAAACTGAATTAGCTAGTGAGAACTTAGACAAGGGTAAATCTATCTTAGGAGCACCCCTTAAGCTTGAGAAGAAAAATGTTAAAAACCATAGGGCTAAGAAGGCTAACTCTCAAAAGCCTAAACAAAAGAAGCAGCATCTCTGTCATCATTGTGGAGCTGCCGGTCATACTCGACCAAATTGCTACAAGTGGCTTGCCACTCAACAGAGCAACGGTATGATAGCATCTGGGAACCAGAATCAGCTTCAATCCTCTCTTGCTCCCCTTGGAGATCTTCTCAAAGCCCTCATGTTCCTTTTGAACTTGAACGGTTTTAATTCTTCCCCTTCACTGCTGGTTCAAGGGTTTGCTAGATGGAAAGGTTCTTCCAAGGTGTGGAAGGAAAAGGGATCCAAGTGATTCTATCACTTTTCTCTCTCTCTTCTTGTTTTGTGTATGCATTACTTATATGTTTTGCTTTCATGTTTTGAGTCAGTCTAGTTTTTATGCTTTGTTTGTTTAACATGTTTTTGTTTGGTTATATTTCAGTTTTTGCTTTATTTTTGTTTTTCTTTATAAAAAAAAAAATTGAAAAATCATAAAAATACAAAAATAGTGTGTGTTTTGTACATCGGTACTTGTGTACCTTGGATGGCCATTGAAACAAAGTCTTCTGAACTTTGAATCACTTGTAACTTAGATGAGCATCTCTATGCACAACTAAGCAAGTGAACTTTGTGGCTCTTGTTAGTGATGAGTAAGATTAAGTTATCTCTTGTACTTAACACTCGTATCACTCTTTTTGACGGGAAGGACTAAAAAATCCTAAGAGAAAGGCATAAATAACCATCTCACCACTGTTGCCTGCCAATCATAATATGACACCTGTATGCTTCAGCATAGCAAAAGTGCAGTGTTAACGACATTTGTGTACTTAGGCATAACAAAATTGAAATGTCAAATATCATTGGGTATTTCTTTTCTCTCTCTAATATGCCCATGCATGATATGCTTAAAAGAAAAATATGCAAGGAAAAAAATCAAAAGCAAAAAGATCAAAAATGCTTTAAATATGATTGCAAGCATGTATTCTAGGAGATGTGGGAGTTATAGGATATACCTCAAAGGTGATAGTCCCCATTAAGCAGTTATGATTGTGTGTGAGTTATAGTGATTTTCTCATATCTCAAATCGTCATAACATGCATACACTTATGCAATCTTGCAATGTTTTTCACACACAACACGCAATATTCTTTGCTACTCTTGACACATGTGCAGGTACAATATAATTTGGCCATCACGAGGTTTTACATGTATTAATGTATGCTAACTAAACTGTCTAGACTTATTTAGTGTGTGTGTGTGTGTATTTGTGGAGATCCATGTGCTTAAATTTTCATTTGAGAGATGATTTTAAGAGCTTAATATGTTGATTGGATCGTTGGTTGAGTTGCATGTTGGATTACATTCATGTTTGTGTTTTTCACATCTCGAAAAACTGCTTTTAAAAGCTGGCTCGACACCTTCTCGATACCTCCTCGATAGCTGGCTATCTGTCGAGCTTCCTTAAGCTTTTTCTTATCGCAATCTCGCGTGCACCTTGATACCTGGTGGATCTATCGAGATTGGATCTGTATGCTCGATAGCTTCTCGATACCTGGTGGATCGATCGAGCTTCTGTTCTTAAAATTGATGTGTTGATCCTCGATACCTCCTCGACACCTCAGCTGTCGACGTGTATTTTCTTGACACCTCCTCGACAGATCACTTAATACCTGTCGATACCTACATCTGTCGAGAATTACTGGCTTTCTTATATAAAGCCCTTGCGCGATCTGGTCTTCATTTCCATCGATCTCTCTCTCTATACTTCTCTGTTTCTCTCCCAAAATCACTCCAATCTCACTCCTATCTTGGTTCTCAAGGTTTTTCCAAGGTTTTTTCAAGTTTTTCTTCACTTGGTAAGCTTCTAATCCTTTCTCATTCATGCATTTCATGTTTTGAAACCTAGGATTTGGGGTTTTTGGAAATTTTTGGGGTTTTTCAAAATTGATGAGATTTCATTGAAATTTTGGGTTGGGTTTTCACTTAAATGTGTTTAAAACCTCATACATTGCATCACATTAGCATTATAATGGTCTTGCCATGCATTTAGATGTGTGCTATATGATTGTGTGCTGGTAGGTTTGGATTGGGCTGAGCCCATGATGAAATTTCTTTTGCATGTCACATGTTCATGCATTTCCCATGCATACGTACTTCTTTTCAATATATTTGATATATTTGAAAATGTTTGGGACTTTTTTTATTGTCTTTCTTTTTCTCCCTCTCTCTGTTGTTTACATTAGTCATGTCTATGGCACATAGGTGTAAATCCACTCCAGCCCGGAACCCTTTTCATTTCGGTGCTTCTTCTTTGTCTAATCCTACCTTATCTCATATCTGGTTCTGTGATGATGATGCCTTTATGGCATTTTCGTAGAACTTTTCTAGACGAGGCATTCATTCGGAACGCCAAGTCATCTTGTCAGATTTTGTTGACACCGACCTTCCTTCTGTCATTCATAGTAGGGGATGGGAGTCACTATGTGATGCCCCGATCACCTGTCCTCTCGTGCTGATCCAGGAGTTCTACTCCAACATGCACGGGATTGATCGGTCAGTACCTCTTTTCTTCACTCGCGTTTGAGGTACGCGCATTCCTATTACACCGCAGCTAGTTGCGAATGTGCTTCAGGTTCCTAGGATAGAGTTTCCTGACTATCCTAGTTGTGAGCGTCTGAGGGCTGTGTCCAGGGATGAGCTCATGTCTGCTTTTTGTGAGCGCCCTACTTCTTGGGGTGAGCATCTTTTTACACCATGTCGACCTTTTGCTAAAGGTCTTAGATTCATGAACATGGTGATGACTTTTGTTTTGCATCCCCTCTCTCACTATAACTCCATCACAGAGCCTTGTGCTCGGTTTTTGTTGTCTCTTCTTGAGCATCTCACCATAGACTTCCCTTCTCATTTCATTCTGTCTATTATAGATGTTCATCTAGATTCGGTGACCCGTGATAAGCTCATCTTTCCTTCCGCTATCACGAGGATTCTATGCCATTTTTTTGTTCCTTTTCCCTCATCCGACCATTTCACCGTCATGTGTGCCATAAATTATTCTACCGTTAAACGTAGTGAGGCCCAGCTTCGGTCGCGGTAGTCGGATCAACAGCTCCTTCCTCTCATTCCGCTCCATCCCGATCGGCTCCATCCACATCGGCTCCTCCTTCCTCTTCAAGCGATGTGTCTCTAGGAGATATTATGGTGCAGCTGCAGCGCATGGATGCTCACCTCGATACACTCTCTACGGAGCTATATCAAGTAAACGTTCGTGTCGGTCGTATTGCACGACAATAGGCGTCTATGGATGGCTTTGCTCCTGAGGCTACTCCTTCACCGCCTTCTCCTGTGGCTTCTGCTTCTGAGGATGAGGATGATGATGATGGTGATGACGATGATGCTTCAGATGATGATGATGGAGATGCTAGCTCTGCCGATAAGATGTCTACTTGACACTTTTACCCTTTGTCATTCGTGACAAAAAGGGGGAGTAGTTTTGGTATGAGAGTAGTCTATCTTAGGGGGAGAGTTAGTATAGGATCATTTTGTTAAGGGGAGTGTTGATACATTTTTTGAGGGATGTAGTGAGGACAGTATGTATCTTTTCTTTTCCTTCTTTTTAGATACATTACTCTTGTACATGAGGTCTTGTGACCATTTCTAGACATACATTGTACTTATCTCTTTATTTATATTGTTGTATGTTTTTCTTTCACCTACACCTTCATGTGTTGTTTCTTTTCGCTCTTTATACACATGTTTCTTATACTTGTATGCAATCTATTATTTCTATTTCACACAAAGATGCCTTGATGAGTTTTGTTTAAATTGTTTCAGAAATACAGGTTGTCAAAGTCTACTTGCCATAAACTCTCTTCTTGCAAAGTTTTTCAAGAGTTTGTGTTAGAATAGATTTTATTGTATTCAACAAGTGAATATGAGTTGAGTGATTTATGATTTCTCTCATATGTTCATTTGTTTGTTGTGGTTTTGTCACGGATTGCCAAAGGGGGAGATTGTTAGGACATATATGTCTCACATGTTAAGAACATATGTCTTGATTTTATGTAATTGGCTTATCCTTTGACAAAACGCACTTTACTTGTATTTGGGTAGATTTAGGATGTTTTAAATACTTCAAGAAACCTTCTTTCAAGATCACGTATTGAAGCTTTCAAGTCTATTCAAGAAAACAAGTTCAGGGTGCAAAATCATTAAAGCTCGACAGTTGGTCGACAGCTGCATCTATCGAGCTTAAGGAAGCTGTTCTTCATTCGGTGTGCTCGACACCTGCTATCTGTCGAGATTTAAGATTTTCAGAATTTCAATATGATTTTCTTGGGATCCATGAATATGTCTTTGGGCCTTCTTTTCTCCTAAACCTAGACATATAAAAGGATCAATTTAAGGGTCATCAAATAGTTCACAAGTTGCACAAGTTTTGAGCAAACTTTGTTCAAGCAAATTGTGACCGAAGACGAAGTTCTTGCCCTAGTTCATCTCTTTCTCTTTGAAGAAGTTGTTGTGTATGTGCACCATAGGGTTTTGTGGCTAAGCATCTTCTTGATCTTCATCGTTTGGATGAACTGAAGAACTTTGCAACCAACAACTTTCTTAGTTGGTGATTGAAGTCACATATTGGGAGTCGTGCATCTGAAAGGGGAACTGTCACTACAGAACAAGTCCAATTGGGTATTGAGGTAAGGGTTCAACTGTAGGTTGGTAAGGTACTTGGATTCCTTTACTTGTAACCGCTTTTTGTGATAATAGTGGAGTTTCGGGAGTGGTGACCTGAAAATCACTCGGTGGAGTTTTTGCCGTTAGGTTTTCCCCATTCGTAAACAAATCACCGTGTTATTTATTTTCCACTGCATATTTAGAATGTTGTCAAGCTAGCACCCACCTTCAACGGCATCCCACCACCGTAACACCGCCAGCACCACATCGATAAAGGTATTTTCTTCCATGCACAAATTTTGGCAATTATTATGATTTAGGTTTGATTGTTTTGGACTACTTAATTTTGATTTACGTAGCAGGCCTAGATTTGGTTTTGATTAAGGTTTAAAATTTAGAATTGGTTTGAGAGAGTTAGAGAGATGAGAAAGAGAAGGGCACCATTGGAGGGCTCTGAAACATCAAAGAATGAAACGTAGACAATTTTTATTGTTCTCCCTCAGCCCATGCCAAAAAACCCACACGGTTAGCCCCTCTCTTACTTCAATCAATTTGCTTTCCTCATCCTTTACGTTTACAATTATGTTCCTATCACTTTTAAAATTTTATTTTCATATGCTAGAAATTTACATATTTCTTTAATATATTTTTTGAATAACTTTTCACTATTCAAATTTAATCTTCTCCAATCTATTAGAGTCTTATTATTTGGACAAGTTTAGACACTAAAAAGAATCTTTCTCTTTTGGCGAGTTTGGATGCAGCCTCTGCCTCTCCATAGCAATCTCTCTCCATCATTTCTAGGGTTTCTTATTAATGTGTGTTTCATCTATGTATTTTGTTATTGTTGATGAGATTTGAAAATATTCTTTTTGTTTATCTATTAAAGAATACAACATTGTGTTTATTAAAATTATAAAATGTTGCTATTTATTGGGTTGTGTTCAATTCATTTTGTGATTTGCCATTTAGTCATAGGCCCAAGGTGAACTCGTCATCATCTGTCACCAAAGCCACTGCAAAGCTGAATAGAGGTAATCTAAGATAAACAAGTTTCTTCCTTTCTTCTTTTTTGGGGAATTTAATTTTTTTTTAAGATGAAGGCATAGATATATATTAAAGTTACAATTTTGGCTAAGGCATCCAAAAAATTTACAAAATAATTTATTAAATGTAGGCAGCCAATTGCTTGCAAGTGAGAGAGGCTACAATTTCAATGAATTTGTTCTGAAATGTCAATCTCCTTCTATTCCTATGACACGTGTTTTGGTAGTAAACTTGGGATTGTTTGGCTTGACAATTAGACCATTAACAAATATGCTCTTTGTTCTTTATGAGATATATACATGTTGATTGTGATATTTATGTAGACATGTACTTATGCATGTCTATGTGCTTTTGCTTTTGGAAAATTGTACATTTTTGAGGTGCTTGAGTAAAGGATCTATTATTTTTTTGTTTTTTTGTTTTTGTTTTTGTTTTTTTTGGTTATGTGTATATGTGTGTTTTGATGTGTTAAGCATTCCAATTTTCGATACTATTCAGTTTTGAGAGGTAGATGTTAAATTGTGTTTATGTTTTAGCAATCTAACACTGATCATCTTCATGTCATTTTATTTTATATAAAAATAGAATTACCATAAAAGCGATAAATGTATTAGACAAAAAATAAAGGGATAATTACACATAACCCACCTGTGGTTTGAGCGAAAATCACTTTGCCTACCCGTGGTTTGAAAAGTATCACTTAACCCACCTGAGGTGTGTTTCCGTCACTCTCCGTAACCCACCTCGGTCTCTACCGTTACAAAAACACCTTTTAACCCCAAAACAGAACATAACGCGAATCAAAACCCCCAAAACTCAAACACTTTTCGAGAGAGACACCCACGGTGCAATCAGGCTTGTTCTTCGCGGTTTGGAGCGTGTGGAGAGGGAGAAAGCACTTGTTTTGCATCATCGAACCTGGGCAAGGTATGTGTGATGTTTTTTCATCTGCATTTGGGTTCTTGATGTCATTTTTTTATGGTGACCCACCCACGTAGTTAGGTTTTGCTGTTCATCTGCACAGTAAAATTTTTTTTGTATGTTAAATTAGCATTTTGCTATTTATGTGTAGAATCGCTTAGGATATGCATTTTGCTATTGTTGTTTCTATAATGCATATACCTGAAGGAATCAAGTTTATTTGTCAATGATTGCACTTGTTTGTGAAGTGTGGGTAGAGTGGTCCCTATGAATTTGTTGGGAATCTGGTTTTGCATGTGCTTTATGTGGTCCTTTGTCCGTGTGTTGTTGTCAATTTGTTGGCTTGTTGTCTCTTTTGGCTTCTTGTCACTTTCTACATGTCAGTGTGTGTAAACAAAATACTTATTTTAATTGCAGATGGATGATGTCACATTTGACCTTGAAATTCATGTTGGGGGATGTTTTGTGGAGGAGCCAACCATACAATATGTGGGTGGGTCTGTACGTTTACTGACAGAGATTGACCCTGACAAGTTGAGTTACTTTGAAATTCGGGATTTATGCCATCTAGTTGGTGCTCCTAAGGAACACTATAGATATAAGTATTTAATTCCTGATGGTGATCTACAGCATGATTTAAGAGACATAGAAACAGATACAGATGTCGTAAACATGACTAACCTTCATAAGGCATGGTATGCTGAAAAAATCATAATCTATACTGACATAGATGTGGAGCCATTGGCAGTTGAGTATCCTGATACAGGGGGAGTGGCAGATGGTGGTGTAGGTGGTGATGCAGGGGGAGTGGTAGGGGGAGTGGCAGGTGGTGTAGGTGGTGATGCAGGGGGAGTGGCAGATGGTGTAGGTGGTCATGCAGGTGGTGATGTAAGTGGTGATGCAGCAAGGGTTGAAATAGAATTGGATAGTGATGATGATGAAGATGATGAGAATGATGATGAGAATAATGATGAGAGTGATGATGAAGAAGATGTTGAGGATGTTGACATTGATGCAAGAGATGAAGAACATAATGTTGAAGGAGATGATGATGATGATGATGATGATTGGCTAAATGAAGGCCTAGAGGGGGATGGCTTTGGTGATGATGTATTTGCTGCTCAATACTCAGCTCCACAAGGTTCTGCTCCCAATACAAACCCAGAATCAAGCAATGCACCCCACACAGACCCTGAGTGGGTTGAGCCAGCCCTTGAGGATGACCTGGTAAGCATGGATGGGTCTGATGATGAGCAGGTACCTGAGCAAGTAGAGTTTAATGCTAAGAGTGACATGAGAAATGTTGTACTGAAGAAGGAGATGAAGTTCCCTAATGCAAAGGTGTTTAGAGCTGCTTTGAGGGAGTATGCAATCAAAAAACCTATTGACATCAAATTCAAGCTTAATGAGAAGACCAAGATATCAGTTCACTGCAAGAATGGGTGTGGGTGGAGATGTTATACATCTCAAATAAGTGGAGAGCTAACATTTCAAATTAAGACCTTGACTGATGACTGTACTTGTCTCAAGTCTTTCAAAAACAGCCAAGCAACATCAGCTTATGTTGCTAAGAGGTTCATTGAGGATTTTAGCAAAAATCCAAATTGGGAGGTGAGTGGTGTACACAACCATGTGATGCAAAATTTATCTGTTGACCTAAGTGTAAACCAAGTGTATAGGTCAAAGAGAAAGGCAAAGGATTTGATAAATGGAGATGAGCCACTGCAATATGGTGTCCTTAGGGACTATGCACAAATGATAACCACTGTAGACAAGGGGAGTAGGGTTATACTGCAGACAGAAATGGCTGAGGAGACTTCCCAGCCAAAATTTAAGAGGATGTATGTTAGGTTCAATGCTCAGAAGGTAGGATTTTTAGGTGGATGCAGGCCATTTATAGGTTTAGATGGTTGTCACATAAAGCACAGATTTGGTAGGCAAATCTTATCTGCCACTACGAAGGATGCAAATGACAACATTTTTCCAGTAGCCATGGCTGTTGTGGAACAAGAAACCAGGGAGTCTTGGATATGGTTTTTGGAAATTTTTGCTGATGATATAGGGAGGCCAGAGGAGCTTCAGTTGTTCTTCATTTCTGATAGGCAAAAGGTATGCAAGTTTTGTTTTGTTCAGTTACACTTGAATAGTTGACTTTGTTTGCTGAACTAACTTGTTTTGTTTGTTTGTTTGCTTATTTACAGGGGCTTATACCTGCAATAGAGACACTATTCCCTACCGTGGAGCATAGATACTGTGTGAAACACATCTAGAACAATTTCAAAGTTGATCACAAGGGATTGGAGCTGAAGGATGCATTGTGAAGGTGTGCTGCTGCCACAACAATAAGGGAATTTGAGAGATGCATGCAGTACATAAGGGATTTGGATGAAAAGGCATATGAGTATCTTGCAAACATTGCACCTGCACAGTGGACAAGGTCACACTTCACTCCTAGGGCCTTAACAGATTGTTTGGTAAATAATTTGAGTGAGTCTTTTAATGCAATGATATTGAAGTCTAGGGACAAGCCTATCTTGGCAATGTTGGAGTGGATTAGGGTTAGACTTATGACTAGGCTTTACACAAAAAGGGAAGGGATACAGAAGTATGCTGGAAAGTTGTGTCCAAGCATACAAGATAGGTTGGAGAAATTGAAGGTTGAAAGTAAGGCATTTAGTGCTACCCCAGCTGGTAGTTTCCTTTATGAGGTAGGCAGTCAGTATGAGAGGCATGTAGTTGATTTGGTGAAGAAGACATGTAGCTGTAGGTCTTGGGATTTAAATGGCATTCCCTGCAAACATGCCATAATAGCCATTTATACAAACATTGAGACACCAGAAGACTATACCCACCCATGCTACTTCAAAGAAACTTACATGGAGATATACAAGGAGGTACTTCCTCCCATGCCTGGCCAGTCAGAATGGGCTGAGACTGGACAGCCTGCTCCTCTGGCACCTCACATATACAAACCACCAGGCAGACCACCCAAGCAAAGAAAGAGGGCTTCTGATGAGCCTAGGAACCCTTACAAAGCAAGTTGACAGAACAGACCTGTAAGATGTGGGAAATGCAAAAAGGAAGGGCATAACTCAAGAGGGTGCAAGGCTGGCATCACTGGGGAGACACCATGGCAGAGGAGACAAAGACTTCAAAGAGAAAAAGCTGTAAGTAATTAGGATTTAAATGGCAAAAAAAAAAAAAAAACTTGTTTTTAAACTTACAATAGACACTGTATTGAAACTGGGTTTTGTTGCAAGCAAGGGAAGGGGTGCCTGCACCTAGATCTGCACCTCAGCCACCATCCCAATAGCCTACCCAGACCTACAACATGATGTCTGCCACTCAGCCTTCATCCTCACAGCAAGGAAATCAACCTAGGCCATCTCACAAGAGGGCAGGATGGTTCTCTTCCTCACAACCAGAGTTTCACACACCTAGGGAGACCTGGGATACCTTACCAAGTTCTTCACAGGTAACTTAGTCCTGGATGGTTGTGTAGCTTGGGATATTTTTTAACAAGTGGATCTATTTTTTATTTTGTAGCCTTCACATGCAAGTAGGAGCACTGGTGGTGTGAGGACTAAAGGACAGCTTGCTGCACAAAGGCCACCAAAAATGAATCCAGTGGGTGGAAAGAGGAAAGAGTAAAGGCAAGAAATGAATGAAGTTAGTGGGTACGCATGCCAGCATTGGGAGTAAAGCTAGTGGGAACATGTGGGCCTTTTTGGTTTTTTTTTTTTTTTTTTTGTGAAGATCACTGTTGGCCTTTTGTAATTATCAATTAGTGTAAAAAACAGTCACTGCTCGCCTTGGAATGTGCTTTTTTGTAATTACTAATTAGTGTAGAAAACAATCACTGCTGGCCTTGGAATGTGCTTTTTTGTAATTAAGGTACAATACACTCCAGGTTGTTATATGGAAGTTGTGATATTACAGTTTGTATGGAACAACATTTGTCCAAACTAGATTATATGGAAGTTTATTTATTACTACTACAAATTGTGTCCAAGTATATTATTTTTATTGTGGAATGGTATGCACAACCAAATTATATGAAAGTTTATTTATTGCTACTACAAATTGTGTCCAAGTATATTTTTCTAATAGAGTGTATGGGAAGTTTTTATTGTGGAATGGTTGTTATGGTATGCACAGCCAAATTATATGGAAGTTTATTTATTGCTACTACAAATTGTGTCCAAGTATATTTTTCTAATATAGTGTATGGAAGTTTTTATTGTGGAATGGTTGTTATGGTATGCACAGCCAAATTGATAATTGACCATTACTTCTTCCATTGAATGGTTGTTATGATATGCACAAAATACTCAATAATTGACCAATTCTTCATTCATTGACACATCAAAACATTACATCAGTAGACTAGTGCTATTACAATACAAATTCATTAACACCATTGCCATAACTATCTCTACTAACCAATTAACTACTTCAGGGGCAACAATCTAGGTCTCTTCACTCCAAAGAACTCAATTGAGCCAAAACACAATAACATAACAATAACAAAAAAGATCCATGACAAAATGCATGCAGACTTCCACATTCTTTGCTTCTCTTCAGCAAGAATGGCTTTTTCCTTAGCTTTTGCACAGACAGCTTGAGCCTTTCTCTCCCTCTCCTTGGCTTTGGCTTCCTCTTCAAGAGCCTTTTCTGCCATTTGCCTAGCTTCTTCTGCCGTTTCCAGAGCTGTCCTTTCCCTCTCATTTGCAAGTTGGAGAGCAGTCTGAAGCCTAGACATCTTCTCTAGAGCCAAAGGTGCAGCTTCATTCCCACGAGGACAGGTTGGGTTATCAATCCAAACAAAGAAAGGACACTTAGGACCAACCTTATAACGGCTACAACCCAAGAACCTCCTCCCAAAATTGTGCAAACTCAAACTTGTTCTCAAAACACAAGTCTACTCATTGCACATATGTCCACATGAACCCAAGAAATTACCACTTGATGAAGACATCTCAACATAACACGATTCCTGGATTTAGACTTTCACACAGTAAGTTCACACTTGAACAAAATCTGAAACCCTAAATCAGGAACAGACCCAAATGCAGATGAAAAAACATCACACATACCTTGCCCAGGTTCGATGATGCAAAACAAGTGCTTTCTCCCTCTCCACACGCTCCAAACCGCGAAGAACAAGCCTGATTGCACCGTGGGTGTCTCTCTCGAAAAGTGTTTGAGTTTTGGGGGTTTTGATTCGCGTTATGTTCTATTTTGGGGTTAAAAGGTGTTTTTGTAACGACAGAGACCAAGGTGGGTTACGGAGAGTGACGGAAACACACCTCAGGTTGATTAAGTGATACTTTTCAAACCACGGGTAGGCAAAGTGATTTTCGCTCAAACCACAGGTGGGTTATGTGTAATTATCCCAAAAATAAAATATAGAGGCCATCTATCTATTCATTGCATGTACTTGCTGTATTTATTTTTTCATGTTTGTGGTTGTACATGATGAAGATAGGGTTACATACTATTTTTGCTTTATTGATATATATATATTTTTTTTGTAATAAGCTTAATTTAATTGCTATATTTGAATTTTTTTTCCTTTGTTTTTATTAATTTTTATTTTATATGTTGTTTTTAATTAGCAGCAAAAGAATGTACTGCTATGTATGTACTTTACCAAAAGGTATAATTTGGTTTAATGAAAGAATTTTGATATATTGTGAGCAAGTTATTGGGGGTTTAATACATAAATTTTGAAGTTAGAATAGTGTGTTGAATTTGACAAATTTACGATAATGGAATAGTGTGAAAATTTTAGAAACTTCTTTGTGCAAGAAGCTAACTTGAGTCCAGCAATAAGGCCATGAACATCTAGGTAGTCTATTTGCATGTTTTTGTTTCAATTCTTTTCCTTCCTCTAATATAGTTTTGTTGTTTAATTTGTCAGTTGAAATTGAAAAAAAAAATTTCCTTATTCTAGATGAAATTGTTTATGAGTTTGTATTTTGTGACCGTGTTTAGTCTTTTGTATTTTGGGTTTTTTAATTTGAATGATGTAGGGGCCTAAGTTGCCAATGGTTTCTATAATTTTGATGAGCACCTTTTGGGAATGTAGGCTTTTACTTTGGTTGATTGTTTTTTTTTTTTTTTTTTTTTTTTTTTTTTCATTTTTAATTTGAATTGTCATAATTCTTAGCTAATAGCATCATTGAATTTTGTGCATACATGTTCTCCTGTTTGAAAATGTAAAACACCCTATCTTCATCTTGCGTTTTTCAGTTCATAGGCTATCATTAATATTGGGCTAGAATTTGTTGGTTTAGGCTTGGTTACATTTACATTTGTTAATCTTTTTCTCATGAGATGATAGGATACAAAAATGGGGTTATGTGCCTCTTGCAATATTTAAGCATGTGTTGGAGGTTGTGTTCTATATAATTGCATGTTTTTAGTACATGATTTTTGTTCATATTCATTGTAGCATAATAGTCTCCTACTTTTTCCCCTCTCCAATCTATAGTTCCTTGAGTTATTGTTCTTTTTGGTAAATAATTATCTTTGATATTGTTAGATCCTTCGCATGTGGTCTTCTAGCGTAAATATGAAGGTGAATTTTAATGATTCAAACAAATGTATTGACTTAACTATTCAATTATATAAGTTAGATTTTATTTCTTTTTGTTGTCTTATGCTTCTCCTCCTTTTTTTTTTTTTTTTTTTTTTTTTTTTTTTTTTTTTTTTTTTTTTTTAAGAAAGTAAATATGTGTGTAGGTTGGTATACCTTTGTTTAACAATTTTTCTTTGGAGTTCCTTTGTGAATCCGAAGGAGGAAGGTCGTGGATACTTTGCTAATGCTTGCTATACATAGGGCTGAACTTGGACATTGATGCTAAAATATATCCGAGGAACTTCATCTTTAAGACTTATCAAGTTTTTATGTCTCTCCTCTTTCGGATAATGATTCAAAGTAATTGTTTATTCAAGTAACTACAAGTAATTGTGATTTAATGCAAAGTCCACTTGACACTTTTCTTAGTGTTCTTTGATTCAATGTTTCTGTGCTGCTCACAATTTGGATGTTATGGAATCAACGATTCCCTTATTTTGGGTTGGTACTATTTTTTAGTTTAGAAAGAGAAGAAAAAGGTTTATGGGTTTTTATTTGTACAATTAGTATTATATTTTATATTTTATTTGTAGTTTTCAATGCAACTAATATCAATTCAGTATACATACATGAAGATGGAAATGACAATGCTTGATGATCTTTTTTTTTTTTTTTTTTTTTAAATTTTTCGGTGTATCACACGGGTTAGTGACTAGTTATCATTTAATGCTTAAATCTGAAAGATTCATGAACTGGCAATCTACTTCCAGGCCATTTTCTGCAGTATTTCCTTTTGGAGCCACTAATATAAATATCATGTCACATATGGTACATCTTGATAATAAAAGAATCATTTGATCTCTTTTTCAGGGAAGAGAAAACCGTGGAGGGCTTTTGTATTATATGGGCCACCTGGAACGGGGAAGTCCTATTTAGCAAAGGCAGTGGCAGTAAAAGCAGATTCAACTTTCTTTAGGTAAAAATTTTACCAATACATAGCAAGTAACTAGAATAAAATAGCAGATAAAACAACTATAGATGGCAAGTTATTGAACTACAATAGCAGATTTTAGAACAAAGGCTATACTTGTTGCCAATGACACTTAATTGTGAGTTGTATATTTGAAATCTATGTGATCATCTATCTTAGTTCTTCTTCTCCTTCTTTGAGTTTTGCCGCATAACTTTTTTTTTTTTTTTTAATATAATCTAAGAACCATTTGATCTCTTATGCTTATTTTTTAATAATATTTTACAATATCAGTTTCATGGTTTAAATTGTGCAATGCACTGAGATGTAAGCGATGAATGTTTGGAAGTAGAATAACTGAAAAGGTACCTGGTTTAATGGCCCTTGACAGGAAAATTATCATGATGACTTTACAAGAGAGTAGCAAGATCCGCACTAGTTAATTGGGAGCCTTTAGATTTCCAAGAAAATGATATCCTTCCATTATGTTAGATTACATTTGGATACACAAATCAATCCTTTAAATGGTGTAGTCATTAGTTTATTTTACGATAATAAATGAGTTCACCTTAATTACTATGAAATATTTTAGGAAAACTCCAATATGCTCATTCAAATGCTATGAAGGACACAATATCCTTTTTGGTTTACCAAACTATAGGTTTGGATACTAAATTTTGATGGTATTGAGAGGATGCTGGATATATAGGTTTCTTATTGATGAAAGATTACCATAATACACTACTAGTCTACTACACTTGCTCACTACAATCCAGGATAATCTAAAATGTGGTACACCTTTGTTCTAATATGCAAATTTTCACAATCCAAAAGTTTCCTCCTTTTTTTCTCCCTTTTCTTTTTGAAAGAGGATAGTTTAAGTAATACGAAAATCTTATATGCATTATAGAGTTTCTGGAGAGAACCAGGCTAAAAATTATAAGGGTTTAACATGAGGACAGTCTTGTCATATTGTAACTTCTAATGAAACAACATGCGTGTTGAGTGTAAGTGTGATCTCATCATTCCATGTTCTGGGGTAGGTCACGTAATGTGTTCCCATACATCTTCTGTGTTCTAGTATGATCAATTTTCTAGGTAACTTAGTCTAAATGTTTAGATTATATGAGAGATTGCTATATTACTTAGCAAGTATTGTAATACTGTTGCTTCCTAGGAGGATATCAACCTGTTATCCCTAGCAGCTGATCAACCATGTTATTGTTGAATTTCTACACTAGTTCCCATTTTTCCATTTGGTCTTCTATGAGGAAAAAAAAAAACAATTAAGGAAATGTATCAAGCTCGGAGATTTTGTTTCTCTTGCAAAGAAATTTGACAAGAAATGTTATTTATGTGTTAGGACATATGTATTTCACATGTTAAGAACATATGTCTTGATTTTATACAATTGGCATATCCTTTGACAAAACGCACTTTACTTGTATTTGGGTAGATTTAGGATGTTTTAAATACTTCAAGAAACCTTGTTTCAAGATCACGTATTAAAGCTTTCAAGTTTGTTCAAGAAAACAAGTTCAGAGTGCAAAATCATTAAAGCTCGACAGCTGGTCGACAGCCACATCTATCGAGCTTAAGGAGGCTGTTCTTCATTCGGTGTGCTCGACACTTGCTCGACACCTACTATCTGTCGAGATTTAAGATTTTCAGAATTCCAATCTGATTTTCTTGGGATCCGTGAATATGTCTTTGGGCCTTCTTTTCTCCTAAACCTAGACATAAAAAAGATCACTTTAAGGGCTGTCAAACAGTTCACAAGTTGCACAAGCTTTGAGTAAACTTTGTTCATGCAAATTGTGACCGGAGACGAAGTTCTTGCCCTAGTTTATCTCTTTCTCTTTGAAGAAGTTGCTGTGTATGTGCACCATAGGGTTTTGTGACCAAGCATCTTCTTGATCTTTATCGTTTGGATGAACTGAAGAACTTTGCAACCAACAACCTTCTTAGTTGGTGATTGAAGTCACGTACTGGGATCCGTGCAATTGGTTAGTCACGTACTGGGAGTCGTGCATCTGAAAGGGGAACTATCACTACAGAACAAATCTAATTGGGTATTGGGGTAAGGGTTCAACTGTAGGTTGGCAAGGTACTTGGATTCCTTTACTTGTAACCGCTTGTTATGATAATAGTGGAGTTTTGAAAGTGGTGACCTGAAAATCACCCGGTGGAGTTTTTGCCGTTAGGTTTTCCCCATTCGTAAACAAATCACTGTGTTATTTATTTTCCGCTGCATATTTAGTTTATTGGTGATTTGTTTGTATTACCACGCGTTTGCATGATAAATTGATTAATTAATAACTTGGCTAATTAATTAATTAATTTCTATCACAAGGGGTCATTCAGTTTGTGGCCTATCATTATGAATAAAATAAAATGCAAGCCTACAAACTTGGTTAGGTTTCATTTGTGCATGATCAACTTATCATTCTTTTTCTCATCCATTTTCTGTTGATAAGTTTCGTTTGTGCACTAATGCCTATATCTTAGTGATGATCTTTGCTTTCCATGCTTTCATTAGTGAATTATAGTTAAAAGGGGCTTGGTTAGGCTTATTTGTAAAGCAGGAAATTTGAACTTCTGTTCCAAATGAGCATATTAGAATGGAAGATTTTGAATAACTTTGTTAGGGGACCATAATGTGATCTCCACTGAAACTTGCAAGATGCACACAAACCATGCAAGAATGTGTAATTTATACCTTGGAGAGTGAATGTAAGCATATGAGAATGCTCTCTTAATATCTTGTTCCTTTTTCTGTCTTTTAATGACTTGGTAAAAAGGCAGCAAAGAAGTTTGCAATCAATGTCAATTACCTCATTGTGCTGTCAGCCATGACTTCTCCTGTTTGTCAAATAGTATCATAAGAACATTGTTAAAAGGCAACAAGTCGGAATACTGATGTCCACCAAGTGAGATGACAGAAAACAAATTATGAAATGTGGAAGGGAGGAGAGTGGAGGGAAGTAGAGTAGTGTTGGCTAAAAATAAGCTAATTTTGTGCTAAATCTACTCTACTCTACTCTACTCCCCCTCTCTCTCCCTCAATCCAAACAGACCATTAAGATATTTGAGTTTCAGTATGGTTGCGGTTCTTAATAAATTTTCTTTTTTTATATAGTTTTTTTCGTCTACTTCATATATGGCTGGGGTTGACTGCTTCACTTGATTTTTATTGTAATTGTCACTTCCAGATGCATGTATGATTTACACTTCCAGTTGTATGCCCATGGATGTAGGTTTTTTTTATTTTTTTTATTTTTTATGTCTTTATATGAATGGAATGTTGCAAACACATGACGAGTGCTAGATGCTGTCAATACGCAGTGTTTAGTCATCAGAACTTGTTTCAAAATGGATGGGTGAAAGCGAAAAGCTAGTCTCAAATCTTTTCCAAATGGCTCGTAATAATGCTCCTTCCATTATTTTTATTGACGAAATTGATTCCTTATGTGGCCAGCGAGGTGAAGGCAATGAGAGTGAAGCATCTCGATGTATCAAAACAGACCTTCTTGTACAGATGCAGGTATTTTGTGTTCACTGGAAGTGGATAAGAGCTTTGTTCCAAGCTTATCTTATACAACTGTCATCCTTATACTTTAGTAGGTGATATGCAATATTTAAAAGTTTCCTTATCATCAATTGTTTTTTGTCCTGCAATTTCTTTTTCTCTTTTACTTTCCATAAGTGGTCCAGTTATTGTTTCAGTTGCTAAGCTATTTGTCTATTACTTGAGGGAAAGATTATAGAAGTCATATAATTTATATATGTATATGCATTCTGCTTCCTGCCAATACCATTATGTATAGCTTTTAGACTTGTTTTTTGGAGCTTAAAATTCTTAGGCCTTTCCTTTTGCCTATGAACAAAATTGTTTTTAGAATAATGGTTAAATGATTAAATTTCCAATTTTCTAAGAGTTTTAGCTTTTGTGTCAAAAAGTGGTCTTGAGTTCAAGTCTTGACTCCACTCTACCTCCCAAAAAAAGGGGGAAAAAAAAGGTTACAATCATATGTGTTAAATTTGTTACTGTTAACGTGTATGGTGTTGTGGGCTTTAGGCCCACCTAGATTACTTGTATAACACACATACTTGTACTATACTCTTACTTGTACTACACACATATGCCTCCTATATAAAGGCTCTCATTTACATTCATTAACAATGAAATACAATACTATTGCATTCAGTATTTCTAACATGGTATCAGAGCCACTGCTCTGACATTTTCTTAGCAATCTTGTCTTTATTGGTGTTACTCCATTCTCAACATCACTTTCGCCATCATAGCAGCCGCCGCAGCCTCTCACCGTTGAACCTCTGACGTCTTCCAGCCGTCGTCCTTAGGTTCTGGACCTACAACCGCCATCGTTAGGGAGTTTCACACTGCAAAGACCACTACCCTTTGCAAAGACCACTACCCTTTGCATCACCGCCACGAATATTGCTCCGATTAATTTTCTGCAAGTACCACTGAGATCGTCTTGTGCCGATCTACAAACTCGTGGAAGCCTCGAAGGAATCGGAGACAGCATGCGCCCCTACGCACTGCTCAAAGGTTCTGTTCAACTACTTACGCACCCATGCGCCTCCACGCGCCACTGCACATTTGGGTTGTTTCTCCACATACTCTCACGCACCGCGTCTTCAAGTCACGCACCCTCACGTACCTTCACGCACCTCAACCCTCTTGCTGACGTCATTCTGCCACGTCAGCTCTATTGCATCATCGCTGACATCACTTGCTTGCATTAGCCGCTGATGTCATCATTTGACTTCTGGAAGTTTGACCGTTGACTTTTTTCCCAGAGTTGACTTTTTGCAATCCAAGTGCTCCTTATCCAGTTTTTCGCGTAGATTTCATTTTTGCAGTCCATTTTTTGTATATTTTGCTTCTAAATGAAGAATAAGGACAAGTCTTCTTTCTTGTGCAACAATCGTCGCCGACAATCCAACAAAAGTTTTTGCAATTTTTGCAAATGTTATGGCCATAATATTAAGACTTGTTATCAACGCAACAAATTAGCTTGTTTCCATTTCTATTACTACAGCTGCTAACACTGAGAGTGTCCAACCCATGGCTCCCGTTTCTACACAGTCTTAGTCTTCTGGATCCACTTTCACCATTTCTAAAAATGACCTTATAAACATCATCGTTAATGTCATTCATATGGTTGGTAACGCATCTTATTCGCCTTTTCTCTCAACTTTATCTAGTATGTCTCCTACCACTTGGCTTATGGATTCTGCTTGTTGCAATAACATGATACCTCACTCGTCTTTATTTTCTTACCTTAAACCTACACTGCACCCTCTTAATATTCACACAGCAAATGGTTCCACAATGTCTGGTCATAATATAGGTTATGTTTCAACCTCCAACCTCTCGGTTCTTAGAGTCTTTAATGTTCCTAACCTTTCTTACAATTTATTTTTTGTGGGACAATTAGCGGAGTTGAGTTATTGCATTATCTTTGATTATTCTGGGCATATTGTGCAGGATTCGAGGATGGGACAGGAGCTTGGGACCGGTCCTAAAGTTGGACGTATGTTTCCCGTGGACAACCTTTGTCTTCCACTTATTGCTCATTTTTCTATTGCTACAGCTACTGCAGTTTCTTCTATTCCTTCCCTTGCACTTTGGCATGCTCAACTTGGTCACGTCGAACCTATTTCTTCTTTAGCTTGCCGGATTCCGCTACTTGACCATAGCATCTACCAATATGAAATTGGTCCCTTCTTAATTGCTTTCCAAACACCAAATGGCCTCCTCACAGATATGGGTATGGTGAGAAAAGGTTTTGGTAATGTACCTCTCAAGGATTTGACAATGGAGAGGAAGAGAGTAGAGGAATTTGAAGAGTCTCTATGTGAAGATTGTGGATGAATCAATCTTGTTTTTCTCTAGGGTTTCTCTCTTAAAATTTTCTTTGGAAGCTTTCTCAATATCGTGGGTATAAGGGTATATATAGTAGGGTTAGAAGGAATGTGAAAAGTCAATTTTTTCCAAATAAGGTGTTTTGGCGACTTGACCTCGCGACTGGGTTGAGTCGCGAGTTCAAGCCGCGCCTGGGACTTTTATCCTGTAGCGCAATAGCTGGCGCGACTCTTCAGCTTCTGGCATGCTTGGCACGTGTGCAACTTTCTGGCGGCTTGCAAGCCGCGAGCCACCCGCGAGATCCAGTCGCAAGCCCCTGCTTTTTTGCATAATCTTAAGCATTTCTTCACACTCTCTCATACACTACTCTTACATGATTCCCACCTAAATACAGGGTTACTAATTGCTAAAATACAAGCAAATTTGGCACGGAATAAAGCCAGCAAGATGGTTGATAAAATTCAACCTTACAATCTCCCCCTTTGGCTATTCCGTAACAAAACCCTAAAACAAACTCTAGACTTAATATGTGAGTTGGGAACAGTTGAACAAAACTCACTCACACCTAACTCTAGAATCTGATAAGCTCTTGAATCATATGAACAAGTAACTCCTGAAACACTACAACACAATTTGATCATTGTATGCAGAAAACTTGTAAGAAATATGAGGCAAGCACAATGCGATCAAGCAAAATGGAATAAGAAATAAATCATGGTTTAACCAAACAGGCATTCACTATAAAATAGTGACCACAATGCTCATTCACACTTGGAATGAACATCCGGACATACAAGTTAATAAGCTCAATGCAAATCACTTGCATGCCCAACACTCAACTAATTCACAATACTTAAAGTATATGCATCTAGGAACAAAATCCTAATAGGGCACAAGAGTGAGAATACTTAAAGAAAATGCATAACATTTAGCTAGAAGTATTGTCAACAGAGCATAAAGGCTGTAAAGCAAGGTACAGACCATAAAAGCCTACAAGTTCATGGAAACAAACCCTAAAAGCTTACAGAAGCAACATGGGCACAAATAACCATAAACAAGTTCCATAAAATACTGAATAACAACTTTAAGTATTAACAAATCAAAGTAACAAAAGTGTTTTCAAACAGATCCATGAGTTTTTTTTTTTTTTTTTTTTAACCAAAACATTAACCTAAGAAACACAGCCAGACAAAACCAAGATTTTATAAAGACAGTAGAATACTATAAGTAAATAATTGATGAACTAGGCTAGCTAAAGTAAGGCAATATGTCCAAAGGTATGTGTGAGTGTATAAGACAGCTTTCTCCACTTGAGCACACACAACTCCCCCTTTTCTTATGCACACTTCCCTTTGTGTTGCTCTCCCCCTTTCAATAGGCTCTCCCCCTTTTTGGCACGAATAGCTAAAGGCTATCCTCCAACTTTTGCTGAATAGCATCTAGCTGATTCTCCACGATCGTGAGACGCAATTGAACTTGATTGTTGGTGGAGTAGATAAGTCTTTCAATTCCTGCAATGCGCATTTGAAGATTTTCAAACAAAAGACCCAACCTGTCAGTTGGAGGACCAGACTGGTCTGGCTGAGTGCTAGTCGGCTGTAATGTAGGGGTGATAGGAGAGATAGTCGCGGTATGCATAGGTGTATCTGACCCATGAGCAGATGTTGTAGCAGGAGACATGTGTTCACTCTTTGGTTTCTGAAAGGAGTGACTCTTGCTAGCTTAAAGAGTTACCATGGATATTGGTCGAGGACGGTTGATTATTTTTCCATCTGATGGGGGATTGACACCTTCAAGGAGTATGATCTTCATGATGAGACTACAAAATGGAATACATGCTCGTGTTGTTGTTCGAGTCGCGGTCTTCCCAATGGTCTAGAAGATATGGGCACAGATATCAATTGGAGCCCTAGCAATAAGATCACATAGGAAATGAGCTCTTCCAAGATTGATGAAAGTAGTATTGGACAACTGGTAGAGATTGGAGAACATGATCAGCTTCCGTGTGGTCAATTTAGGAGCAAACTTTGCAGTGTTTATAGATGTGCCTTTACTCGAGACTTCATAATCAAGCCCAATAATTTGCAGAATGTCTTGAACCTTAGGAGTTCGATCATCATAAGGGGTGAGGTCTACATTCTTAGGTCTAGTAATGCAAAGAACCTTGGCTATGTAGTTTGGATTGATGGAAAACTCTTTCCCTCTTACCCAGCATTTTAACTTAACACCAATGTATCTCGCATTTGAGAAAAATTCCTTAACCAACTCTTCCATTGGGTCTTCGAAATTTCCGAACAGAATGGCCCAATCTTTAGCTTCAAAGATTCTAGGGATAAAAGTTGTCCCCAAAGTGTCAAACTGTACCACTCGTTCCACAATGAGAGTAGCATCTTCAAAAATGCTTGAGTGAGTCTGAGAATCAAGAGGAGTGTTGAACCTCTCACAGTTTGAGTCTTTAGATGATTGAGACAAGAGATGAGTTCGTTTAGCAACAGGGGATGATGAAACATCAGTTACAATCTCTTTATCTTTGGACGATCAGCGAGACATCTGGAAAATAACAACACACAACAAAGATCCAAGTGCATAGAGACAAGACATGAACAACAACTTGATTAGATTCAAGAAAGTCAAAAATTGGAGACTCATTGAAATACAGACCGAGATATCACTTAAATATAGTACAAGAACCCTGTCAGCAGTATGTGAGAATGATCAATACTGAAGCAATGTAAACTAGAACAAGTAATAGATGTTCAGCAATGATGAATAAGCAAACACAATTCAGTTCACTGTAAACTATGGTCAATCACAACGTCACAAATATCTGTCATTGTGACATTCTACTAGGAGAATGAAATGCATAGAGCAACACAATCAAGATACAAGTGAAGCAAGCATCAAATCACTAGAGACAATAAAACCCCTTTAGTTAACCCAATAGAGTAAACACATGAACGAAAATTGCAAAACACATAAACTCAAATAAAATTTCACAAAACGAGGAAATTCACGGATAAAAATGTAGAATAGAGTGAGAAAATAGAAACCCATACCTTTTTCCTTGAAGATTTAAAAGAGAAATGATTCAAAATGGAAGTTCTTTGGAGAGTGACACGGTGAGTTTGAGAGTTTTTCAGAAAAGGAAGAAGATGAACAGTCATAAATGTTCGAGGGAAAACTGAAAAGGTTTAAAAACTGACCAAGTTTGCCCAAAACACGCGATTTTCGCGACTGAGACAAGTCATGTGCAAGTCGCCAGGATCAGCCGCCAGAACACTATGAAGAAAAATTTGGAAAATTTTCTAAGTTTTTTTCTTGACTGGAAGTTCCACTAGTGAGAGAGTCGCGAACTGAGCTGCGAAAATCTCTGTGTACTCCTCGCGACTGGACCTTCCACTCGCGAGCAAGTCGCCAACCTGAGCCGCGAAAAGCATGAAAATCCAAATTTTGAAAAATATTCTAAGTCTTTTTCGCGATTGAAGCATTTACCCGCCAATGAGTCGCCAGTGAGTCGCGAACAATCTCTGTGATGAACTCGCGACTGGGGCATGTGACTGGTTCTACCCGCAACTGAGTCGCTAGAACAAGGCAAACCAATTTTTAAAATTTTTGACAATTTTTGCAAAAACAAAGTACTTTCCAAAAACAATTAAAACACTCAAAAATCTTTTTGTGATAGATCAGCACTGATAGAGCATGTGAAAACACATTTAATCAAGTACAATCACACGAATGAATATGGCATTCATTGAACATAGACATGTGTGTTGTGTGTGAATATCAAAGATGAGATAGTTCATAGTCTAATGTAAAGTTTCAATGATCAATTCAATCAAGACATATACAACTAGCACTAGATAATCTGATCCATCTCAATTATAGAAATATGCATATATGACCTCCCACAAAGGCTTGAGTACAATATCTTTGAAACTTTTCATTTGGCTACATGTTTGACATAACATTTGATCTAATTGTATCAACACGTCTCATTTTGAGATCGATGCCTGAAATTTTTGATATTTCATTTTGATGAGTTCAGCCTTTGGCTTTTTGGGCATCATATATTTTTAATATTTTGGTCGCTTTCCCTTTTTCCTAGTCAAATACTAGTATGTGCAACAGGCTTTTGCAGCTCAATATCTCTTTTCATTTGGAGATTTACATTTGGTGAGCTCTTTTAGCAAAAACAATAAAATAAAGTGTGGGAAGATATATAGACACAATTCTATGCATGTCTCAAGATCAACAAAACCATTCACTAATCATTCATGTTAAAGTTGAAGATCTATTTACAACAGTCACAAAGATTTCAAAATTTCTCCCACAATGATATAAGTGCATAGGGAACAAGCTATGCTCGTAGATGCACAAAGCCATTTGCACAAAGGTACCAGGTAAAACATATTTTGAGACAAAACTCAACAATGTCGATCAATCTTTTTGGATTTTCTACTTTTTATGTGGTTTTTGGATTTTTGACACACAAGAAAGAAAAGATTGATGAGAGGCAGTAATGTAAACAAAAACAACAAAAATTAAACAAACACATAATTTTCAAATCTCATAATCAATAAACAAACCAATAGTCATACAATCATAGGAAGAATTAATGCATGGACATGTGGTAATGCTTATGCATGAGTCCCCTTCATCACCCACACGTCACGTGCGTTTGGGGTGATATCCGCATAGGATTGGGTATGAGAGTTAGGACTTTAAACCTTCTAGTGAAGCTTTCCAAGCAATTGGTGAATGCACCAATCATCTTCATCACATCCATCATTCCAGGATTAACATTTCGATCTCTTGATGACTCAATAGCCCAAGTCCTCTTGTCATTTATTGGCCTTCTTAACCTTTGGTCACCAGCATTCCTCAATGCTCTTAGCTTATGACAATTGGGTCGGGTGTGCCCTTGAAGTTCGCAGTGATGGCACACATGATTCGTTCTAAGACCTCTTTGTGATCGAGGAAGAGATTTTGATCTGCCTTCAAACCTGACCACAGATTGATTACGGGGCTTGTTCAACACTTGCTGGTCGGTGACATTCTTCTTCTTCTTAATATTTGCCTTTTCAACAGTAGGGACAACTTTAACCGGCTCTTTGGCCTTCACAAACTTCACTTCTTTGGAGATGTTCACAGTTGAACTACTTTCACCAGTGTATCCTAATCCGGTTTTGTCAGAGAAGGTCTTTTGAGAAGAAAGAACATCATCAAGCTTCTTTGTAGAGACTCGCTCCACCTTGGCATTTGCTTGAATCACCTCAAGCTCAAGGAATTTTACCTTGGTGTAAGCCTCAGTTAGCTCACCATTTAGCGTCTCTATCTCACACTTGGCCTCTTTGTATCTCACTAGAAGACTTTTATAGTCCTCTTCAGCTTTCTTCATCTTTTTCACAGCTACTTTGGCCACCCTATCATATTCTCCTAACTTCTCAAGTAGAGAATTGTAGTTCTCTTTCAGACCAGCTGTATCTTCATTTCTTCAGCATCTGATTCTTCTCCAATTCCCATGAATTCTTCATCACTATGCTCCCCAAGTTCTTCCACAAGCAAATTCAAGTCCTTCGAAGACTCAACATGAGCAACAGTCATGAATGCTGAGAAATTCCCTTCTTCATCACAGCTATCCTCCGAATCAGAGGTGGAGGAATCTGAGTCACTGAGAGTGGTGGCATACAATTTGCCCTTCGATCTCAGATAATTAGGACATTCCTTTTTGAAATGACCCTGTCCATTACACTCAAAACAAGTTACTCCTTGTGTAGATGGGGACTCCTTCCCTTCTCTCTTTTTGAAGTCTTTTTTCTCCTTTCTGGAACCCATAAATTTCCCTTTATCACCAAATTTCTCACTGTTTTTGAACTTTATAAATTTGCGGAAATTCTTTGCAGGGTAGGCAACATCCTTTTCTACTGCATACTCATCCGATGAACCATGACTTTCTACCTTTTTATTTATCGTCATAAGAGCCAGTGATTTGCTCTTTCTTTGATTTGGTAACGAAAGTTCATACATCTGGAGAGAACCGATCAACTCTTGGACTTTGATTTCATCAAGGTCTTTGCTCTCCTCTATTGCAGTCACGTTTGCACGGAAGCTCTCCGGCAATGAACGAAGAATTTTTCTTACAACTTTCAAGTCCTCCGTTTTCTCTCCCAGGTTAAACTTGCTAATGACCACTTCATTTAGCTTACTATAGAAAGAGTCAAAGGACTCATCCTCGCTTATCCTAAGCTCATCAAATCGGGTAGTCAGCATTTGTAGCTTTGTGTCTTTCACTTTCTTTGTACCCTCATAAGTGGTTTCCAAAATCTGCCATGCTTCCTGGGCAACGGTGATATGAGAAATCCGATGGAATTCATCTGGGGACACACTACAAAAATTGCATTAAGTGCTTTACTATTAGCATTTGATGCCGCGAGAGCTGCGTTATCCCAAGTGGATTTGGTTGCCTCTGGCTTTGTCCAACCTATTTCAACAGCATCCCAAACAGCCCCATCAATAGAACACAGAAATGCTCTCATCCTTACCTTCCAAAAGGCATAATTGCTACCATCAAAATATGGTGGAGCATTCAAATATTGAGACCAGTCCATCTCAATATGGGGTCAAGAATCACACTATGGTAATGAAACCAATACGGGTGTACCCGTTCTGATACCAATTGAAAGTTCAATAAGTGTATAAAACACCTTGAACGTTTAGACCCCCAATTTATAAATTACCAATTCAAGCTTAATATCAAACAATTGATGTATGGAAAATGAACGTAAGCTTAAAACATAATTGATAAAAAATCTAAACCAATTAAATTCACATCCATAACAGAAATTTAATGGAAAATATTAAGGGAAGAGAGATGCAAACACAAGGACAACACTCGATGTGTTATCGAAGAGGAAACCGAAGCCCTCGGCGTAAAACCTCTCCACCGCCCTCCAAGCGGTAAACAATCCACTAAAGAATGTAGTTGGGATACATGAACAGCAGAAGACCCTCCAAGCCTAATCTACCCAATGTACCTAAGCCCTCCAAGCCGAACCTATTTCTTCTTTAGCTTGCCAGATTCCGCTACTTGACCATAGCATCTACCAATATGAAATTGATCCCTTCTTAACTGCTTCCCAAACACCAAATGGCCTCCTCACAGATATGGGTATGGTGAGAAAAGGTTTTGGTAATGTACCTCTCAAGGATTTGACAATGGAGAGGAAGAGAGTAGAGGAGTTTGAAGAGTCTCTATGTGAAGATTGTGGATGAATCAATCTTGTTTTTCTCTAGGGTTTCTCTCTTAAAATTTTCTCTAGAAGCTCTCTTAATATCTTGGGTATAAGGGTATATATATAGTAGGGTGAGAAGGAATGTGAAAAGTTAGTTTTTCCCAAACAAGGTGTTCTAGCGACTTGACCTCGCGACTGGGTTGAGTCGCGAGTTCAAACCGCGAGCTAACGGCCTGGCCAGCCTGGGACTTTTGTCCTGTAGCGCAATAGCTGGCGCGACTCTTTAAAATCTGGCATGCTTGGCACGTGTGTAACTTTTTAGCAGCTTGCAAGCCGCTAGCCACCCACGAGATCCAGTTGCGAGCTCCTGCTTCTTTGCACAATCTTGAGCATTTCTTCACACTCTCTCACATACTACCCTTACATGATTCTCACCTAAATACAGGGTTACTAATTGCTAAAATACAAGTAAATTGGGCACGGAATAAAGCCAACAAGATGGTTGATAAAATTCAACCTTACAGTTAGGTTCAATGTCTACAGAAAATTTTGATTGTGTTTCATATCAGTTAGGAAAACAACCAGTTTTGCCTTTCAATACTAGTGAATCAATATCCACTGATATCTTTGACCTTATTCATTTTGATATTTGGGGGCCTTCCTCTGTCTCTAGTATTGATGGATCTCGATATTTTGTTATCTTTGTTGATAATTACTCTCGCTATAGTTGGATTTTTCATATGAACCATCGTTCTGAATTATTGCAAGTGTATTCTAATTTTGCAAAAATGGTTGAAACTCAATTTTCCAAACGTATTAAAATTTTTCGTTCTGATAATGCTCTTGAGTACGCTCAATATGCTTTCCAAGCTGTTTTGCATTTCTATGTCACTATTCATTAACTAACTTGTCCAGGTACCTCTCAGCAAAATGGTAGAGCCAAACGAAAACTTCATCATATTCTTGACATGGTTCGTACTCTCCTTCTCTCTGCCAAAGTTCCTGCTTCTTTTTGGGGCGAAGCTACTCTTCATGCTGTTCATGCTATTAATCGTATTCCAAGTCCTGTTATCCAAAATCAAACTCCATATGGGCGCCTTTTTGGGTCACCTCCAGACTATCACCACCTTCGCTCCTTTGGTTCTGCTTGTTTCGTTCTTCTTCAGCCACATGAGTGTAACAAACTTGAGCCTTAATCAAGGCTTTGTTGTTTTCAGGGCTATGACGGAACTCAAAAGGGGTATCGGTGTTATGATCCTGTCTCTCATCGTCTTCGTATCTCCCGTAATGTTGTCTTTTGGGAACATCGCTCCTTTGTAGGGCTTTCTCACTTCTGTGCCTCTTTATCTTCCTCCTCTGTCTTAGATTTTTTTCCAAATGAGGCACATATTCCTTCTATAGCTGCTCCTAATCCTCCTGTAGCTATTCCTGATCCTCTTGTAGACTTCTCTGTCCAACCACCAGATATCCTTGATCCCTTTCCTACTTCAGCCTTTAATGAATAGGTGGAAGATGAACAGGTCGAAGACGAGCTACCCAACCTTGAGCTTCGATCCCCTGCTCTTGCTCCGCCTGAAGATCCTATACAAGACATTCCACCTCATCACTCAACTTTGGTAAGATCCATTCCTACACATTTACTTGACTATCATTGTTACACTGCCCTTGCTACACTGCATGAGCCTCACACATATCATGAGGCTTCCACTAACCCTTTATGGTAGATCGCAATGAAAGAGGAACTTGATGTATTATCTAAAAGCCATACTTGGGATTTGGTGACTCTTCCCCCTGGGAAATATGTGGTTGGTTGTAAGTGAATCTACAAGATTAAGACTCGCTCTGATGGGTCCATTGAGTGCTACAAAGCTCGTCTTGTTGCAAAAGGTTTTACACAGAAGTATGAGATTGATTATGAAGAGACCTTTGTTCCGGTTACTCGTATCTCATCTATTCGTGCCCTCTTAGCTGTTGCTGTAGCTAGTAAATGGGACCTTTTTTTCAGATGGATGTAAAAAATGAATTCCTTAATGGGGACTTAAGTGAAGAAGTTTATATACAACCTCCTCCTGGTCTCTCTGTTGAATCAGACAAGGTTTGTCACCTTCAACATGCATTTTATGGCCTTAAACAGGCTCCACGAGCTTGGTTTGCCAAATTTAGCTCTACCATCTCTCACTTAGGTTACATGGCCAATCATTATGATTTTGCCTTATTTCTTCGTCGCACTGACAAATGCACTATTTTACTTCTCCTGTATATGAATGATATGATCATAACTAGTGATGACCTTAGTGACATTCAAGAACTCAAGGATTTTCTTAGTCAGTAGTTTAAGATGAAAGATCTTGGACATCTCAGCTACTTCTTGGGTCTTGAAATCACTTATTCTACAGATGGACTTTATATTACTCAAGCTAAGTATGCCTCTGAACTCTTATCTTGAGTTGGACTTATTGATAGCAAGACTGTTGACACTCTAGTTGAGCTTAATGCGCATCTGACTCCCTTAGAAGGGAAACCATTGTCTAATCCCTCTCTTTACAAACGCTTGGTTAGCAACCTAGTTTATCTCACTGTCACTCGTCCAAACATTTCCTATGTCGTTCACCAGGTGAGCTAGTATCTATCTACTCCTCATTCAACTCATTATGCTATTGTTCTACACATTCTTCGATACCTAAAGGACACTCTCTTCCATGATCTTTTCTACTTTGCTCAGTTTCCTCTTGTTCTCCGTGCATTTTCTGATGCTGATTGGGCAGAAGATCCCACTGATCTTAGGTCCACCACTGGATATTGCTTTCTTCTTGGTTCTTTTTTGATTTCTTGGCGAAGTAAGAAACAAACTCATGTGGCCTGTTCCAGTACTGAAGTAGAATATCGTGCCCTTACTGATACCACATCTGAGCTTCTTTGGCTGCGATGGCTTCTCAAAGACTTAGGTGTGTCCACATGCTCTGCTACTCTTCTTTATTGTGACAACTAGAGTGCCATTCATATCGATCACAATGATGTTTTCCATGAACGAACTAAACACATCGATATCGATTGTCATTTTATTTGTTATTATCTTATCCATGGTGCTCTTATGCTCTTCTCAGTCTCCTTCAAAGATCAACTTGTAGATATCTTCACCAAGTCACATCCTAAGGGACGCCTTCGTGATTTGGTTGACAACCTCAAGTTGGTCTCACACCCACCTTGAGTTTGAGGGGGCTGTTAACGTGTATAATGTTGTGGGCTTTAGGCCCACCAAGATTACTTGTATAGCACACGTGCTTGTACTACACTCTTACTTATACTACACACATATGCCTCTTATATGATATTAGAGATATATTAGTCCATTAGCATAGGCCCAAGCCTAATTCTACTTTGTGTGCAAGACAAGTCTCCTACTTGTACTAGAAGTCTTTTAGTTTAGGGTCTAGTCTACTATATATACACATGTTATGATTCATTGTAACATAGGATTTGTACTACACTTTAATATATTATTGATGTAGCCCTTTAGGGTTTCCTCTGTGGATATAGGCTATTAGGATGAGCCATGTAACTCTCGTGTGTTACTGTATTCTATACTTTATGCTTTCGCTTCCACATCTATACTAGCAACTTCAACATGGTGTATCAATGCTAATATTTAACAGTTACAAGGACAGAATGCTGGTTCTTCTACTTTAGAGATTGGTGCATGGGCCTTATTGGGATGTAGTTAATTTTGTTACAAGGGCAGACTGCACCTGACATGTTAGTTGACTATCAAGCATTCTCCTAGTTATTGCCGAGTCTCTTAGGCCATGGCCCATATGAAAAGCATGTTCCATTTCACATTTTCCTCATGCTCACTCAAATTTTGGCCATAGGATCTCTTCCCTGTTTTCACACTAATCCATCTTATGGTAGTGAAGTATGCAAACTGTTGCAATCAATGGCTAGTGATCAAACTCCTACCACCAGATAATTCTCCAATTTGAACTCTCAATAGCCGAGTCTGGAGTGTATAGTCTGACCTAGATTGAAGACATAGATCCCTTCCTACTCTATGTTCTTGCATTCTTGGTGCATCATCTTAAGCCCACATCTCTTTCGTCTTATTCCCTACTACTATTATCTCTAACCTGCATTAGTTCTCAACTACATTGAACAGTGATTGTTGCCTTTAGTTTTTCTACTGTTAATGTAACGTCCCATTAGTTTAAAAAAAAAAAAAAGTTAAGATCAGATATTGTTTTTTGGGTTCCCACGGGCCAAAGCCCTACCTAACCCCACTACCCACCACACAATCACTCCATCTTATCTTCTCTTTGGTCGGCTCACTCTCAGCCTCTCCTTCTTTTCATTTTTTTTGTTTTCTCTCATACGTTCTCCTCTCTACTCTCATCCTCTCCACTGGCACTTCCACACCACCACCATCACCATTTCCACATTTTTCCAGCAAGATCACCAGAAAATTCTTGAGAACTCATAAACACCTTCACATCCTTTTTTGAGGTAAAAATTTCTCATCTTTTTGGTGGGTTTTGCACTTTTACTTGAGGTTATTTTTTATCTAAGTTTTAATAATGATACTCATATGATTTATGAGCATTGGAAGTGATATTTATGTGTTTTTATGTATGGGTTTTGTATTGGTGGAATTATTTGATGAGTGGGTATATAATTTGTGCTATTGATGACTACTTAAGGTATATGTATGGTGGAAAATTTAGGGGTTTTAAGTTATAACATGTGATGGTTGGTAAATTTAATTTTTCCAATGCAATTGGGTTTATTTGGAGTTAGTTGAAGTTCTAAATTTCTTGTCTTGGAGGATATATTGATTTTGCTTTCATGGGTCTCTTAATGATGTAGTGTAAATTTTATGGAAACTAGTCATAATGTTGGAGATGATATTAAATGGGTTAACTTTATAAATTGGAGTTTATGCCTTGTGAATCATTTTGTTGAGAAACTGAGGAAGTGGAATATATTATTATTGATGAGGTTAAATACTAGGCTTGCCTAATTAAGTGATTATTTGGCAATTCCTAAATTGTGACTAGATGCAATTTCAAGCTCTATACTTATTGTGATAGGTTTACTTGATATTGTTTAGGTTCTAGTTAATCTCCTTGGAGCTTGGAGAATTAGGATTTTGTGGTTGCGAGGTAAGTAGCTTTTTAATGGGATTTTTGGAAAATAACCATGTTTTATAAATGTTGTTTTTTGGGTCAAACACATTTTGGAAAATTATACATGGATATATGTTTTCTTAAAAGCATTGTATTGTGACCCTATTATATATTATTATATATGGAAAGTACATCATATTTGGTATAGCATTTGGGGAAATGCATGAATTGTTAATATGGAAAAATGAGCATCTTTTGTTTAATCTTTAATAAGGAAATCATGAACTTTATGGTATATTAGAAAATTCAAAGATGCTTATCTTGTCTTATATTATTTAGGAATTTGATAGAAATCTCTTGACAAGAATGAAGTTGAAAACCTTACAAACTTTGTAGAAGTTAGATTATTTAAGGTTTTTCTTAAACTACTTGGATAAGAACTGTGTTTCAAAATAATGTAACCTGTGATCTTATGTGGTTTTAACACCATGCCATGTGTGATTTCCCGATGATCCCCCGATTCGGTTTCAGTAGTCTTTGTGACAACGGAATCAAATCCAGGTCAATGCCCTTTCACTTTGGATGACGAGTTCTTTCATGCTATCCATGGGGGGAAAAGGTTCCTTAATTGTGTGTGGGTGAGCTTGCTGCCCATGGGGCTAAGAGACCACATGCAAGAGAGGTCCTATTTGACGCGCTCTCTCTGCCCCCTATGGGGGGAGAGAAAAACCTTAAGGGTATGGGTGAGGCTGTTGTCCATGGGGCCAAGAGTCTGCATACCAAAGAGGACAATATAATGCCAGTTGTGAATGGGTGGATCCCCTAACCAGTCTATGTGATAGTGTAGTATATTTGTGATAATTTATTTTATGTTAGATAATATGGCTTTGGAAATTATATTGTTGATGCTCATAGATTATAGTGTGTAGTTTCAAGGTATTTACTTTGAGAAATTTTGTGTTTCATTATTTAATCATTCTTGTCATATTATTATTTTGAAGATGAAACTTGCATTTCCCCCACCCCCATTAAATATGCTACTTACTGGGCTCTGTTTCATTCCATTATTTTATAAACCTTTCAGAGTAGGCAACAATCTTTTGAGACAGCATTTTGGTGGCTAATAGTAGTTAGACTAACTACAAATGGAGGCTGAACTTTTGTAATGGAGATATTAGATGTTGTACATCTTAGAATAGACTTGACTCATTCTTTTGTGTATTATAGTGATTATGACTTTATTCCCACTAATGGGACAAGCTATTGATATGTAATTATTTATTCAGACCTCTACTTTTTTGTGATCATTGGTCTTTGTAATTATTGTTTAGAGCTCTGACTTACTCTGAGAGTATATTCAATGGAATTATTATGATAATTGTTGATGTTGGTATTGGATATGATTTATGTGGATTGGATTGTCAAAGGAAAAATAAAAAATAAAATAAAATCTACAGGTACTTTGAGATGTCTTTCTCATGCTTTGGACCCTTTGGGGTTTGGGACGTGACAGTTAATCTTCAAATGGAAATTTTCTTTAACACATTTCAGGGTGTAGGCAGCGATGATCAGAAAGTTCTGGTTCTTGCCGACACGAATACTCCATATGCTTTGGATCAAGTAAGAAAACTCTGATCCATTGGACCTTAGTTATAGCTAAAAAGAGTATTATGACCTTCATTGCTTTGGGGTTGAGACTATGGAAAATTAAATACAGGCCATCCGTAGGTGTTTCGATAAGTGAATTTACATACCTCTCCCAAATTTGAAGGCAAGGCAGCACATGTTTAAGGTACTGTGGTTTTGGTAGAGCCATAGTAATTGATTCTTTTGGGGTAACATCCCAGTCAGACCCAAAAAAAAAAAAGGGGGGGGTGCAGATATTTTTGGTTCCCACGTGCCTCCCAACTACCCCACCTAACCCATCCTCCCCCATCACATATCTCACAATTCCCTCTTTTCTCTCTTTGGTCGGTCACTCTCATTCCTGTTCTCCTTTTCTTTTTCTTTTTCAATCAACACAACACACATACACACACACACTCCTCTCCCTCACCCTCCCACCGGTACATTCCTCATCATCACCTCTACCATTTTTTCCGGCAAAATCATTGGAAAATCCTCAAGAACATCACACCTTCACATAAGTTATTTGAGGTAAAAGTTCTAATCTCTTTTGATGGGTATTATGTTCTTGTTTCAGGTTATTTTACCCAAGCTTTAATAATGATTTTCATGTGATTTAAGAGCTTTGAAAATGATATTTATATGTTTATATGTATGGGTTTTGGTCTTGGTGGATGTATTTGATAAGTGAGTTCGTGATTTTTACAATGATGGCTATCTAAGGCTTGTTATGGTGAAAATTTAGAGGTTTTGAGTTATAACATGTGATAGATGGTGAATATAATTTTTATTGATTATTTGGAGCTAGATAAAGATTTAAATTGTTTATCTTGGAGAAAATTATGATTTTCGTGTCATGGGTCACTTGATGATGTTATATAAATCTTATGGGAAGTATTTAAAAAGTGTGGAGGTTTCGATGTTAGATATGACACCTTGAATGATTTATGAGTATAAATGGGAGTCTATGCCTTGCAAATTAAATTGTTTTGAGAAATTTTGGAAGTAGAATACATTACATGTGAGGTTGAATACTAGACTTGCCTAATTAAGTACTTACTCGGCAATTCCTAATTTGTAGTTAGATACAATTTCAAGCTTTGTGCTCATTGTGATAGGTTTGCTTGATATTATTTAGGTTCTAGCCAATCTCCCTTGGAGCTTGGAGAGTTAGGCTTTTTGCAAGTTGCAAGAAGTAGCTTTTAATTGGGATTTTTGAAAACTAACCATGTTGCATAAATGTTGTTTTTGGGTTAGACATGCTTTTGGAAACTACCTATGGAAACCATATTTTTCCTAAAAACTATCGTGTCGTAACCTTAATATATATATATATATATATATGAAAATGCATCATATTTGGTATTGCATTTAGGAAAATGCATGAATTGTTGATATGGAAAAATGATAATCTTTTATTTAATCTTTGATAAGAAAATCATTGATTTATGGTATATTGAAAAACTTAAAGATGCTTATCTTGTTTTATATTATTTGGGAAATTGATAGAAAATCTCTTGACAAGAATAAAGTTGAAAACCTTACAAACTTTGTAAAAGTTAGATTATTTAAGGTTTTCTGAAACTACCTAGATATGAACTATGTGTTTCAAAGTAATGTAACCTGTGAGTTTATGTGGTTTTAACACCATGCCATGTGTGATTTCCCCGTGATCACCCGATTTGGTTTTCATAGTCTTTGTGACAACGGAATCAAATCTAAGTCAATGCCCTTTCACTTTGGATGACACGTTCTTCTCTGCTATCCATGGGGGGAAGAGGTTCCTTGATCGTGTGCGGATGAGGCTGCTGCCCATGTGGCCAAGGGATCACATGCAAGAGAGGTCCTATTTGACGCGCTCTCTCTGCTGCCCATGGGGGGAGAGAAAAACCTTGAGGGTATGGGTGAGGTTGCTATCCATAGGGCCAAGAGTTTGCATACCAAAGAGGACAATATCATGCCAGTTGTGAATGGGTGGATCCCCTGACCGGTCTATGTGGTAGTGTGGTATATTTGTGATAAATTACCGTATGTTAGATTTTATGGCTTTGGAAATTATATTGCTAGTGCTCACAGATCATAATATATAGTTTCAAGGTATTTACTTTGAGAAACTTTGTGTTTCATTATTCAATCATTCTTGTCATATCATATTATTATTATTGAGAATGAAATTTGCATTTCCCCTACCCCCATTAATTATGCTACTTACTGGGCTTTAGCTCATCCCAATCTTTTACAGTCTTACAGATTAACTAGCTATATCATGGGAATGGAGCTTGCCTTGTCGGTAGTGATTGAAATTTTATGCTAAATTGGGAGACATACATTACTAATGGTTGGTGATTCGATCTAGTTGTTTTTAAGGGAGCTAGTAGCAATTAATTTATTAGAAGTTGGGCTCTTGAGGTTTGTTAGCCCAAGAATTTTGTTGGGATTGCATATTTTAGAGAACATTGGGACTTTCTGTTTAAATCATTCGGAGTTTTGTAATATATTTATGTATCATGTGGAGACACAAAATCTTTAGTTATTGTTTGTAAATATGTTATGGAGCACTGACTTGTAATGTGGAGATTTTAGTGTGGTTATATATTCTTATCCTTTGGAAAAGAAATGAGCTTAAAGAGAGATCTTTTACAATTTGAATTGTCAATAAAAAAAAAAAAAAAAAAAAAAAAAAAGGAGAAATCTACAGGTACCTTTGAGATGATTTCTCATGCTATGGACCCTTTTGGGTTTGGGGCGTGACATTTGGAGCTTATATTTTGTTTAATATCCTCAGCAAGTTTTTTATTTAATCAGGTCCGTCTTGGAGACACTCCTCATAACTTAACTGAATGTGATTTTGAGCATTTAGCTCACAAAATAGAAGGATTTTCAGGTTCAGACATAGCTGTTTGTGTAAGTGTCTAGTTTACACTAGTTTCTAGTATCCCCTTTGAGTGATTATATGGCTGAAAGCTGTTAGCTACCTCCTCTCTTTTGATAGGTTAAAGGCGTTCTATTTGAACCTGTTCGTCAAACCCGTGATGAGAAATTCTTCAAAAAGAACTCTAGTGACATGTGGGTCCCTTGCGAACCTACTGAACGAGGAGTTGTTTAGGTTACCTTGCAGGAACTTGATGCACAAGGCCTAGCTTCAAAGGTAAGTATTGGGTAGGAAACTGTTTTATTTATTACTATTATAAATGGACACTGCTAAAAGCTCTAGACCATAAATCATTGCGAAAATTAGCACTATAATCATGTTTAGTGCTAGGTATCAATAACTTACCAAATAGAATTATTAAAGACTTATTCAATGCTTTAACTTATGTAGTTAGTCAATTTCGGAAAAGTAGGATTGAAGAAAAAAGGTGGAAAAGAGAAGGGGGGATGGGGGTGGGGGAGAGATTTAAAAAGTGCATGCCTCTATCTTATGTGCCTCATTCAATTTCATTAATGCACATTCAATGATGATTTTCTCTTCCATCAAAATTACACAATTCTTTGGAGGAAGCTCAATTTGTGGTATTTCTTTTCTAGCCTCGTTCATCCACTTCTTTTAATTTATATAATGACTTGAATGCAACTGGCTCTGGGAATGTATGACTTACAGATCCAGCCACCACCAATCACAAGAGCAGATTTTGATAAAGTACTTGCAACACAGAAGCCGACTGTAAGTAAAGCTGATCTTGAGGTGCATGAGAGATTCACGGAGGAGTTTGGGCAAGAAGGCTGATTGCTTGAGTTTGAACACAAGGACTGATTAACCATCTGTACAGGTAAAACCACTAGTACTATATGCAAATGAAATATGTATATCTAGTCATCAATAAAGCTTGTAATAGAAATTTCAGCATCTTGTTAAGAGAACACCGTGCCATATTTTCTCAACCTTTCTCTGTCTGTCTCACCAGAAAAAGAAGAGGTGGAAAGCTCTTAATTGATGTACAGTGTTACTGGTGATAGTTTCCATAATCAATAATGATTGATAATCTTACCATTTTTTTCCCATCTGGGTATGATCTCCTACCGGTTTGCCACTAGATGTTCATTCGAAACAATATCCTAGCTGCTGCTGGTACCAAATTTGTAATTAACCAATGATGAACATCTAAAATAGACATAGAAAACAAGTTGCTATATGATATCGTTAATGAAAATTAGCAAATGATGACAGCTAAAAAAATTTACAGTATTATGAAAGAACTACTGTGATACTATCTTATTGATTATGCCCCAGGGCGCTGCCATTAAAAGCAAGGTAACCTAAGGATAAAACTCTTTATGTTTGGAATGGAGGGAGAGAAGGAAGGTTTTCTGGAGTCGTGGAGTTCACCTCCGTGAACATTTGTAAAATTAAGTACAACTGGTAGTAGCTAAAGGCTCCCTGGACATGCTCCAGGTGAGCTTATCTGGGACAAAAATGGTAATTGGATAAAGTGTTTTTCCTTCTCTACTTAGGACTTACTTTCAGTGTTCAGGCTGAACTCTGGGCTATTGGCTACAGACTACAACTTTTGTGGCGAATGGATTATTGCAACATTCTATTACATAATGATAAATGATATACAACACGTGGAAGATAAATGATATACAACATTCTATCACATTGTAACCTTAACAACACGTGGAAGATATTATCATAGATAGCACCCCTAGCATAGTCTAGAAAGGTAAAGTTAAAAAAAAAAAAAAAAAAAAAAAAAAAAAAAAAAAAAAACCGTAAAGCTTAACATAAGGATACTAATGAATAGTCCCAAAGGCAACACAATCTGAAATCTAGGTCCTGCACTTCACTGCACACCTCGAACAAAAATCTACTTTGTTTTCAGGTTGAGCTTACTTGACTAGAGAAGAAATTGATCGTTGCTTTATGTAATTAGTAATTGATATTTAGCGTGATGCATGCACGACATAATTTTATTCTGAAACATTTTGTAGAAATTTTCTTATAATCCATGTATAGTACTTAATTGCGAAGTTAATTATATAACGGACAACAATAAGAACAAGAAAAAAATAATTAAAGAAACAGAGATTAAAATATATATATATATATATATATATATATTTAATTGGTATATTATGAATGAAAACGTACTCCTTGAGTGAACAAATCAATCCTTCCATTGGTTGGTGTTACACCAAATAAATAATTATCAGAGTGAAATCTTAATATAATAATAAAACGGAAAAGCAATTAAAACCACCAGTAGAAAATGGAAATAACTAGTTAGCTGATAGAACCATTCTTGGAAGAATCCACAGGATCAACAAGTGAGTCAATTGACACAATCATATTCCGTATATACAACTCTCAATATTTAATGATTTCAACTAGCTAAAGTACATAACTATTTTATTTTTTGACGAAATTTTTTTGAGGGTAATTAACTAATTATACTCCTCTTCCTTAAGATTTGAAGAAAATAACACTCGCCCCCTTCTGTTTGTATTAGTAAATATTCTAAATTTCTATGAAATTTTCTTTATCAAAGTTTAACCATTATTAGTAAAAACATAACGAAATTTGTTGATAATAATGCAAAGTTTATAAAACACCAAAATACTTGCAACAGCAAATCTCTCTACAACCCAATGACAAACTAAAAAATAAGAAAAAGTTATACTAATTTTAAAATACTCTTTAATTAAAAATTTAAATCAATGGATTTTAATTCTTAAACAAAGGATAATTATGGAAACCTACCCTTAAGCAAATGATATGTTAGTACGCAACATTGTTGACATTAATTTAATAGAGTTTGATCAAATGGATGTCAAAAAGGGAATTTTTCCCCCCTTAATGTTTAAGGTGAAGTGTCATGGGAGTGTAATTATCTCTAGTGTTATTATACATATATTGTGTTACAAAATATTTCATTTGCATCTTGATTGTTTTTAAAGTATTTTGGTTTCAAATCTATAATATATGATAAGAAATGATTCAGGTCCTTTAGATTTCCTAGGGTACTTTACCAAATGGATTTCCTTAAATCTTAACCATTTTTTAATGATTTAATGGTCTAGATTTTGCCATGTTAGCATTCCACTAACAATAATCTTAATTGTTTTATTTGCAACATTATTTTATTATTTTAAGAATATTGTTAGTGGAATGTTGAGATGGCAGAATCTTAACCATTAAATCATTAAAGAGTTGTTAGGATTTAAGGAAATCTACTGGTAGAGTACTCTAGGAAATCTAGAGGATCTTAATCCACTAAGGAAGACCTTTGGCGCGGGAGTACTAATGCATTGTATTTTTTAGGCAGTAGGAGTTTGGTAAATTCTATTACAAATCCTACAATGATGTTCTTTCTATTTTGTTACTATAAATTTAACTTTTATACCCAATAAATTTGGGGCAATCCAAATAAAATCCTTTTTTTGAGAGAGTTTCAATCCATAGCGTCCGCTCCTGATGATATCTCTTTATTATCAGATCAAGACACCAATCAGTTTTTGGTGTAGGTGGGAATTAAATCTCAAATCTTTTATACAACCATCAGAGACTTTACTAGTTAAGCTAACTGAAACCCACAAAAGGAAAAATATGTTATTGTTGCATTTATTAAATGCTATCTTTAGGAAAAAGTTTTATTTTTTATTTTTTTATATAAAATTAGAAAGAAGTTCTAGATGTTATATACCTACAATGCTTTTAGATTTTTGGGTAAATTACAAAATTGGTCTCTTTCTGATAGTTTTTAGACCCATTAAAAACACAATTGGATTAACCTAGGTAATTAGCCAAGTTGTTACTTAGTACAAATTAACAAATCTAGGTTATTACAATCAAAACAATCATATCATGCAAAGCAGTGGAAAGATAAATAAGACAAAGATATGATCACTCAGGAAACCAAACTGGTAAAAACCTGGGAAGGATTTAACCTAACTATCCTTAAGGTAAACCTAAATCCACTATGAAAGAATCGAAGTTGTTCAACAGGACTTAGACCACTAACATCCTATTACTACCCACCAGTAGAAACTTACTGACACGACCACGTGCAAGCTCCGAAACCACGGATTCCTTCTTTCTTGGATTCTCCAGCAAGTACAAGCACACCTGCTTGTGTTTCTTTAAGTTCTTATGGCAGCAACTGAATGATCATCAAGCTCTTGAAGAAATCTCATTCTTCATAATCCTAAACTTGTGTAAAGGAAAGCTTCTCACAGATCTCACAAGAGATTTGCACAAACAGCAATATGAGCCACACAAAAATGTGGCTAGGGTTTGTCTTTTATACCTAGGGCAAATTAGAAAACCCCAAACGTTTTAAAACAAAACTAGGGCTGATTTGGAATTCTCCAGAAAATGCATCTGACTCGACTTTCGATTGATCAAGCCTAAGCTTCGATCGATCAAACCAGTCCGAGAAGCATAAATAAATTCTGCATCAGCTTATTCCAACTTTACACAAATGAACCAATTTTGAGCAAGTCTAAACACGATTAAACATCTTGTTTTGATCATGGTTTGCCAACAATACGCATTAGAGTTCTAAATACATAAAATCATAAGTCTTTAGAACCTAATAAACTCCCCCTTTGGCAATCTGTGACAAAACACAACTAAAAGCTCAAAGTTTACAAAGAAAAGCCCTTTACAAAAATAATGCTCATAAAAACAAATTCAATCCTAACTACTATCCATCAGTTGCAAGTGTAGACAGCAGCTCAATTGAATCAATTTGTATATTTCCTGAAACACTAAACAAAATGCATAACCGCATGTGTGGAAAATACAAGTAAAGAAAATAAATTCTTGATTTCAAACAACACAAAATAAAGATATATATCAATGAAAAACTCATAAATATAAATCAATAAGTAGTTGAAATAAGAAACATATAAAGCAATAAAAGTATCTCCCCCTAACATGGATAGCCCAACAAAAAATATGGCAAGAGCTAAAAAGGTAAAATACAATGTGAAGCACCTAGATACAATCTAAACTCCACAAACTCCAACCAACCAAAAATGCTCTCCTCCTGAAAACAAAAACTCTACAAGCACAAATATGATATGTACTCCCCCTTTTTGTGACGGAATGCCAAAAGGCAACCAAAATTCATCATCAAAAGAAGGTGGCGGTGAAGATCGTCGAAACTGTGCCAACTTTGGGCGCAAAGCACAGATCTCATCGAGCCGTCCACCAAAATCTGTCCATGAGCCGCCTGAACAGTCAAGACATGATCCAATGTACGTCGAATGTTTGAATCATCCGAAGTAGTCGATGGAGAAACATCAGCATCAGCAGCAACAGCACCAGATGCTTCAACCGTATCAACACCTATAGAAAAGGGAGGAGGGGGAACAACACCAGATGACGCACCTCTAGGACGCATAGGACCAACTCTCAAGTGAGCACCCCTCTGCCTAAGGTGGCACCTATGGAAGCAATGACATGTATGGGCTCACCGGAAGGGAAATCAGCTAGACCAAGAAACAACAAAATCCTATGAATGAAAATAGGATGAATAAGAGCATGCGCTACGGCAGAACTCCTATAAACTTTGTTCAAAGAACGAAGAAACAGATGTGGAAAGCTGATAGATGCACCAAAAACAAAAGCGTACAAAAACACACATCGCTCAAGAGCGATGGTGTGGAGATGAGAAATAGGCCACAAAGAATGACACGCTATCCTAAAGAAAAGATAAACAGTCTCAATAAGCTCAGCAGATATGATCTGAGGATCAGAACCCCATTGGATAGAAGACCCAGTGATGTATGACATGACATCATCTAAGGGTGGAGACTCCTCATAGGGATAGATAGGCTCCCTAACGACCAGAACCCCAAGAGCATCAGCCACTACCCAAGGAGTAATGGTGAACTCAACACCTCGTATCCAACTCCTACTAAGGGTGTGGAGTCATATACGTGGCAAGAGAGATTCGAGAAGAACTCTCTAATCAGGGCGGTCAGGGGTGGATGATCTATCTCTAACAGGGACAACCAACCTCTAGTCTCAAGGTTTGCCCTAATGGCTAGATCAACCTCATCTAATACCACAAAATGCTCAGCCCAAATCTTACGCTTACAATTCAGTTTCTCATAAACCTCTCTGCTTTTGTTATTCCTAAACACCTCACTCCTAGATGGAGACTCAGAGGAAGTAAAGGGGGTCCTATGGGCTCTAGTCTTCCTAGGCATGGTACTAGGATAAGGACAAAGACACAAAGCGAAAAAAAAAAAAAAAAAAAAAAAAAAAAAAAAAAAAAAAAAAAAAAAAACAAAACAAAACAAAGGGCAAACTGCAAGTTAGCACAAAAAAATTATAGAACAAAAATCTATATGATGCATGAATAGATTAAATGTCATGATGCATGCCCTAATGCAATGAATATTAAGTTCAAATTAAGTTCAAGTTCACAAAATTGGCTTGAGCATAAAGTTTCTAACAAAAAACCGCAAAAATCTGAAAAACCACTTGTTCAATTTGTAAAAAATTGACCAATTGATCATCACACAAGTTAGAATACAGAATATAATGATCAATTACATCAATTCAACAAGCCAATTTCATCAATTGAAACCAATTTGAACAAAATCCCCAATTCGGGTTCAATACAAGCCCTAGAATTTTTAATTTTTCACAAAACCTCAAATTGATCAAATTAACCATCATAGATTATGAATATATCAATGTAGCAACAAAATCCATTGATCAATTTCACAAAATAAGGTTTGATTCATCAAAAATCCCAATTTATGCATAGTCTGAAAATTTTCCCAAAAACCATGAAATAATGCATGAAAACATGAAAAACAATGCAAAAGCAAGGGCAAAATAGACTTACCGGCTTAGAGAGAGGAAAACCTTGCAAAATATCTGGAGGAAAATAACAAAAAATTGGTAGGCGAGCTTTGTCCAATTCGGAGAGAGAGAAAAGTTTGAAAAGTTTTTGAAAAAGTGGTTTGAATAAGTCAAATCTGTCTTTAAAAAAAAAAAAAAAAAACTGATTCACGACTTTTGATTGATCGAAAATAAGTTTCGATTGATCGAAACAAACAGAGGCTTTGTTTGAAATTTTAAAACAATTTCGATTGATCGAAAAACAAATTGGATCAATCGAAGCAGACAGAGGCTTCCCTAAGACTTTTTAAAACATTTTCGATTGATCGAAAAACAAATTGGATCAATCGAATTGGACAGAGGCTCACAAAATTTTTGAAAAAAACAGTTTGAAAATAACAAAGACACATTTTAGAAACACCTCAAAGCATTGAAATAGATGAACAAAATGCATGAGTATGTGATGCAATGTATTTCAAAAACAAAGTTTTTTTTAAACCCAGTTTTTCCAAGGTTAAAATTTCTTGCATTCTCCATAAATTTTCAAGCATCAAATCAGTTTTGCACAAAACTTGAAGTATTTGCAAACTTGGTTGGTTAGACCAAAGACACACACAGTAACATGTACAATGTTTAGCAAAGAGTAATTTGTGTAGTGTGTGCAACTAACAAAAACTTAAGATACATGTGAGATGATATGTGTATAGCAATTAAACACCAAGTCTACAAAATTCATCACAAGGATTTGAAAGAGACTATCACCAAAAGAGTTACATCATATAACTCCCACATCTCCTAGATCATAAACTTGCAATCATGTAAGTTTCTTGATTTTGCCTCATATTGTACACACAAATTTTAATTATTCAAAAACTTATTAAAATAGCCGGGATAATGTATACACCAATTTTATTTGATTGATTTAACATTAAGTCCAATAATGTACACACCAATTTTAGCAATTAAACCGAGGCTACACCTTATATTCTTTTTGTACATATGCTATACTTTCTCGAGCACAAAATCTTACGATATGCACTAAGGTGTTCATGATTGGCTAGAGAACAATGGTGAGATGGTTATTTATGCCTTTCTCTAAAGGTTCAAGTCCGACAGTCAAAGACATGTGACTTCAAGATCAAGACAAAGTGATCAAAACCATAAACATCTTTCCCACACAACATGCACTACAAAGCTCAAACTAGTAAAGTACAATAAATAAGCTCATCAAAACTAAACAAGGTACGAAAGACATGTTATGTGAAAAAAGTTGACCAACCTTGTTCTCAAAAACCAAGAAAATAGTGCAAAACACAATTTGGTTCCTTTTTCTCCTTTTTATATATATATATATATATATATTAAAAAAAATAAACAAAAACAACCTAGAATGAAAAGCATGAATGTTATGCAATACAAGTCCTAGAAACAGAGAAAACAAAAACCAAAGAACAATGGTCACAAAGAATAGCAATGAAGCACAAGGACCAGGTCAGAAGGACTCAATTAGATTGAGCCTTTTACATCCAAAACTTCTTAGATGCACCACGAGCATTGGAGTTCTTATTCACATGGGAATGATTACCAACTTCAGGATTGGAATAAAGGTTTAGAGCCTTTACCAATTCATTAATGAGTACCATAGGATCTTGTGCTTGAGGAACAGGTATTTTTGGTTTGTTTGCTCTCTTAGCAACTTGTAGCTTGTACCAGTTTGGACGAATGTGTTCAGACTTTCCACAAAAATGACAAACCCATGCAAGCTTATCATGGGACTTGTCCTTAGAAAGGGTAGGCTGCTTGGGTTTAGACTCTTTCAGATCAACCCTACTAGGAGGTGTAACTTCTAAGGGTTTGACAACCTCACTCACAGGGGGTTTAAAAGAAGATGAAGGAACAAAGACAGTGGAATTGGGAGCAGACACATTGATGCTTTCTACAAAACCTAACCCAGTTTTATCAAAATGAGACTTTTGAATACTCAGCATATGATCAAGTTTGGAACTAGCAGACCTATTAGATTGTTCTCTAGCAATAGAAAGCTCATGTTCCAAATTCCTAACTTTATCAATTAAAAGCATGTTCTCAATCTTCACATTATTCAAAAGTTCAGTAGCATCAAACAGTTTAACAAGCAAATTTTTCTTATCAAGCTCAAGAGATGCAATTTTCTTCAAGCCTAATTCAACATTCATAGCATCCTTTGCAGCAACTTTGCAAAATTTATTGTAAGCTTCTTGAAGATCTGCGTCCTTAGAGAGTTCCCTATCAGAAAGGTTCTTTTCAGTAGATATGCTTTCATTGACTATAGCAGTAGCAGTGAAAGCAATGAAGTTTCCATCCTCATTACAACTAGACTCATCATCAGAAACTTCACCATCACTAAGGGTTACAGCCATAGCCTTACCCTTAGACTTCAAGTAAGTAGGACATTCAAATTTTATGTGACCATACCCTTGACATCCAAAATACTGAGGACCCAAAGAATTATTTGAAGATTGACCTACTTTTTCTCTAGGTTTATCAGTATTGTTAACCTTAGTGGGATCATTCTTCCTAAAGTTTTTAGGTGCAACAGTGTTCTTATCTCTTGCCCTTCTGTTGTTGTTTCTAAGGAAATTCCTAAAGTTCTTGGCAAAGTAAGCAATCTCTGTACCAGAGAGCTCATCATCAAATCCACCAACATCAACATCATCAACAGACTTAAGAGCCATTGATTTGGATTTGCTAGTCTTAGGTAGGTCCAACTCATAGGATTGAAGAGATCCTACAAGTTCATCAACAGGGATGGAGTCCACATCCTTGCTCTCAGTGATGGCAGTCATCTTGGGTCTAAAATCTTCAGTCAAAGATTTAAGAATCTTCCTAACAATTTTAGGTTAATCATAGATTTCACCTAAGTTATATGCAGAATTATCAATATCATTAAGTTTAGCATAGAATTCATCAAAAGATTCATCATCAGACATCCTAATACTTTCAAATTTAGAAGTTAACTGCTGCAATTTGTTGATTTTGACAGCCTTTGTGCCTTCATGCACAGTTTGGAGGATATTCCAAGCAGTATGAGCAACCTCAACATTTAAGATTCTCTTAAATTCCTCCATAGAAACAGCGTTAAAGATAGCATTCATAGCTTTGCTATTGAACGCAGTTGCTTCTTTTTGAGAAGTTTGCCACTCACTAACAAGAGTAGTGGGCTTCTCCCATTCGTATTCGATGGAGTTCCAGACTCTCTCATCAATTGATTTCAGGAATGCTTTCATCTTTACTTTCCAATAAGCATAGTTATTCTCATCAAAGTGAGGAGGAATAACAAGAGGATGTCCAAGTTCTGAATCTACTATGAAAGAATCAAAGTTGTTCAACAGGACTTAGACCACTAATATCCTATTGCTACCCACCAGTAGGAACTTACTGACACGACCATGTGCAAGCTCCGAAACCACGGACTCCATCTTTCTTGGATTCTCCAGCAAGTACAAGCACACCCGTTTGTGTTTTTTTAAGTTCTTATGGCAGCAACTGAATGATTATCAAGCTCTTAAAGAAATCTCCTTCTTCATAATCCTAAACTTGTGTAAAGGAAAGCTCCTCACAGATCTCACAGGAGATTTACACAAACAACAATATGAGCCACACAAAAACGTGGCTAGAGTTTGCCTTTTATACCTAGGGCAAATTAGAAAACCCTAAACGTTTTAAAACAAAACAAGGGCCGAGTTGGAATTCTATAGAAAACGCATCTGACCTAACTTTCGATTGATTGAGCCTAAGTTTCGATCGATCGAACCAGGCCGAGAAGCATAAATAAATTTTGCATCAGCTTATTCCAACTTTACATAAATGAACCAACTTTGAGCAAGTCTAAACATGACTAAACATCTTGTTTTGATCATGGTTTGCCAACAATACACATTAGAGTTCTAAATACATAAAATCCTAAGTCTTTAGAAGTTAACACTTTCCTTTACACCATATTTCAAATTGGTGCTTAACCTTTCAATTGAGTTAATTTGGTCTCTAACATTTGCAATGCCACATCAATTTAGTCCCCCACGTTATCCTTTGGATGGAAAAAGCTAACATGTCAAATGAAACAATATATATATATATATATATATATATATTTCTCATATCATATCAACTACCAACTATACTGCCACATTAGATTAAAAATAAATAAATAAATTAATTAATTAAAATTGAGACACGTGAAATATCACCACCAACCAAACTCATCTCCATCTTTTCTCCGGAAAAAATTGCAAACTAACACCAATACCTAAACAATTTCATTAGTTAGAAACGTTTCCAAACTATTTAGAAAACTAACATCTCAAGCTCAAGAAAGTTGATTTTGCTCTTAGAACTTGAGCCTAAGAGACTCGATTTCTTTGTTTTTCTGCCTAGTTGCAATTTTTTCCTATGCTTTGCTTTCCTTCTTCCTTCATTCTTTTTTTTTCTTTCTCCATCTTTCTGCTCTTGCCATCCCACTACTCTTCTCCTTTCTCAAACATCCAATGTGTTCTTCTTCTTCCACTTGCCTTTCTCAAACTTCCAAAGCCCCAAGAACAAAACCCAAAACAAATATTGATCCTTCCAAGCCCCACGAACAAAACCCAATCAAAAACCCCAGAACTGATCAGATCGGATCTTTTCCTCCAGCTCTTCTTCTTCTCCAAAACTCCAACATGTTCTTCTCCTCCATCGGAGCGGTGGCAAGCGTCAACGCAGCTTGGGTTTGTGATTGGTTTTTTTGGGTTTTTGGTTTGACTCTGCTTTCTTAAGCTTGCTAGGTTTGTCTTTTGTGGAACTCGAGTTTGACCTAAATTTTCATTGAAATCAAGTTTTCGATACTCGAGTTACTATAGTGAACTCTTGTTTTACAAACTCGAGATGTTAGTTTCCTAAATAATTTGTAAACGATGCGAACTAACAAAATTCTTTGAAAATTGGTGTTATTTTGAAAATAAATAAATAAATAAATAAAATCCCTCCTCTCCCTCATCCTCAAGATCTCTTTTCCAGCGCCACCAATTCTCTCTCTTCTATCCTTACTAACTTCATGTTTGGCTACCTAGAAATTCAATGAAATTATTGCGATTGATTTTTTTTTTTCTTGAAGGATGATTTGGCTATGGAAGTTGAGACTTCTTTTGAATTTTTCACTCAAACTCCTCTAGGTGGGTATGTATAAACACGTATCAAAAACTCTTCTTTCTCTCTTTTTTAAATTTATTATGTATTTCTATTCATTTTCACAGTCTCTTTAGATGAGACATTTAGAATCATAACTTCAACCCAAATACCATTTCATTTCATACAAGTTATGTGTTGTGGCAAAGATGGCCTACAACGAATATGGCAAAAGAGATTCAAACATTGCTAATAATGCTAGGATGTCCAATTCTTAGGATGTCCAATTCTTTGGATCCCAATTTATGTCCTTTGTTTGAGAGGGGTTTGCATAAACAACAAAAATAAAGAACATAAAATTAAACACCAGCCCAAAATTGTCTTCAAAACCATACTACCAAAACAAAAGAAAATACCTTTCATCTCCAATGTTTTCTTAGCTTAGCAGGCAATGGAATACTAGATCAAATAAAAAATAAAAAGCCCAAACTAAACCAAAGAAACAAGAAAAAAATCTTCAAAACCCAGAAACCCAATGATTATTGGATGTTTGAGCTTGGTCGTTTGCCGTTGGATGGGTGGGTCGCCTCACCGTCGAATGGGTGGGTAGCTATTGCCATTGGTTGGGCATCTCAAGTTCTTCAATCATTTTCCTACCCTCCCCCTCTTTGTTTTTGTCTCATAGTTGGGACTAGGAATTCAAATCCCAATTCTCAGTCTTAGGTGCATTTTTGTGATTTAGTTGGCTGAATTTTTTTTTTTTTAATTAAAGAATAAGTGGCAGTCTAATTGGAAAAAAAAAATTAATATTATAAATATGTCTGTTAGTCATGTAAGCTTTTTTCATCCATCACTTAATGGCTGGGACCATAATGATACAATCCTAAAAGGTTAGGGACTAAACTAACACATTTAAAACGTTAAAGACTAAATTGAAATATGGTATAAAGGATAGGAACCAATTTTATAATTTATCTGAGATTTTTTGAAGAGATTAAATTTTGTAAGGATGTGGTGTAAATCCCATGTTTTACCCATCTAATTCCAACATGTCACATCATCTTATTACATATTTAAGAATAATCACAACTACACTCAATTAATTCTAATACTCACATATGAATCAAACCAAATTTGGAGTTTATTGAGATGTTATCAAGTGTGATAGGATGTATTGAATTTTAAGTAAAATGCTAAAGTGACAATCTCTTATTGGATGATGTAAAACATATATTTTACATCCTATCTTTACCAAATTCTAACTCTTTTTTTGAATTATATAAGGAAAGAATAGTAGTTGTTGAATTTAAAACCCAAAAAAGGGAAAACATAAGAGATTAAATTCTGTAAGGATGCGATGAAAAACTCATGTTTTATCCCTCCAATCTCAATATGTCACATCATCTGATCACATATTTAAGAATAAGCACAACCAAACCCAATCAATTTTAAGAGAATCTCTAATAGTTTCTCCAAATTTTTGTACTGTTTGGAGAGTGAACAGTGACTTTTACCTTTTAGCTATCTACTTTTTCAAATTCACTTTCCAACAGATTCTCTATCTTTTCTTTATCACATTAAAATATTATTTCTTCATTCATTCTTTAATTTTCTTTTATTCTTTTTTTAATATTTCTTTATTCTTCCTTTACTCAATGTTTTTAAAATTTTCAACAATCATATTTTTCGATGGTTTTTTTTTTTTTTAATGATCATAGTTTTTATTTATCAAATCTATGTAATTTGAAATGAATTTATTCATTAAATTTTTAATAAAAAATCATTAATTGTTGCTTAGTTCTTTTTTTTTTTTTAGATTATTATTGTTGCTTAGTACGGTGGTCACTCCACAAGTATAAACGCTTATGGGGTGGGGGGCAAAGGCCGGGGTTCAAGTCTCCAAGAGGAAGTTTCACACACATATACACTTAGATTAGGCTAGAGTATAAATTATATCTTGTAAAAAAAAAAAAAAAAAAAAAAAAAACCTATCTAATGTCACACTCACACGTTTCTCCCATAAAAAGCAATAAAGGCCACACATTTCATTTGATCAAAAGACAAAACCAGACCATTCATAATTCTTTTTTGAATTGCATAAGAACATTAGTTGTTAAATTTAAAAACCAAAACAAGGAAAATAACATTTAAATTAACTCAAATGGACTTTACTCAGCCTCTAATGGATCTAAAGCTAGCGGCAGAGGTTGGCCAGCAACAAAGTGAAATATTAGAACTAAACCAACTGAAGGGTGCACCAAGAACTAAATATAAAATACTAAAATTAAACAAACTTTAAAACATACCGCCTAAAAAGGAAAAAAGAGGGAACCTGTGATGTGCATGGTATTATTATTATTATTTTGATAACATGTGCATAGTATTATTAATACAACTATTCAACTTCCCAATAGATTCTTAATCCATTTTAATAATGCATTTAAAATATTCCAAAATCCCCTTTTTAAGTGAAGAGAAATGTTACGTCCATAATATTTTCACAAATTTTAAATAGCAGGTTGTTATTGGTTGTTATTATTGGGGCAAAAAAGTAATCTCAATAGTAGGTTCAAATTTGTTACAATAACAACTAACCGTCTATAATTTGTTATGAAAATATGGTGAAAATGTTGTGGTCGTAGCAATTTTCTTAAGTTAATCTTATATATTTCTGTATTAAAGGACCATGGAGTTGACCTCAACCCTCCACAAAAAATAAAATTTTTCTCCAAACTAGTATGAAGAGAAACCCTTCAAATTTATCATATATTTTTATATTGAATGTAAATTTTGAAAATCTAACTATTGAATTAAAATTTTTTATTATATCCTTTATACTTGTAAAATTTCTATAACAAACTTTAAATTTTGAAGATTAAAGATCAATTGCTATGTTATAAACAAATGTTAAAATTTCAAATTTTTGTCATCTAAAATTATGTATAACAAATAAATTTATTGATCGAATAATAATTAATATCTAATTTAAACAAAATTTGATATGCATGTTAATGACATAAGGGACATGAATTTAAATGGTTAAATTTTCAAAATTCACTAAAAGAAAAGAGATATATGAGAAATTTGAAGAGTCTCTCCAAACTAATTTGGAGAGAAACTTTATTCCCCACAGAATATTTAAACATGCATGATTAGGAAAATATTTTATATATATATATATATATATATATATATATATATACATATATAAAGTAAAATAAATTCAAATATTGATAGAATTATTTTTTGGGTAATTACACTCCCCTCCATTCAAATTTGAAGAAATTAACACCCCCTTTTATTTATGTTAGTAATAAAATATTTTAAATTTTCTTAAGAAACTCTTTACAAAAGTTTAATCACGATTAGTAAAAATATAATTGGTAAATTTAAAATAAAAATGCAATATTTATTAAGTACCAAAACACCTACAACGGCAAATCTCTCAATAACCCGTGAAAAAAAAAAAAAAAAAAAAAAAAAAAAAAAAAAAAAAAAAAAAAAAAAAAAACCAAAACAAAACAAAACAAAAAACAAAAAACAAAAACAAAAAAAAAAAAACAAAAAAGTCATACTTAATATTTTAAAATGTACTTTAATATAAATTCTAAAACAAAGAATTTTAATTTTTAAATGGAGGATAATTTTGAAAACATGGCCTTAAGCAAATGGTTAGTTAGTACATAACATTTTTAATATTAGTTTAACAAAAATTGATCTAATGGATGTAAAAGAATGAAGTATTTTTTCCCTTCAAATTTGGGATAGAGTGTCATCTCCCCAAACTCAAGGAAAGAAAGTAAAATTACCCCTATTTTTAATTATGTATGTTTTATAATATTTTTTCCCTTCAATTTTGGGGTGGAATGTCATCTCTCCAAACTTCAATGTCGCAGGATTAAAAAAAATTTTACTTCAATGCTTTAGTAAAATTCAAGACTAGTGTATTCCTCGTCTTCGAGTAAAGAGCATTTCATTTCCCCCCTCTAAGAGCATGCAACATAATAGAATTTCAGACTACAAGTTTCTGCCTCTATATATATATACATATTTATATGAGAGAGTCTCATAATATATTAAGAAAACTTAATGTGAACGACTACTGCTTCACTTGAAGATCTGGAGCTGATAAAGTTTCTTGCCTCTTGCAGGTACTCATCGAACAAAATTTAGGTGGCAGTATGAGAATAGTCCAACACCTTGAGAGCAGTAGCCTGAATATCTTGCTTGACCTTGAAGACAGCGGATCAGTAATCGTTCTCTTGTCAAAATTCCTATCTGGGCGACCCCTGCTGTATCTTGGTGGATTAGTCTTGGCAACATCAACAACTATCATCCAGCCATTAATAATCTGCAAGAACCAGGAACAAAATAGAGACATTACCCTTTCTCTTACTCAGAGTGTTATATTTGTTTTGTCTACAATTATGAGCCAAAGATTAAGGAAAACAAACCTGCGCTTGGACATTAAGCACAAGAAAAACACAAGGAAGATTCGTAATGGAAGAAAACTTACCTTGCCATTCATCTCTTTGAGTGCTGCACTAGCAGCCTCGTCTGTAGTGTACTCTATAAATGCATAACCTTTTGACCTTTTGGAAATTTTATCCATTATAATTTTAACTGTTGAGGAAGCAGTGCATCAGCACGGGTATAACCTTACTAATGAAACACGTCATTTATGAGCATGGAAATGCAAACATACCTTCAACAAGCTCACCAAAGCCTTCAAATGCAGCACGTAAGGTTTTCTCAGATGTGTTGTCGATAATTGCTATACCTAATTTATCATTCTCCTACGTGAACTTGGAGATTCCGCCATCTTGATCTGGTGCAATACTTTCAACACTACTTCACTCAACATCATAAAATGCGTGATGTGACCAATGTCTTAACATTCGTGTTCGCACATGCATGATTGAAGATACACCATTCTAGCATGCTATAAGAACCACAATGAATGGACACGGTATTTTTAAAAAGTCAATGATCTTAAAAAATTCTATGTAAATCACACAAAAAATCAAATAAACGCCAAATGTAATCTTTATTTTGAAATTGATTAATTTAATGATTTAGATTAAATATTACAAATTTAAAATTTATCCAATGTTAGTTCATTTAAAATTTTAAATAGTATGATATTCAGTACACTGTCAAATTTATAAAATAAATTTTAACCGTGAAATAGGCTCTCTTGATTTCTAAACAGGACTAGTGCGTTGATAGTAGCTGTTCTCCTGAATTGATAAGTGCTGGTAGTTTGTTACAGTGGTTAGCGTTGGCTGCTGAGCTGGCATTGTATTGAGCTTGACAGTTAGGATAAATTAGTTAGTTAATACTTGTTGTAACAGATTTTATTTGGGAAGGAAATTGTACGGTAAGAAGCTTTAGCTCATTGCAAAGAGGCATATCAGAAATGTTAAGAAAATTGTTCCCTTCCTCTTCTTTCTCTTAGTTTCTCTTTCTCTATTCTTACATCTTAATTCCAAGAAGGCCTAGTTCCCTCGAAGAACTACTTCAATTCCATAAGAATCTTTGCATTCTTATAATCCCTCCATTTTAATGTGATTAAATATATATATATATATATATATTATTTCATTCTTCTCCAGTTTTTTTAAGAAAATGGGTAGGAGAAATCAAGTTTTCACAATAGAGACATTCTAAATTTAAATCTCTATACTCCAACTATTTGCTAAATTATCAAAAGAAATTATTACTGGTCGTTATTGCTTTTTTCTTTTTCTTTTTTTTTTCTTTTTTTTGGTACTCAGCAAAAATGCAGTAACACACTAGGACCAGCCAGACAAGTAATAATTGCTAAATAATAAACGCAGTGGATTTATATTTATACCAAAGTGTGCGTTTGGGAAAAAACGCTTCCAAGACGCGTTTGCGTTTCTGCTTTTTTTTTTTTTTTTTTTTCTTTAGTCAAAAAGTTTGACTTTTCAACTGATTTTCAGCCATATGTGGGTCTGTGTACTGTTTACAGGCCCACAAATTTCACTTTTTAACAACTTTTTCATTAAAAATGGATCTCACGATACTATATACACATTTAAAAATTATTTTACTACAGTATTTTTCAGTTTTTAATTTTCAACTATATCCAAACGGACCCAAGCAACAAAAGTATTGTTAAATATTTGCCCGTAAAATCCATGTGCACTGTGTCAAAAAATTATAATAAAAAATTATCCGTGACACTGCTCAAAACCTCATCCTATATTTTTATTCCCCATGAGGAACAACTTTCACTTTCATGATTTGTTTACTTTTTGCCGAGATCTCTAACATGCTTTCTAAATTACTGTCGCCAACCCGAAGTTTGTCGTTTAGATCCTTAAACAAATAATTAAATCTATATCACGCGAGGCTGAATGGGGAAATGAAGTTAGTTTATTGGATGTCATTTTGATTCTTAGTATGTGTTTGGATTGGGTTGAAAGCTGCGACTGCATTTCAGCTTTCGCGTTTTGCCTTTTTTTTTTTTTTTTTTGGGTCAGCCGTAACATTTGACTAAGTCTTCTGTGAACAATGCACTCGTGTACTATTTATAGATCCCACAAATTATACTTTAGTAACTTTTTCATTAAAAATGAGTCCCACAGTACTATTTATACATTTAAAAATTATTTCGCTACGGTATTTTCAGTTTCAGTTTTCAGTTTTAACAAAAATAAGCTCAATCCAAACGGATCCTTAATTTCGTTGCCACAGTAATATTGCTTTATTCGCTCAAGTCTTCGTCAACTTAAAACTTTTGTATTTGATTATTATCATCAATACAGAACATTTCTCAAGGTTCTATTAAATAAGCAAGTTGCTGAGAAAAAACAGAAAAAGAAAAAGAAGCAAGTTACTGTAATGAGGAGAAATTTTTAATAAATTATTTGCATTTTTTGCTTCTCCGGAAGAAAAGTCAGAATGTTATCTGAAATTTTAACAAGATGTGAATTGATGTCATGAGGAGAAATGAATTGATGTCACTTCTAAAATAAGACATCTGTAGTTACACTCTTGAGATAAATATTATCAAATTTCAATTTAAACTTCTAAAATATTAAATCTATAAGGTATATTGCTGTCTTAGTCTTGCTTTTATTTTCAGACATCAATAAAAATAGGAAACTGGAAAAAGAAAAAAAAAAAAAAATTGCTGCTTATTGCAAACAAAGGCTACAAATTACTGAATTTTCCAGATGTACACAAACATTAATTTACTTGGGTTATTTTATGGTTCCTGTTAAACATAATCTACACAGGTTTGTCTTTTTCTATCTCTATATAACCAATACTTAAGATTTCCATCACATTGTATATTTAAAATAAAATGATATACCCGATTAAAAAAGTAATGAAAATAAGTCAAACCTGGTCAACTTTTAAATTTGTCGTTTAGATGCTTCAGTTACGCACATAAACAAATAATTAAATCTGTATCGCGTGAGGTTGAATGGGGAAATGAAGTTAGTTAATTGGATGTCTAGCGACAGTATTCCTTAATTCGCTCGAGTCTTCTTCAACTTAAAACCTTGGTAATTGATCATTATCATCAATACATGAAATCTCTCAAGGTTCTATTAAATAAGCAAGTTGATGGAATTTAAAATAAATAAATAAAAAATAGAGGGCAATTGCTGTAATTTCAAAAGCGAGTCGTTCTTATACATAAGCAGTGTGGGTGTCTAATCATTTCATCAAGTGAGAGCTACCGCGCGCACAGTGGCACTTACGGGCAGAAGTTTTGGAAGAAAGAACCCTTAACTTTTGTAAGTAATTACATTATTTTTGGATCACATTCTTCGTTTGCATGCATGCATGGCAGTGTGGTGAATTTATTTTTTATTTTTTATTTTTAATGCCATCATTTGTTTTCAATAGAAAGTTATTTTTCACCCTCTGTTTTGTACACACGGATCAGACGCTAGTCGTGATGAGGTTTTCTGAAGAATCTATGAATATAAAGTCTGAGAGAAAGAAGAAAGGAACTCAAATCCACTATTTTTATGGTTCCTGCTAAATTAGTTAGGACTACTAAAAAATTGTTAATCTCCTCATTTTCACCAATATTTTTGAAAAACCCCAATCAAGCTACGGGAGTGGTGAGATCTTTCGAAAAATTGATATGACACGTAGGTTTTTTTTTTTTTTTTTTTTGTTAAAAGCCTCGTAGGTTGTTTATGCAGTGCATGGTTAAAATTAATAAAAGTATAAAGTAAATTTTAAACTATTCTTTTGTTATTTATTAAATTTTTTGATAATGTAGTGAAATTTAAACCACTTATTATTAATAAATGGTTAAGATTTCCGTACTTTAACGGTAGAGTTACCAAAAAAATTTACGATAGAGTTATCCTGTGAATTTTAGGTGAGAATCTCAGTCCCATGCCAAAACAATTTTTTGAGAACTATTACTAATCTTGGAACTTTTGATAGTAAATACGACTATAATGTTGTTTCTTTGAAATACATACTCCATCAAAATCAATAATATATTTAAAAGCTCATAAATATTTAAAGACTAACTGATAGGATTGATAGATTGAATTACTTTTCGGACCCAAAAAAAAAAAAATTGAACCTTTAAAAAAATTGAAATGATTTATGTTAACCAATAAATTTTTTTTTTTTTAAATGCTTAGAGTTTCCAACTTTCCAAGTCCTACACCTAGCCAGTCAACTACTGGAAGTCCTAACACAATAGGATTTTTTTTTTTTTTTTTTTCCATTCCTTTTTTTCACCTCCACACATCTTGCTTACGGTTGTAGCCCATTAGTCTTTCATTTTAAGTTTATTTGTTTATTTTTTTTCATTCTTTTTTTCACCTCCACATATTTTGCTTTGAAGTCTTGTCATTTGCTTTGAAGTCTTGTAGTTAGTCTTTCTTTCAAGTGAGTGTACCAAAACTAAAAACAGAGACAGATACATGTTGAGAAGTAAATGAAGAAGATGAAGGGGCTGTAGAAACAGAGGCCGGCGAAACAAAGGAAAAGAAGAAGAAATGCGTAGCAGAGACAAATACGAAGAAGAGGAGGAAAAACCAAGGTAAGAGTGAGGAGGTGGATCTTGAAATTTGGGGAGTTTTTTATTTTATTTTTTATTTTTTTTTTCGCCCGGTATTTATTTTCTGACCGAAACCTGATATTTATCCCAGTATGTCCGAAATTGCTCCGGTACAGCCGGTATTTAAACCAAAACGAAACAAGAGCATTTCTGTACCGGCCTAAGCACCGGTATGGCAAATTCCGGCGGTATTGGCCGGTATAGTATGAAATTAACTTCCTTGTAAAAAAGACAAAATTCAACTCACAAAGCACAACACATGGGTGGATATCATGCCACCACTAGTCACTGCTACTACTTTCTTTTTAAGTCATTAATTATTTAAGTCTCTTAAAAAGAGAAAGAGAGGGCTAATGCTCTCTCTCTCTCTCTCTCTCTCTCTCTCTCTCTCTCTCTCTCTCTCTCTCTCTCTCTCTCTCTCTCTCTCTCTCTCTCTCTCTCTCTCTCTCTCTCTCTCTCTCTCTCTCTCTCTCTCTTAGACAGTAAGAGAGACTATTTTTGTGTTCAAAAGCTCACTGCTCACTTGCTCATATGAGAGAGAGAGAGAGAGAGAGAGAGAGATAGTAGATCTTGGGAGTTAGGCTGGGGCTAGGGTGGGGCCAGCAGCTCTGCTTCTGCCGTAATGCTACTACTGCCTCTCCTTTCACTGCTTCAATTCAATTGTTCAATCTTTGAGTCTCTTTGTTAGGCTTAGGGTTTTTTCTTTTTGAAATGACAAATTAGTTTTGTTTTAAATTTCTAAAAGGGGTAGTTTTTTTTTTTTTTTTTTTTTTGGGTAAAATTTGGTGAATCATGTTAAATTTTCTTTAGCTTTGCTATTTGTGATTTTTGTTGTTGGGCTAAATTTTTTGTGCTTAGTAAATTTTATTTTTGATTTTAGATCTTTTTTTTTTTTGGTCTTTTAGAGTGCAATAATATTGTTTGGAGGGGCCAAAGGTAATTTTATTGAACCAAATTGCAAAAATTAGTGGCACTACCCCCTACATCCAATAATAGCTTCGTCCTTAACACCAGAAGTATTAATGGAAGCAAAGCCAAAGTTTGAACAGTGGGAGTGGCCTTATGCCAAAGAAACAAAATATTTCAGTATTAGTTTATTCTATTGTGCCATTTCAGAATGCTACATATTAACCTAATATGTAGTAATACAAAAATATGTTATACTAGAACTATATTATCTATTAGTGTTTTTTTTTTTTTTTTTTTCACTTATATCTCTACCATAATCCCAACTAGGCCCATGATTTTAGTTTTCTTACCTGTATACAAGCCACGTTTTTTGTTTTGTGTTTTTATTTGTTTTGTTCTCCTCCACCCATTCCTTATCTTCTAGACCTTTCTTTTTCTATTTTTTTTCTCCACCTTTTCCACATTCACACAATTAATCATGGTTTTAAAAATGGACCAGAGGCAAAACCCTTTTTGCCTCTGGTTTCCGGTTTAACCCAGTTTTGTTCGATTTTGGGCATTTTTACTAGACCAAACTAGTACCTAGTTCCTAGACGGACCATTGGGGCCGGTTCAGTTTTTAAAACTATACAATTAATCATTATTATTCTCCCCCTCTCCTTCAGCTTGTTTCTCTTTCTTCGTCTCATCTTCTTCCTTTTTCTATATTTCGTCCATAGCAAACTCTCTCTCTCTCTCTCTCTCTCTCTCTAAAGTGTGATTCAAAATATCAATTCTGCACGTATTCGTATGCTCAATCTACTGTCGTGTTGTGTTGCAGTGATACAACCTCTCTACCTCTTTTTCAATTCAACGTCTCTCACTCTCTCTCAATTAGGATTTTTTTTTTCCTCCTTTGGGAATTTGATGGAAAGACCAAAATTATAAATTCATAAATTAGTTTTGTTTCAAAAAATTTTAAGGGCTAGGCTTTTTTATTTTGGTAAAATTGGTAAATTGGGCTAATTTTTGTAACTTTGCCATTGGTGATTTTGTTATTGAGATTAGTTTTTTGAAGTTTGCTATTTTTAAGGGGGGGAGGTGTAATTTTATGAGTAGTGCTACGTCCACATCATTTTCACAACAAATCATAAGTGGTAAGTTGTTATTGGTTCTAATTTGAATTTACAACTTAAATTACTTTTTTGTCTACCCATAACAACTAATAACAATCCACCACTTAGGATTTGTTGTGATAATATTGTGGACATAGAATTTCTCTAATTTTATTAATGCTAAATTAGTATGTATATGAATACAATTTTTTTTTTTTTCAAATTTTAGTAGGGGAGGCTCTGTTTGGAGCATTCAAAAAGACCCATTTTGATGTTGTCGAATAAATACCCCATCGCCACGCCAATTTTATTTTGACATAATTAAAACTAAAATTCATGTTTTTTATATTATGCTTTATGCTATAATCATAAAGTTAGGCTCTTTTGTTAAATTACAAATTACACTTTTTAATTTCGCCTAAAGTTCAATTCAATTCAATTATTAAACTTCACTTTTGTTTAATAAAGTTCTTTACTTTCAAGTTTATTTTATTCATGTCTTCCTCCGAGATGTAATTTCCTTCAAGATGGAATTGAGAAGCCATAATAGCAGCATGGTGTCTGTGTTACAAAAAATGTCTCCATGCATTAAACATTGGGCTCAAGGGATCCAAGGGTTGTAAGTTTATTCCATCAATGAAACAAATCTTATTTTTGACCGTCACTGCCATGAGAAAAGATCTAATTCAGGTGTTGTAATTGTGTCATTTATAAAAAGTTGAGTGATAAGAATAGTGCTTGGATTATCCCCACATTGCAAATAGTAGGGGTTTGAAGCATATTCTCCGTTTGAATCTTGGTTGGAGAAGAAGATGTAGCAGATGAAGAAGTAGGCATTAAAGTAGTGGTGAAGTAAAAAAAAAAAATTTCAAGAGTAACCAAGCTATATATATATATATATATATATATATATTTGTAGTAGATGTACGGAGGAAGTCTGAATCTTCTTTTGATGTGGAATATTTATAATTTTGATTTAACATATGATATTTTCTTGAGTAAAAAAATATTTACATTAAGTCTATACATCTTTGCCAAAAAGAAAAGAAAAGAGTAAGTCTTGATATGTCTAAAAATATACAAGTCAATTTAATAAAAATAAAAAATAATTAAATTATATATGATATCCATTAAATATATTTTAATTCAATGAGCTATATATGACATAAGAGTAATTAGATGAAATTAAAAAAAAAATCCATTTATTAACTATATAAATGCATTACATATTTTTAATAAAAATTTAAGGAGACCATTGTTTAAATTTATGTCCATTTTTTTTTTAATAAAAAATACAAGAGGGAGAGAGGATTTTTGAAAAGCTAAGGGGGTTATGGCCTCCCATGCATTGAAGGAAATCAATTTGACAATCAAGATTGAAATGAAGAAAAGTAAATATTTTTTAGGAATAAACAAGATCGAATTAGGAGATCCATAATGAATCAATTTGCTATGCTCATTCAATCAGAAGAAGGAGAAAAATGAATTAGAAAAACAAGGAAAACGGGCTAATTTAGCTCTCATACCATGTTAAATTTGTGATTGGAGATCAAGAATGTGATAATCTTCTCTGGTTTCCCATTGAATGAATAAATCAAATTCTGCTCATATATAAAAGATCAAGAAGTAGACAATACAAAACTGAAAAAATCAGAAAAAACTGAAACTCTGACTAATTAATAGCTTATAAGTTACAGCTAACATAACAGAAAGGTCCACCGACTCTAGATACCAATGACGACATAAGACGTGTACGATCTATGGTGGGATAAATACTCAACTTAACAGTCTTAACTACCTGTAGGTTTCACTATTCTGATGTTAAAGCTGTAGGTCGTATATAATAGAATCATTTGCTACAAACTTCTTCATCAGATTTGATCCAAGTTTCAGTAAATTTTTTTACCTCATCCAAAAAAAATGTAATTAAGTTCTGTTTTCCCTCATCTGTCCAATTTTATTTTGTTCTCTTAGATCTGCTATCAATTATTGGAATTTTATTTTTTTTAATGGCTGCTACTAGTTATATTCTTGTTTGGGTAGCTGGTATTGGTAGAGTGTTAGTGAGCTTCCCTTCTATCCATTTTGTAATTTTTCTTTCATTTAGATCTTCCAAATTACAGGTTAAATATAAATGGGTGAGGAAAATGCCATAAAGTTGCTAGCTGCTATTTTTTTTCTTCGGATTTTAATCTCTTTCTGTTAATTAAATCATAATATATTTTCAATATCAAATGGAAAATTATTAATTTTCTCATACTTCCAATATTCAGACTCTATACACACCGGACCTCACTTTGAAAAAGGGTAAATTCCAATGTTTTCTCCTCTAATTTAGAATTAAAATGCAAACTATTTACTCTAATTTCTTCTAAATAACCAAAAATAGGCTCTAAGAAACTTAAATTGTGTATTTTACCCTTCACTTAAATTGCCGTTCACACTCCTATAATAGGAACTTTGGAAAAAAAAAAATTCCCCAAAGAATTTTAATGTATTTTTAATCATTCAGGGGAGGGCATGTGTATATAATTTATATTTTAAAGGAAGTAGGGGTGGCAAAATGAGCCTAACCCATTTGCCTGCCCAAACCCACCCACTCTAATTGAACCCAAACCTACCCAATTATTAGTTGGGTTAAATGGGCATCAACCCAGTTAGAACCAATGATTATTGGGTTTTAACTAAAAACCCATTGAACCCCATTTAACCCAAAAATAATATACCCAAATTCAACCCAGCCCTTCCCATATATTAATTATTAAAAAAAAAAAAAAAAAAACCCAGCCCTCAGACAAATTAGACTCTAATTTTCTTATTTCTGTTTCCCTAACTTTCTCGGTAACCAAACACATTCCAATTTCATTAATATCTTTAACAAAAGCATTAAAAGAGAGCTCACCAAAGTCCATTTCTAACGGCTTCAAAGCATCGAAGGAAGCATTTTCCAAACCTTGAGAGAAATTCGAGACCCAGACAACCTAGATACGAAACGTTGTGTACGGAATCGCCGCCTCGGCTAAGTTTTGGGAGAAGAGGAAGAACTATATTAAGCTCTGGTTCAAGCCTGAGGAAATGCGAGGGATTGTCTGGCTAGACCAAATGGTGAAGAAGAATAAGATGAAAGATAACAAGGGAGATCAGGTGGAGGAGTAAGAGGCAGAGGAAGAGGAGGATCTGAGTCTTCCTCCGATGATGATCTCCGATGACACCTCGAAGTTCTCGTACACGAACTGGTAGGGCCACTGGTCCGCAATTCGGATCTCGCGAATCATGTCGAAGACATGGGCTCGAAGGTGTGCACTGGTTCGTGATGGGCGACGACAACGAACATGGACTCATCGAGGCATCCCCAAATGTTCTCCAGCGAGTCAACAAGGTACTTGACCCGACATGCAATGCCGTAGATTTAGGTCCGGGTTGAGTTAGGGTGGATGATGAGCTTGGGGGTTTCGGAGGAGGAGGAGAAAGCTTTTTGTGTGTGTGTGTGTGTTTGTGTGTTTGTGTTGGTTTTCGGTTCATAAACAATTGGAATTCAATTTTCAAAATTCATTTCCTTATTTTTCTAAATTTTCTTGGCAACCAAACGGTGGACATTCCTCTATTTTGCTGTTATTGTGCTGTTACAGTGTTTATGGGCATTTTGGTAATTTTGATGATTGGGTAATTGGGTTTACCCATTATAATTGGGTTGGGTTGGGTTGGGTTTTGGTTAGCAGCAATTAGTTAAATGGGTTTTAATCGGTGAATGAGTTTTATATACCCAATCCAATTATGTCCACCCCAAACCCGCCCAAACCCGCCCATTTGACACCCCTAAAAGGAAGTGACTATCTTATTCCAAATTAAGGGGAGATGAGTGTCATAACAAAAAGTCTTAGAAAAATTCATTGTTTCCCCTTTCAAAAATGTGCATACATGATGTCCACTTTTTGTAAACAATTGTTTGGAATGCAAAGTGTGTACATTGGAAGTATGAGGAGAAGCTAGATTAGCTAAACACGTAAAGCAAGAATGGTTGAAATGTAATATACCTAATACCCCACTACGGTATTTTGGTTATCTAAAAGAGTCTAATAGAATCTTCACTGAGTCACAATTTTATATGTGAGAATGATATATTAAATTGTTGCTGGTGTTTCTATTCCAAAGGAGGAGGAAGAAAGTTTTGTGGCTTGGAGCAATTGGATGAGAACATTTTTAATTGTTGCTGATCTTTGGAACATTGTTAAAACAACCACCGAACCAACTACACCTGCTTGGAGCAAGAAGAATGCTTTGGCCTTATATTTGATCAGGGAATCCTACGGGTCGAACAGATTTTCTTTGATAGAGAAAATTAGTAAGGCTGAAGACGCTAAAGATACACATGCTCTAACATTGTAAAATAATAGCTTAGAGTTTGCAAAGCGATGATAAAATAATAACACTAGAGTGGTTGCCATTGTTTCTTCGCTGTATTCGGTGTGGTTGTGGTGGCGGTGGTTTCGGTGAGTCTTTGGCCATTTTGGTCATTGATGGGGTCGTAAAGAAATGAACTTTCTGAATGAAACTAGGAAAGAAACTCCCTCTTAATAAGATTCTTATTATCGAAGAAAAGAAATGGAGAGCATAAAAATAAAATACAAAGTTCCTCTGCTATTTATACTACATAACAAAGCATGTACACGAGCACCGAAAAAGAGTCAGAAAAGAAAACAGAAATAACAAATCTAACTAATGCTTACAAAAGAAACTAATAAGATTATGACACGTGTGCTAACTATATGACATTGCTTTGTGAATTTTCGTTTGTTCTTGTTTAATGATACGACATCATTTCCTTGTCTCTTGTTTCTTTTCTTTTTTTTTCTTTTTTTTTTTTGCGAAACCAGCCGAGAAGGCTACTTAACTAAATAACGGAAAATCCGACAAATAACAGTTATAAAGATCCGGAGGAACAGACTCCTTCCAAACCACAAAAGGACAAGGTAACCTAGCTCTCTTAGCTAAGGCATCCACTAAAGCGTTACCTTGCCTACACATATGAGAGGAAGAAAAGCTCTGAAACGAGTTTAAAAACAATAAAATATCATGAATAATATGACCACAAGATGAATGAGTAAAATGTCTATTACGAATAGCTTGAATGGAAGACTCTGAATCACCCTCAAAGACCACATTACGAAGGCTAAGTTCCTGAACAAACAGAACCGCACGTCTAGCTGCCAAGGTCTCAAGAGTAAAAACTGAATCGGGCAATGGGATCTTCTCTGCCATAGCTGCAATGATCTCTCCATGCTCATTCCGAACAACCACTCCAATACCCACTGCACTTATATCCTCAAAAATGGCCCCATCAAAGTTTGCCTTCACCCAACCCGTATCAGGAGGTTTCCATTGAGGTTGCTGTGCACGAATTTTCTTACTGGGACAGTGCTGAACCTACTGAAACTCCTGCAAATGACGCCTCGCTATGCCAGCCACTTGAGTCAACAGCTAAACCACCTCACCAACCCACATCTTGTTTCGACGATTCCAAAGAGCCCAGCAAACCATCGCAAAAACTTCAGAATTTAGAGAGGAACAGACCACCAACTCAAGCAATTCCCTGAACGAACTGACCCTGGAAAATTTCGAGGGTAGAGCTGGGAAGCAGGAGCACCATACTGAACATATAGCCTCACAAGACCAGAGGGCATGAAGAACATATTCCTCCCCTACATGACAATGATTGTACACCGCGGATGGAACAATTTTCCACTTACATAAATTAAGCATAGTCGGAATAGAATCCGTACAAGCACGCCAAAGGAAGAATTTCACCTTGTTTGGAACATTCAACTTCCAAAGGCTATTCCAAAACTTTCTCTGCCCATCTGTATCCGAGGATGAAGCCACCCCATTACCATGTGACTCACCTAGCAAGTGGTACCCAGAGCGAACTTGATACATACTAGTCCGTGAATAAGGCCATACCAGAAAGTCCCACTGGGCAGAGAGGCATACCAGAATAGATTTTATCAACTGTGCTTCAGAGGGAATGAAAATCGAATCCACCAAAGCTGAATTCCACTACTGAGAGTCTCTATCAATCAACTGGTCCACTGTAGCTTCTTCAGACAAGATTGACACAGGAGAAAGAACTCTACCTAATTGGGCACTAGGTAGCCAAGAGTCTTTAAAAATATTTACTGAGGAGCCATCACCTATCCGCCATCGAGCACCTAACAAAATCACCTTGCGGGCTTTGAGAATACTCCTCCAAGCATACGATCCCGAACCTGCCTTGGCATCCAAAATGGTACCCGTAGGGAAATATTTAGCTTTGAACACTCTAAAAAATAAGGAATCAGTGTCATGAACCAATCTCCAAACCTACTTTGCTAACATCGCCTCATTAAACTTACCCAACTCCCGAAAACCAAGGCCCCCTTTTGATTTTGGTTGACATAAGATTTCCCACTTCTTCCAATGTATTTTCCTATGATCACCCCATTGACCCCACCAAAATTTTCGAATCATAGCTTCAATATCATTACATAATCCAACAGGAAGTTTAAAACAACTCATCGCAAAAGTTGGAATTGCTTGCACAATCGCTTTCAACAGCACCTCCCTACCCGCTTGAGAAAGTAATTTCTCCTTCCACCCCTGAAGCTCATTGCAAAGAGGCATATCAGAAATGTTAAGAAAATTGCTCCCTTCCTCTTCTTTCTCCTAGTTTCTCTCTCTATTCTTACATCTTAATTCCAAGGAGGCCTAGATCCCTCGAAGAACTACTTCAATTCCATAAGAATCTTTGCATTCTTATAATCCCTCTATTTTAATGTGATTATATATATATATATATATATATATATATTATTTCATTCTTCTCCAGTTTTTTTAAGAAAATGGGTAGGAGAAATCAAGTTTTCACAATAGAGACATTCTAAATTTAAATCTCCATACTCCAACTATTTGCTGAATTATCAAAAGAAATTATTACCGGTTCAGCAAAAATGCAGTAACACACTAGGACCAGACAGACAATAAATAATTGCTAAATAATAAACGCGGTGGATTTATACAAAGCAGCAAAAGTATTGTTAAATATTTGCCCGTAAAATCCATGTGCACTGTGTCAAAAAATTATAATAAAAAACTATCCGTAACACTGCTCAAAACGTCATCCTATATTTTTATTCCCTATGAGGAACAACTTTCACTTTCATGATTTGTTTAATTTTTGCCGAGATCTCTAACATGCTTTCTAAATTACTGTCGTCAACTTGAAGTTTGTCGTTTAGATCCTTAAACAAATAATTAAATCTATATCACGCGAGGCTGAATGGGGAAATGAAGTTAGTTTATTGGATGTCATTTTGATTCTTAATTTCGTTGCCACAGTAATATTGCGTTATTCGCCTAAGTCTTCGTCAACTTAAAACTTTGGTATTTGATTATTATCATCAATAAAGAACATTTCTCAAGGTTCTATTAAATAAGCAAGTTGCTGAGAAAAAACAGAAAAAGAAAAAGAAGCAAGTTACTGTAATGAGGAGAAATGTTTAATAAATTATTTGCATTTTTTGCTTCTCCTGAAGAAAAGTCAGAATGTTATCTGAAATTTTAACAAGATGTGAATTGATGTCGTGAGGAGAAATGAATTGATGTCACTTCTAAAATAAGACATCTGTAGTTACACTCTTGAGATAAATATTATCAAATTTCAATTTAAACTCCTAAAATATTAAATCTATAAGGTATATTGCTGTCTTAATCTTGCTTTTATTTTCAGACATCCATGCGAATAAAAATAGGAAACTGGAAAAAGAAAAAAATGAAAAAAGAAATTGTTGCTTATTGCAAACAAAGGCTACAAATTACTGAATTTTCCAGATGTACACAAACATTAATTTACTTGGGTTATTTTATCGTTCCTGTTAAACATAATCTATACAGGTTTGTCTTTTTCTATCTCTATATAACCAATACCTAAGATTTCCATGATTTGTTTACTTTTGCCGAGATCTCTAACATGCTTTCTCACCATTCAGTCAAGTAAGCAACTTTGGACAGTTACCTATGACTGTTAGATGTTGTGAAGCCTTTTCTTTAGTAAGTTGGGATTATTTTCAGTACTTTTTTAATTAAAATCTTTTTTTATTTTAATGAGAGACTGTCACATCACCCATTAATTAAATAAAATGAGGAAATTAAAATACACTATCATTTAACATTGTATATTTAAAACAAAATGATATGCCCAATTAAAAAAGTAATAGAAATAAGTCAAACCTGGTCAACTTTTAAGTTTTTTGTTTAGATGCTTCAATTATGCGGATAAACAAATAATTAAATCTATATCGCGTGAGTTTGAATGGGGAAATGAAGTTAGTTAATTGGATGTCTAGCGACAGTATTCCTTGATTCGCTCAAGTCTTCTTCAACTTAAAACCTTGGTAATTGATCATTATCATCAATACATGAAATCTCTCAAGGTTCTATTAAATAACCAAGTTGATGGAATTTAAAATAAATAAATAAATAATAGAGAGCAAGTTGCTGTAATTTCAAAAGCGAGTGGTTCTTATACATAAGCAGTGTGGGTGCCTAATCATTTCATCAAGTGAGAGCTACGGCGCGCACAGTGGCACTTACGGGCAGAAGTTTTGGAAGAAAGAATGTGCCCCAAACCCAAAATGGTCCAAAGCGTGAGGGAAGAACCATTAAAAGCGAGAACGTAGGATATTTTATTTTATTTTTTATTTTTCCTCTCCTTAACACATGATAAGAATAAATAACCATACTAAAATCTTCATATTGCAAGTTAGAGCTCTATAATACAATTACAAACAATAACTCAAGTCATGTGCCTCCAAGTAATGCATGAATATGTTTCAAAGCTCCAAATGGATAACATAAAACCATAATCCCTTTTAGAATACACAACCTTAACATTGAAGTTAGGCCTACAAAGCCTAAGGCTAATAGACCTGAAGTATTTAACCTCCAATAGAATTGATTATGATCTTGTTGAAATTTGCAAGATAGAGTCATTAACCATTAATGGCCCAAGTCTTCCAATTTAATATAGCACTTCAATCACTACCAAAAAATTAAGCTCCATGCCCGACGTGTAGCTAATTTATCTGAAAAACTGTTAGAGATTAGGATGAGCTAAAGCCCAGTAAGTAGCATAATTAATGGGAGTGGGGGAAATGCAAGTTTCATGATTATAAACAGTTTGCAAAACATGTTTTAGTTTGGGAAATTTCTAACTGAATACTGCAAGATCATTTTTTAGCAATAATATAACAAGAATGATTAAATGGTGAAACACAAAGTTTCTCAAAATAATACCATGAAACCATATATTATAATCTGTGAGCACTAACAATACAATTTTCAAAGCCATAAAATTTAACATACGGTAATTTTATCACAAACATACCATACTACCACATAGACCGGTCAGGGGATCCACCCATTCACAACTGGCATGATATTGTTCTCTCTGGTATGCACACTCTTGGCCCCATGGACAATAGTCTCACCCATAGCTTCAAGGTTTTTCTCTCCTCCCATGGGCAGCAGAGAGAGAGCGTCAAATAGGACCTCTCTTGCATGTGGCCTCTTGGCCCCATGGGCAGCAGTTTCACCCACACACAATCAAGGAACCTCTTCCCCCCATGGACAGTAGGGAAGAACGCGTCATCCAAAATAAAAGGGTACTGACCTGGATTTGATTCCGTTGTCACAAAGACTACTGAAACCAAATCGGGTGATCAACGGGAAATCACACATAGCATGGTGTTAAAACCACATAAACTCACAGGTTACATTACTTCGAAACACATAGTTCATATTCAGGTAGTTTCAAAAAAACCTTAAATAATCTAACTTCTTCAAAGTTTGTAAGGTTTTCAACTTCATTCTTGTCAAGAGATTTCTATCAAATTCCCAAATAATATAAGACAAGATGACCATCTTTGAATTTTCTAATATACCATAAAGTTCATGATTTCCTTGTTAAAGATTAAACAAAAGATGCTCATTTTTCCATATCAACAATTCATGCATTTCCCCAAATGCTATACCAAATATGATGTACATTTCATATATAATAATATATAATAGGGTCACAACACAATGCTTTTAAGAAAACATATATCCATATATAATTTTCCAAAATGTGTTTCACCCAAAAACAACATTTATAAAACATGGTTTTTTTTCCAAAAATCTCATTAAAAAGCTACTTACCTCAGAAGGCCAACCAATTTTACCTCAACCGAACACCACAAAATCAACTAATCCAGTCACTAGGTCCGTCACCAAGAATATCGGAACCTAGAAACACAATGATCAAACATATCAATAACAAGGCCTTTCACAAAGTACCATCACACTTACCTCCATAAATCGTAACAATACCCTAAAATCAAACGAAAGGCCCTAAAGTCTAGCTTGCCCGTCCTAAGACAAGTACCCTTCCCAAGCAAGAACCAAACAAGCATCTAAGAAACTCAGAGTGCTGACACAACCAAAACATTTTAAATTCATTTCTGCAATAATGTGCATCATAAAATAATATAGCATACTCATGAATCTCTTTGGGTACTAAATAATACATATAAGCTAAAGATAAGATCAACCAAGGTTTGGGATTAATTCCACAATTCTCAATGTTTTAGTCTTACTTTTAGATTCAGTACATAATAAATGAAAGTTCAATTAGTGCATAAAACACTATAAACGTTTAGACCTCCAATAAACAAAATACCAATTTAAGCTTAATATCAAACAATTAATGTGCGGAATATGAACATAAGCTAAAGACAGAATTGATAAATAATTTAAACCAAATAAAATCACATCTACAGCAAAAATTAAATGGCAAAAATTAAGGGAAGAGAGATGCAAACACAAGGACAACACAACGATGTGTTATCGAAGAGGAAATCGAAGCCCTCGATGTAAAACCTCTCCGCCGCCCTCCAAGCGGTAAATAATCCACTAAAGAATGTAGTTGGGATACATGAACAGTAGAAGATCCTCCAAGCCTAATCTACCCAATGTACCTAAGCCCTCTAAGCTCCTACTCCAATGAGGTTACGCCAAACCTATTTCTTTTTTAGCTTACCGAATTCTGCTACTTGACCATAGCATCAACCAATATGAAATTGGTCCCTTCTTAACTGCTTCCCAAACACCAAATGGCCTTCTCACAGATATGGGTATGGTGAGAAAAGGTTTTGGTAATGTAACAATGGAGAGGAAGAGAGTAGAGGAATTTGAAGAGTCTCTATGTGAAGATTGTGGATTTTGTTTTTCTCTAGGGTTTCTTTCTCAAAATTCTCTCTGGAAGCTCTCTATATGTCATGGGTATAAGGGTCTATATATAGTGAGATGAGAAAGGAATGTGAAGAGTCAATTTTTCCCAAACAGGGTGATCTGGTGACTTGGCCTCGCAACTGGACTGAATCGCGAATTCAAGTCACGAGCTAATGGCCTGGCCAGCCTGGGACTTTTGTCTTGTAGTGTAACAGTTGGCATGACTCTTCAGCTCCCCTGCATGCTTCACACGTGTGCCTGCTTTGGCGGCTTGCCAGTCGCAAGTCAGCCGCGAGTCCCAGTCACGAGTCTCTGCATCTTTGCACAATCTTGAGCATTTCTTCACACTCTTTCACTCACTACCCTTACATGATTCCCATCTAAATACAGGGTTACTAATTGCTAAAATACAAGCAAATTTGGCACGGAATAAAGCCAACAAGATGGTTGATAAAATTCAACCTTACAATAGGGCAGCCATTTGTAAAACATTTTTAGTCAATGAAAAGTTATCCGATTAATTCAAAAATTTAAGGGAACATTCCCCTATATGTATACAATGTACCACAGAAAATTCAGCCCAAAATGATTTTTTTGTAATTTAAAAAAAAATCATGCATTGCGGCTGACTCAAATCTGTCATGACAGTTTTAGAAAATTGCTATAGTTGTAAGACTAGCCCAAATTTTTTGAGAATTCACTCACATTAAAACCACCAGATTTAAAGCATATTAAGAACAAGGAATCAAATCTAAAATCTTGTATAAACAACTTATCAAACACTAGGTATGCAAAAAAAAGAAAGCACATGCTCACACTCCAATTTCAGAAATTCAAAGTTAACACTCTTCCAAAAATAAACCTCAAACTTCCACAAAATCAACTCATACGATTTGCTCAAGGAAACCCAAGTTTTTAACCATGGAGAAACCCCAATTGATTATCATTTTTAAGAGCCCTTAACCATTTAACAAATAAATCCACCAAATCAAAAACCCATGTACTCAATCACATGTATACCACTCATGTAGTATAGATTAGAAAGAAATCTCAGAAAAACTTGAAAAGTTACCAAACAATTAAGAGTTTTACCTTTAAAGCTTTGAGAGAATGGAGCGTATGGGGTTTCTAATGGGATTCTCCGGTGAAATCTGCCAAAAGTGGTGGTGGATGGCTGGTTTACCGGTGAGGGAGTGAGAGAAATAGAGGGAACTAGAGGGTGTATGTGTGTGGGCTTCGGTGGCTGAGTGAGATAGGAAAATAGAGAAATGAAATAAGGGGCATACGTATGGTGATAAGAAAAAGGGGTTGTGTTGATGGGAGCATTGTGGACCACTTGTTCCAAAATATCTTGGGATCAAAATTACAACTTTACCCTTAAAGTTTCTCCCATATTTAAGTTGGCCCATTCCAAACTTAACTAAATACTATCACATGCCCAAATATTCAAAACTCCTCCATAAAATAGTTAACCACACTGATTAAAAAAAAAGAAGACTAATTTAGATATTATTCTCATTGGAAAAATTGCTTTAAAAAAAATATTTGGGGTGTTACATTCTTCCCCCCTTAAAAAAATTTCATCCCCGAAATTATAAACATAGTTATGTGTCTCATAACAAGACCGAGCAATCGTTGGCATTAACATTTTTGACATAAACCTTTCAATTGAAAGGGCCAAGTATTACTTCAACCAATGGCTTAAGTTTCAAAACAAAATATGGAGTTCAAATCGTAAATATCAAATTCATAAAGGCGTTTAAGGGTAACCATTCTTGAATCCAAGAGTATAGGAGTATTCCACTTAATTTGCGAAAATATAATTTTGTCTTCGACTAGTTTCAAACACAAGTGTTGAATAATAGCCATAAGGCCAAAAAGCTAGCCAATGATTTTCAAACCAAAATAGTCACATGAAACCTTCCATTTCACAAGGTCCAAAATTTGAAACTAGGATTAAAATTGTCTTTTATAAAAATAAGTCACATATGCTCCACTAAACTTATAGGCTTTTCAAAGTGGTTAGAAAATACTATTAGTTAAAACCAAAGAAGTCTTGGATTTGTAAATTTAACATTTGTCACAAAGACAAAATTATGTCCATTTTGAACAAACTTTTTACAAGGAATACTTTAAAATGACTTTCAAAATCCATAAAAATATACAATTTCGCATTCAAAAGTCTTCACTTTACCCGAGGTTTGCAAAACATCTAATAAAGTTTTTTTCTATCTTACAACGATAACAAAATTTTGTAAGAAAAATATCTTATACACAAGTCATGAGCAGACCGGTTTCTGAATCTAAGTTGGAAAATTCACTTTATAATATTATAAGGCAATCACACACAAAGACTATGAATATATGTTCAAACTGACCAACAATCAGAAAGAGCATGAAAACTTGAGACCAACCAAACAATGACATGCCAGTTTAATAAATAAGGACAAAAGTACAAAGAACCCCCCCCCCCCCCCCCCCTTTTTTTATTATAAAAAGCTCCAAAAATCCATAAAACTGTTCATGTGAGGTTTAACATATTGGAGAGAACATGCATTTGAAATAGGTTTGGGAAAACCCCGACTAGCATTAAATAAAAAAAAATACATTATTCTTTGAGGTGACAAAAATCATAGCATTATCATAGGAAGATCAATCCGTGTACTTTTATCATATAGAAGCAATAAACATCCCAAGAGGAAACTCAAAATCTTGAAACTCAACAATTAGGAATTTCAAAGAGGTTGTTTAAAACGCATTTTTCTTTAAAACTACTTTTAGAGAAAAATAATTAACATGATAGCACCGTACTTGATGGTTAGTGGTTTGTTAGACACCACGTGAGCTCAACGGGATCAAACAATTCCTCAAACCATCTATCATGAATAAAACTTTTTGAAGTATGCTAAAGATAGTTGGTAAACAACTAGTCAAGCCACTTGTGGCTAACGAGGTTCGACCAGATTGCACCACCTAAAGTCAGCATAACCAACAATATTTTTGCTAATGGCAAATTGTCTTTAAGCAAATTCTCAAAATTAATAAACATGAAATTTGAAAACTCGATTCCTTTTTGTTTGCTCAAAACAATTTTAGGAATTTAACTCAACTTTCAAGAATTTTGAGAACAATGCATAACAAACACGACATTTTACACGAACAATGCATATGAATCACGACAATTTACCTCACACATGAAGATTTAAGAACTTACTAATAGCATCATCAAATTACAAGAATTAAACAAACTCCAAGCCATTACAATCAACCAAAATAACACACAAGATACCTTCTCACCCAAACTACCCCAAAGGAACCACCTCGAATGGATTACTACAACAAATCCTAATGCTCTGACTTAGATCATTATCATTTCCTAATTCAAAAGTCTACAGAATCATAACCTATGCTCTGATATCATAGCTGTCACGCCCCAAACCCAAAATGGTCCAAAGCGTGAGGGAAGAACCATTAAAAGCGAGAACGTAGGAGTTTTTTTTTTTTTTTTTTCCTCTCCTTACCACATGACAAGAATAAATAACCATACTAAAATCTTCATATTACAAGTCAAAGCTCTATAATAAACAATAACTTAAGTCATGTGCCTCCAAATAATGCATGAATATATTTCAAAGCTCCAAATGGATAACATAAAACCACAATCCCTTTTAGAATACACAACCTCAACATTGAAGTTAGGCCTACAAAGCCTAAGGCTAACAGACCTGAAGTATCTAACCTCCAATAGAATTGATTATGATCTCGTTGAAATTTGCAAGATTGAGTCATTAACCATTAATGGCCCAAGTCTCCCAATTTAATATAACACTTCAATCACCACCAATAAATTAAGCTCTATGCCTGACGTGTAGCTAGTTTATCTGAAAAACTGTTGGAAATTTGGATGAGCTAAAACCCAGTAAGTAGCATAATTAATGAGGGTGAGGGAAATGCAAGTTTCATAATTATAAACAGTTTACAAAACATGTTTTAGTTTGGGAAATTGCTAACTGAATACTGCAAGATCATTTTTTAGTAATAATGTAACAAGAATGATTAAATGGTGAAACACAAAGTTTCTCAAAATAATACCATGAAACCATATATTATAATCTATGAACACTAAAAATACAATTTCCAAAGCCATAAAATTTAACATACGGTAATTTTATTACAAATATACCATATTAGCACATAGACCGATCAGGGGATCCACTCATTCACAACTGGCATGATATTGTCCTCTCTGGTATGCAGACTCTTGGCCCCATGGACAGCAGCCTCACCCATAGCTTCAAGGTTTTTCTCACCCCCCATGGGCAACGAAGAGAGCGTGTCAAATAGAACCTCTTTTGCATGTGGTCTCTTGGCCCCATGGGCAGCAGCCTCATCCACACATAATCAAGGAACCTTTTCCCTCCATGGACAGCAGGGAAGAACGCGTCATCCAAAGTGAAAGGGTATTGACCTGGATTTGATTCTGTTCTCACAAAGACTATTGAAACCAAATCGGGTGATCACCAGGAAATCACACATGGCATGGTGTTAAAACCACATAAACTCACAGGTTATATTACTTTGAAACACATAATTCATATTTAGGTAGTTTCAGAAAAATCTTAAATAATCTAACTTTTACAAAGTTTGTAAGGTTTTCAACTTCATTCTTGTCAAGAGATTTCTATCAAATTCCCAAATAATATATGACAAGATAAGCATCTTTGAATTTTCTAATATACCATAAAGTTCATGATTTCCTTGTTAAAGATTAAACAAAAGATGCTCATTTTTCCATATCAATAATTCATGCATTTCCCCAAATGCTATACCAAATATGATGTACTATTCATATATAACTAGTCGCATACCCGCGCGTTGCGCGCGGTAATTTTTTTAGGGTGGTCTCATTAAATATTTTATTAATACTATAATTTTAGTTATTAACCAATTGATTTTCATTAGTTTTTAAGTTAACAAAAACCTTAAATATACCTTTTTTTTTTCTTTTTTTTTTTTTTTTTTACCTTTATACACACACACACACATATAGTGAATCTTTACACATACCTTTAAAAAAACTCTATATATTCCACTTTTTTGGATGCGTAAAATTATAGACTACTACTCCATAATGATAGTGGCTAATTAATTTTATATTTTTTTTAGTGATCTCATTTGTAACGCTTCTTATCATTATCATATATTTACTAACTGATGATTTGCATAACAAAGACGATAAATGAGAGGTAGCATTGTTCATTAGATTTTCGAAAGTAATAGTGCATGAAAATTATATATATATATATATATATATATATATATATTATAAATAAGGTTAAATGAAATGCCAAAAAATGGATTTTTAAATTTTCTAACTTTATTTCTTACTCAATTTCTACTACTATCAGAGAACATCTCTTTTTTAGTTATGATTAATATAGTTTCCATAGTTAGAATTTGATTAGTTTTAAATTTAAATTTAGTACTATGATTGTATTTAATTGTTGATTGTTGATTTAATTTTTTAAGTGAATTAAACGGTTTATGTTACTACACTGTAAAGTTTTTAATGTTCTCCACACGGTAATCTCTATTTTATTTTTTACTTCTCCTAACAACCTCTTTGTTTTCCAATCAACGATTACTAATTGACGTTTGGTTTTTTTTTTTTTTCTTTATCTACTCTTTATTACTTTGTATTGGTTTTTTTTTCTATACCATCTCTCTCTCTCTCTCTCTCCATTGGCAACCTATCGTTTTCCAAAATTTGATGATGATTCTATGACATCAAGTATGCATTATTAGTTTTTTTTTTTTTTTAATTTAGTGTTTCTAACTTGATTTGTTTTGTATTTCATTCTTCCTTTGATGCATTGGGTGTGAGAATGAGTGTTTCCCTATCATTACTCCACTTAATGTGGACAATTTTACTTATTTAATTTAGGCAAAATATTATATTTAAATTTTTTAAAAATAAAAAAGGAGTGGAAATATAAATAATTTAATGATATATATGGAGGATGTGGTTGAATTTAAATGTTAAATAAAATGATATGAGAAAAAAAAATAAAAATAAAATACATAACAATAAACACTAACTTATCCAAATAATTCTATGTAATATAATAATAGTACATTCTTATATACTATTTTTAATTATTTATAATGAAATATGATAATATTTAACAATCAAAGACATAAAAAATAAATTAAAAAAAAAAACTTAAAACACAAAGCTAGGTCCCATAAACCAAAATAGAGCTCTAAAGAATACAAAACTTTATCAGGATAAAATAGAGATGCAAGAAAAATAAAAATAAAAATCTACCAAAAAATTGAGGGAGAAAGAGTGGGAAATAACCACTTTTCTGTGAGATAAAATTATGTAAAGAATAGAAGAGTGAATGATAAATTTATACTAAGAGGATGATAATATAAAAAAACAAAATAAAGGAAGATAAAAGGAAAGAGAAAGAGTGATATCATGGTAGAATTTTTGGGGAAATGAAAAGGTAAAGAGAATGAGAAAGGTTGAAGAAAGTGTAAATGTTCAAAAAAAATGAGTACAATTTGATGAGCACAATTTTCTTTTATTTGAATTTAAGTAAAATATTACATTTTTTATTTTTTAAAACAAAAAGAGAGAGAAAATATAAATAATTTAATGATAAGGAGGATGTGGTTGAATTTCAATATTGAGTAAAATGGAAGAGAAGAAAAAAATAAGAAAAATTGAAAGATATAACAATAAACACTAAATTATCCAAATTATGCTATGTAATGGAATACTATTTTATTTTTATCTACTATCTTTAATTTTTTATAATGTAATCGGATAAAATTTAACAATCAAAGAGCAAAATAATAATAATAATAATAACTTAAAACACAAAACTAAATCGTATTAACATAAATTAGAGTTCTTAAAAATACAAAATTTTATCAACCTAAAGCGGAGATGCAATAAAAAATAAAAATCCACCAAAATATTGAGAGAAATAAAAATCCACCAAAACATTGAGAGAAATAAAAATCCACCAAAACATTGAGAGAGAGAGAGAGAGAGAGAGAGAGAGAGAGAGAGAGAGAGAGAGAGAGAGAGAACCTTTTTGTGAGAGAAAACTATGCAAAGAATGGAAAAGAGTGACAAATTTATAGTAAGAGGGAAGGGATAAGAAGAGACAAATAAAGGAAGATGAAGAGAAGGATGAATAGCAATATTAAAGTAGAGGGTAGTGGGGAGATGGAAAGGTGAGGGAAGAAGAAAGGTTGAAGAAAATGTAAATATTTAAAAAAATAAGTGAATGTAAAAAAAAAAATTATAGGAAAATTGGAAATAAAAAAGAAATATATATGGATGTTAAAATTGACAAAGATGAATATGTAAAGTCAAATAATCTATTTATATATATATATATATATATATTTGTAAAAAAAATAGGAATAAATATTAATTATATATAGATGTTAAAACCGACAAAGATTAATAGGTAAAGTCAATAATCTATATATATATATATATATATTTGTAAAAAAAATAGAAATAAATATTAATTATGTGGTGAATGACGTGGTGATGAGGTGGCGCAACAGGAGTTCAGCAGCTATAAATGCCACGCTTCAGCTTTTAGTAATATATTGATAATATATAATAGGGTCACAACACAATGCTTTTAAGAAAACATAAATCCATATATAATTTTCCAAAATGTGTTTGACCCAAAGACAACATTTATAAAACATGGTTATTTTTCAAAAATCCCATTAAAAAGCTACTTACCTCGGAAGGCCAACCAATTTTACCTCAACCGGGCACCACAAAATCAACTAATCCAGTCACTAGGTTTGTCACCAAGAATATCGGAACCTAGAAACACAATGATCAAACCTATCAATAACAAGGCCTTTTACAAAGTACCATCACACTTACCTCCATAAATTGTAACAATACCCTAAAATCAAACCACCAAAGGCCCTAAAGTCTAGCTTGCCCGTCCTAAGACAAATACCCTTCCCAAGCAAGAACCATACAGGCATCCAAGAAACTCATAGTACTGACATAACCAAAACGTTTTCAATTCATTTCCTTAAAGATATAGCAGTAATTTATAGAATTAAAAGACTACTTCAATTATAAAATAATAAAGATATAAAAGAAATTAAAATACTACTCTAATTAATTTTTTTTTTTTTTTAAGAATCAAAGTGACTAAAATTAGTTAAAACTTAAAAAAGTGTCTAAAATTAAAACTTTTCCAATCATTTGTAATTAAAAAGTGAAAATACTTCCTATAAATAATTAATAAATAAAAAAAAGGTGAAAAGACTTGAAAGCCGACATAATTATGATCTAAGTTGTGCAATTTCTACGATTAAAGGCTCTGTCTCTCCATGTGAAGAAGACCGGACTTGAATTGCACTTATTAGTTGGTTATTTCTCTGTTTCCGAAATTTCATTTTCATTATCAAAACACAAAGCACTAGAGAGAAAATAAAGCTTGAATTTCAGGTTTGTAACCGAAATTTTCTGTTCAGAGTCTTCTATTCCGACTTGTGAAGCTTACCTATTATGGCTTCTTGATCAACATCACTTTCATCATAGAAACAAATTTTGAAAATTGGGTTTTTCATTTCTGTACTTTTTGAACCAGATTTCAGGGTTTATTGCAAATTCTTTTTTTTTTTTTAAATAAAAAATCTTGAATTGTGAATGGCTTATCATAAATATATTGCTAATTCACTTTTTGTAAATTCACTTTTATTGCAAATTCAATTTTTATTGCAAATTGGGTTTATCATAAATGGCTTATCATAAATATATTGCAAATTGGGTTTATTGCAAATTCACTTTTTGTAAATGGCTTATTGCAATGAAATTTGAGTACTGGGCTGTTTTATTTTATTTTATTTTTGATTGATTTGAAGTTGAATGGTTTATTTTATTTTACTTTTAGGTTTGGTTATATTTTGAAGTATCAGAAATATTAATAGAAAATCTGAGGTGTTACTGAGTATTGGGTTTATGGTTGCAAGTTCTAAGGGTGTGGATAAGTTGCTTATTTGAGAATTCAAGTTTAAGAATTGTGATAGAGTAGTTTGAGTGCGTATGATATCATTACCAAAAAGAATTCATTCGAGTGTCGAACTCAGTATTGGATTTTGGGTTCTAGAGGGAACCAGTGGTGGTTCGACACTAGTTTGAGTATTCTTTTTTGTGGCTTTGACTTCTATGCATTTATTGTAAGTAAAATATGTATTGCAATTTTAAGGAGCATGCGATAGAGTATGTGAAGCAGATAGTTCAGGAGGATGATACCGGAAGCTATAGCAAAGCATTTCCGCTCTATATGAATGCATTAGAGTACTTTAGGACTCATTTGAAGTATGAGAAGAATCCGAAGATTAAGGAAGTGATTACTCAAAAATGCATGGAATATTTGAAGAGGGCCATTCTCGATAATGGGGGGAGTGGGCCTACCCCTAGTGGTGATGCAATAGTTGCTAGCCAACCAAAGACAAAGTTGAAGGGAGGAGTGGGGAAAGATTAGGAGGACCCAGAGCAAGCAAAGCTTAGGGCTGGCCTTGATTCTGTGAAGTGGAGTGACGTGGCCGGACTTGAGAGAGTGCCAAACAGGCATTGCAAGGGGATGTGTAATACTGCCTGTGAAGTTTCCCCAGTTTTTTATTGGTTAGTTCCTCAATCAGTATTTTTAAGTTTTGGGTTATTTGCTTTTAGTTTTCTTGTTGGTATGCTTTCAATGTGAATAAGTTTGATTTGGTTTATGATGACACTTGATACCTATGAATATTGAAAAATATGCCACTGGTACCATAAATTCAAGTTAAACAGTTAGCTGAGATTATATGCTCCAATTTTATTACTTAAATTTCTAACTTTCAAGTTCAACTTTTGCAATGGAAACTGTACAAATAAATCCCACCTAAAACAACTGAAAATATTTTTGGAGAAGACATGTTGTAGTAGAGTTGTACAATGGCAAAGCAAAATTCTTATAGTTAATTGGGCTTAAAACTGAACTTATTTCAAAAAGGGTTCAAATATTGGCCTTTCATGGCCCAGAGAATCAGCCTAATCCTGAACGTGAAAAAATCAGCATAGTTGTAGAAGGTAGAAAGGATATTTTAAGAAATATAGTTGCCATTGCTTCACTGATTTTTTGATTTTGGCCTGTGTATTTTCTAATTTTATTATTACTATTTATTTATTTAGAGAAAGTTGTATTTTTCCAATTTTAAAGATATACAACGAATAATAATATCAACTATTATAAGTTTTAAGACCCAATTGAAAACCTTTTGCATATCAAGCTTCATTCTATAACGGTTTGAGGGGTTGACACGGCTTCAATACGTGAGTTATAAGGGTATAGAATTCACTACGTTGCTAATAGCTTAGGCTTAGATCATCCCTTGCACCTGGCTGTGAATTAGAAAATGATTTAATTCTATCTGTTACAGCATAATTTCTAGCAAGGGAAGATAAAAGGGATTTTTTTTTTTTTTTTCAAAATAACATCCATATTCAAACAATTTTGTTAGTTAGCATCATTTTCAAACTATTTAGGAAACTAACATCTCGAGTCTTTTAGACTTGAGTTCAATATAGCAAATCGAGTACGGAGGAATCGATTTCCAATGGAAGTCGAGTCTGTTGGAATCAATTTCAAGTGGAACTCGAGTATTAGATACTTGAGTTCCTGGTCTGCACAAATTAAAAAGAGAAAAACAGAGGAAAACAACCTTCACCTGAGGAATCACACATTCATGGGTTTAGTCCAAGCTTGGGTTCGTGGGTTTCACCATCTGGGTTTGTGGGTTCGCTGCCTGAATTCGTGGGTTTTAGGTTTTGTTGCTTGGGTTCACCGCTTGGAACGCTGGTTCGTGGGCTCGCAGTTGGAACTCTAGTTTAGTGTTTTGATCTCTTGTTTTTAGTGTTTCGTTGACTGTGGTTGTCGTGGATGTTTTTTCAGATGTCGTGGATGTTTTTTTCAGAGGGAGAACAGGAAGGAGACTGAGGTTTCATGGTTCTCTTTTGCGGAAATCAAGTGTTTAATACTCGAGTTCCATGTGAATTTTAATAGAAATCGAGTCTGTGATACTTGATTTGTTACAGTGAACTCGAGTCCTTCAGCCTCGAGATGTTAGTTTGCTAAATAGTTTAAAAATGATGCTAACTAACAAAATTGTTTAAAAATTGGTGTTATTTTGAAAAAAAAAAAATCTAGATAAAAGTTCTATATATATTTTTTAAATCATTTCGGCATAGCTGCTGTTTGATACACTACCCAATATACCCAATACATAGATGTTAAAATCTTTTTATTTATTTATTTATTTCTTTTTGATGTGGAGCCCTACCAAGGCAAACTTTTTTGGACCCACCTTTATGGAGCAAACCACGGATACACGATCTCACCTGCTACATCTTATGTTAGGCTGAACCATATAAATTTTGCATTCTCTCTCTACTCTCTTTCTCCATAATTTCATAATATCTAACACTCCCTAAGTACAAACAACACTTACCAACTTTTTAAAGTTCATGTTCCTCCAAGTTCTCCAAAATCAAAATAAACTTATAATGAGAGTTCATTACAAATACCGAAAATTATCACTACTACATTGTACAATGTTTCCATAGTCAGGTAGTAGCTTACCATCATTAATTAAGTCCTTATAGTACTTTGGCTAATTAAACCCCTCTACTTGTCTTTTGACCGGGCAATCGAGCACACATTTTCAGCAAGAGTAATGTTAAAAATACAATATTTTTAAGAAGGAAAACATGCGTAGCTAATCACAGTTCAATTCTTTTATCAACATTTTACATGGATGAGTAAAAGGAACTAAACCAGCTTATTAGTCATCCAAAAGGGCTGCAATATGTAGATCAGTCTTTGGAGCTAGCAGTTTATTATAGTGGAAAAGGCAACTCAAAAGTTTATGCTCTTGCTTTAGCTTGAAGTGCAAAGTCTCCTTAATAGTCGTTCTTCATGCCCTTGTTGAACTTGGGAAGACACGATACAAGCCTAACAATGTTGGACCTGGACTTGAGGTAATACCCCAAGTCAGCAAGCGAATGGCACTCGTACATATGGACGACGTCGTGCCTGGTGAGTCTCAAACACATCTGCTCGTTGAGAGAATCAACACTACCTAAAACTCTAAATAAGTTGGGTGCGCACTGGTGAGGACACAGCCTATGGTTGAGTAGGTAGTCTCGAGTTACCCTATCCAAGGGAAGCGTCATTCCTCCCTTTATGAAAGCAATCATAGCAATGACAACCTCCCCTTCTTTTCTATCTATGACTATCTGGTCTGGAGCACAATATTGCAGGGGCTACTCCTTGCAGAATGTGGTACTTAGTCCTGAAGCCCTCCATACTGGCGAGAGAGTCTACAAGGTGCTTAAATCTACCCATCTAGGGGAGCTAAAGGGATGCAAAAAAGGTTTTCAAAAAAAGGAAGCAAAGAATAGAAGGCCGAGGAGATTGGACGAGGAGTAAAGAACCTAAAGAACAAGAAACTTACGAGAATAAGCAAGTGTGTTGATCCTTGAACCTTTTAAAGATTTAAAAATTTTTTGAAGAAAAAGACTTAGAAGATTTAGAAACTTGGGAAGCTTTGAGAGTTTGGAACTTCTGAAGAGCTTGAAAATTTGTAAAATGAGAAGAAATAACTCCCCCCAAGTGCCTTATATAAAAGGTGGAATTGAGTGGGAGTTATCCTACCCAAAATTCGAGGAGAAACGCCAGCCGTAGGATCTATATCTCACTATAGGATGCAGGGAACAAAGTGCCGCTTTGAGCATTTAATGAGACATCGCAGACTCCGAAGCGTTAGGAATAGTTACGAGACAAGCGAAGCAATGCTCTCACGTGTGGAAATCAGAGAAACAAATAAATTTAATTCTTCCAAGTCAAAACCCCATTTTTCTCCTTGAATAGGAGAAAACTGGAATTTTGAGGGGTTATTGTAGGGACAAGAGGCCCAAAAATATATATTGGGCCTTGGGCTTGGCCGAGGAGGCTCAGTAGTCCGAAGACAGATTAACAGTAAGAAAGATGTAAGACTTTGAACTTCACGAGTAAGCTATGACTGTGAAGGATGGGGGAAGTCTATCTAGGAGGAGTATTTCCTCAGCTAACAAGGTGGAGGTCAGAAAGTGTGTTCTGTCGTCCAAGGGGAGGTTCCAGGAAACTCTATTGATAAGGATATGCTTCGCGAACGTATAGGAAAAATGGGAGCTGGGAAATATCTAAGGGAAAGCTGCTACCACCGCATTAAATGCTTTGCAGCTAATTCTCTGGCCGCATTAATGAGGAAGTGATACCTGAATAGTAGTTTTCAGTCTTACAGCTACTCTCTATAGACTTGAGGAAGGTGCTAATGGGACAGGAATCAAGACCAACAATCTAATCTACACGTGGAGAGCAAAGATGAAGGCAAAGGGAGAGTATAAAATAGGAAAGAGGCAATGAGAGGGGGGATAGAGAAATTAAGAGAAAAATACTATAGCAATCAAGAATTGAACTTGTAATCTAACTTAAGAGAAATATATAAGAACTGATCTCCTCAGACTGTGCCGAGGACGATTTTATTTAGAATAAACCAAACTATCTTCATTTTCTTTTCATCTAAATCCACTTTACTTGTTGTCTGATTCATTAAAACTCAGTTTTCCAACCCACTCTTTACAAACTCACTGTATTGGGCTCTTTAGGCCTAAGTTTATTTATCATTTGGGCTAGGGACCCAAATCTGGTCCTTACATATATAAGTATTTATTAAACTGTCCTTCAAATCTACTTTCAAATTTAAAAAAAAAAAAAAAAAAAAAAAAAAAAAAAAAAAAAAAAAAAAAAAAAACTTTTTTCCAGTAAAAACTGTTTTTTAAACGAAAAAAAAAAAAGAAAAATAATTTTTATAAAACTATTTTTAGAAATAAAACCTTTTTCAAAACGGTCTTTTTTTCAAAATAAAAACCTATTTTCTAAAATCTGTTTTCCAAAATTGTCTTTCGTAAAATTGTTTTTCTTTTCAAAGAAACATAAACTGGTTTATAATTTTTTTTTTCTAAATCTGATTTCAAAAACTATTTTCCAAAGCTGTTTTCAAAAATAAAAATGTGATTTCAAAAATTTGTTTTTCCCAAAACTGTTTTTTAGAAATATAGATTTGTTTTTCAAATCTGTTTTCTTAATAGAAAAATTGTTTTCAAAACCGTTTGAATAAAAAAATTGTTTTTCAAATCTTTTTTATAAAAATTTTAGAACCTTTTTTCAAAACCGAAAATCTTTTCTTTTAAACCAAAATCTGTTTTTTGTGAAGAAATCCGAAACTTCCAAAGAGAAAATGTTTTCAAAAATTTTTTTTTTTTCTAAAAAAGGTGTTTTTGAAAGTGCTTTTCAAAATATGAAAAACTCCAAGATCAAGGCCAAAAAATGCCTTAATCAGAAAAATATTAACTTGAGGATGTTTTGTGAAAAATTCCCTCTTTGATTCATTATTTCTAGTGAATCTTGTGTTTTCCCTTAGGATTTTCTGTGTGTTTTGAAAAGATACCATGTATGACTTTATATGGTGAGAAAATGAGGGTTTAGAACGACTCCTAGTGGATGTGGGAGTCATTCCAAACAAACATTAGCCTTAATATAGAAAAACTTGTCTTTCATGATTTCTGAAACTCTAGCATGCATACACATGCTTGTGTATGCGTACGCATGCATGAAACATGCACACGCAACTTTGGAACATCCGTGTGCATACGCGTGTATGCGTATGCATGCCCTAGGGTTTCCTGGCCTTAATTTTCTAAAAATAGATTTATTTAGTTCATGAAAAAGTTATATTTTTCTGAAAACACTTTTCTTAAGTCAATTTCAATCTGATCAGGCTCTAAACCAACCTTAGACTTTAGAATTTCAACATCATTGGGAAACAGAGGCCCAAGTCTTAAGGGGTACAAAATGAGGTATCTACAGTATTCTTTCCCTTTTTACTTCCCTTCCTCTTTTCTTTCATTTCTGCATATGGTGACACTCAAGTATAATGTTTATGTTAGACTAGCCCTACTGCTGATGGTCCTATTGACCCTCCTCATCTACCCTAATTGCTCTATGCTTATAGCCCTGATGGCTTTGCTTGGGAGTGCCCTTTGGGGCGTAATACAAATGTCATGGGTTACCCTTTTCCTGAGGGTACACAAGCAGTGAGTTCTCTTTCATCCTTGTCTTGTCTTTTCTTTTCTCGCATCTCTCAATAATTGTTCCAACATTGTCTTCATCTCAATTTTCAGATCATTGTGGAGGAGCATGAGGAGCTCGTTTGGCTGGCCGGAAATCTCAAGCTAGAGGTGACCTAGTACTTCAAGCAGATCTATGGTCCTGGATGGTTTGCCCACCTAGGTGATGATGATGATGATGATATGGACTAGCATTTATAAAAGAAATTGAAAGAAATAACCAGTAATTGTGCATAGAAGAAAGACAATAAAATTAAATTAATTAAAAATATGGCTTTTTCTTGACCATCTTTCTTTGACCTCTTTCGATTGATTATGAAAATTTTGAAATCTGATTTGATTTGATGTTTCTATTGATTTTAATAGAAAATTTTACAACCTTTTTGGCCTGTAGAGATTTTATTGACCAATAACAAAGAATTCATTTGAATCGCAGTGGAAACCCTCAAAGCCTCATGAATATAACCAAACTTTAAAGAAACAATAATCACCAGTGGATTTGAATAGGAACAAGAGTGGTTCATAAACTCAATCAAAAGGGTATATATAAAATTTAAAGAAAAACATCCCGTATATCTACAATAGGTTCTTTCCAAATTAAATTGCTAGTCTAATTTTCTTTAAAATAATAAAAATTTATTACATCCATAAGAACTTAAAAAAAATATATCCATTTAAAACCGAAGGAAAAAAAACCAAACTATTCTTCCTAATACCAAGAAAAATCAGCTGGAAACCCCTTTCTAAAATCCTAAGATTCAACGCAAAAAAAAAAAAAAAAAAAAAAAAAAAAAAAAAAAAAAAAAAAAAAAAAAAAATCCAAAATCAAAACCAAATGAATATGAAAAATCTGTTATATTAAAAAAAGAAAAAAAGAAAAAAAAAAGAGTAGGCCAAAAGTTCTTATAGGAAATTAAACCAGACATTTCCGATTGAGGGAGAAGATGATGCTATAGAACTGATATCGTCAAGAGGGAGAAGAGATTTTAGTTTGCTCTCTTCTAAAATTAAACACCTTCTCTCTTTAGAAATATCATATAGGAACACTAAGGGAAGATGATGTTGCAGAACTGATGCCGTCAAGAGGGAGAAGAGATTTTAATTTGCTCCCTTCTGAAATTAAATGGCATCTCTCTTTAGAAATTTTGTTTCACCCTCACACTCTCTTTTATATATATATTTTTTAAATTAGTCGTGTAAATAGATAACATTTAAACGTATTTATCTTTTACTTTAATTTTTATCATAAAATGATTCAGTAAATTTTTGAATAAGTGTAAGTCTTTTAGTGGAATTGTGGACTACAAGGCAAAAATGATGTGGTCAACCATGAGAACCTTATAATTTCTCGTAAAGTAGAGAAGTGCAACAATGTTTATAGTGTATTTGGATAATATGATTTGGACATTTGGATTTGGATGATTATAATCCAAATGAATATGCAAAATCTGTTAGATTTAAAACAAAAAAAAAAAAAAAAAAAAAAAAAGAGCAAGCCAAAAGTTCATATGGGAAATTAAACCGAACCTTACTGATTAAGGTAGAAGATGATGCTGCAGAACTGATATCGTCAAGAGGGAGAAGAGATTTTATATTGTCAAGAAGGAGAAGAGATTTTAGTTTGCTCTCTTCTAAAATTAAACAGCATCTCTTTTTAGAAATTTCATATAGAAACACTGGGGGAAGATGATGTTGCAGAATTGATGCCGTCAAGAGGGAGAAGATATTTCAATTTGGTCTCTTCTAAAATTAAACGACATCTCTATTTAGAAATTTTGTTTCACCCTCACACTCTCTTTTAATTTTTGTAAAATTGTTTTTGTAAACAGATAACGTTTAAACGTGTTATCTTTTACTTTAATTTTTATCATAAAATGTGTCAGTAAATTTTTAAATAAGTGAGAGTTTTTTAGTAAAATGGTAAACCACTAGGCAAAAATGGCGTGATCCACAATGTGGATATTATAATTTCTCATAAAGTAGAGAAGTACAACAATGTTTATAGTGTATTTGGATAATATGATTTGGACATTTGGATTTGGATTTTGATTTAGATGATTAAAATCCAAATATCTTGTTTGGACAATTTAAAAAAGATCAAGGATTTGAATTTGATAAATCTACTATAGATTTTAAAACTTTAGACTGGAAAGGATACTGTTTAAATCATCTAATATCCTCCTATTTCAATCTAAATGTAAAACACATGATATTTAAAAAGAATTAATGAACTTAAAAATTCTACATAAACCATGCAAAATCACAGAAATACCATGTTTCATTTCCATTTGAAATAGATGCATTGAATAATTGTGTTTAAATATTACAAATCTAATCAAATGTCAAATTGTTTAAAATTTTAATGAAGTGGCACATAGTACACGGTCCTAAATCTTTTGAGGCAAAATTATGAATACTCAATAAATTAGTTACGGTTGATTAGATTCAAAAAATAAAATCATAACCTTGAAATAGATTCCCTCCATTTTAATGTTTTTACACACACGCAAACTTGCAATTTAAATGTTTAAACAACTAACTTAATGGTAGATATGTTAAAATTTGTATGTAATAAAAAAAAATATTGAGTTGTATAAGATAGTTTAGAGTTTAACCAAGTTTATCTCTCTCTCTCTCTCTCTCTCTCTCTCTCTCTCTCTCTCTCTCTCTCTCTCTCTCTCTATATATATATATATATATTCTTCTATTTACAAAATTTATTTCTATCTTTTTTTATTTTATGAAGAAAAGGGGTATGGAGTTCATCCAAAAAAAAAAATTATCCCGAAAAAGTAACGTTGCTCATGGAAGAACCTGTCCGAATGTGACCGTATCCGTAGCAACACATCCATCAAAACATTATCCTATATTTAATTCCATGAGAAAAGGCTTTCATTTTCATGAATACTGACCCTTCTGAGCCTAAAATCCCCAAACCCTTCAAATTCGAGCAAATGTGATTAATTGATCCCTCATTCCCATCCATGGTAGAGGACAGCTGGCAAGCATTGGCGCGTATCCCTACTGCTTCTTCTTCCTTATCTAGATTCCCTAGGCGCCTTGAAGCGTTAATGGAAACCATTCGAACCTGGAATAAAACTCTGTTTGGAAATGTATTTCACAGAAAAAACCGCCTGGTTGCCAGGCTGAGAGGTATCCAAATGGCCTTAGCAAGGAAACCCTCGACATATTTGCACTCCCTCGAAAGCCAGCTCATTCAGGAGTACAATACGGTTCTCCACCAGGAATATTTATATTGGCGCCTTAAATCTCGTATCATGTGGTTAAACTATGGCGATGCCAATACCAAATATTTTCACATCAAAACCATCCAACGACGCAGTCACCTTCGAGTGATAACGTTAAAGGATGGCACAGGATTATGGCTCACCGGAGAGACTCTAACCCAGCACATTCATAATGCCTTCCAAACTTTGTTCCAGGCCTCATCATCATACTCCCGCACCATCCCTGGTAATGAGAGAAGATTTTGTCCCAACAGTCCCTTCCGTACTCAAGCTCAACTCCTTATCAGGATCCCCCATCAGGATGAAATTCTCCAGACCCTTCAAACTCTCCCCCCCTTAAAGGCCCCTGGCCCGGATGGCTTTCACGCTCTCTTTTTCCAATCAACTTGGGCTAGTTTGGGTCCAAGCATCACTCAAGTTATTCAGGAAATTTTTGAGCATCTCACTATCCCTCCTAGCTGGGGGGACACATACTTGGTCCTGATTCCGAAAGTGGCTCATCCTAAGGCAATCACGCAATTTCGTCCTATCAGTCTCTGCAACACTCTCTACAAATTACTTTCTCGTATCATTGTCCTTCGTCTCAAACCCTTTATGGGAGATGTCATCAACCCTTGTCAAGCGGGTTTTGTGCCTGGCCGTCGCACGAGCGATAATATCATCATTGTCCAGGAGGTTATTCGGACTCTTATTTCCCGACGAGGTCGGACAGGATACGTTGCTATTAAAATGGATCTTGAAAAAGCTTATGATCGGCTCGAGTGGCCTTTTATCCAGGACGCCCTTGAATACTTTCAGATCCCTCCTAATCTCATTACTCTCATCATGAATATGATTTCTTCTACGAGATTCCACGTTCTTTGGAACGGATCCCCTCTCCCGGAAGTGGTGCCCAGCCGAGGCATCCGACAGGGTGACCCTCTCTCTCCCTACCTGTTTATACTTTGTATGGAGAGACTGTCCATCAATCTTAATAAGGCGGTTTGTGACAAACTTATCCACCCTATAAATTTTCGGACTGGGGTCCGCCTATCGCACCTATTCTTTGTTGATGACATTTTCTTGTTTACTAGAGCCACAGCTAGGGATTGTAAAAATCTTAATAGAATCATGATGGACTTTTGTGCGATGTCAGGTCAGCTCATGAGCGTCACCAAATCTAAAACTTGGTTTTCTCCCCGAACCCCTAGGCGTATAAAAGATCAAGTGGCAGGTATCCTTGGCCTCCCTACCACGGACCGCATAGGAACTTATCTCGGAACCCCCATTTTTACCACCCGTCAAACAGCCAGCTCATATCAATACCTTGTGGATAATATCCGTAAGAGAATTGAAGGATGGCAAGCTAGATACCTTTCGATGGCTGGAAGAGCCACCCTTATCAAAGCTGCGGTAGCCTCTGTCCCGCTTTATGCCATGCAAACCACCCTACTCCCAAAAAAAGTTTGTCACCAAATAGACACAATGAGTTGTCACTTCCTCTGGGGAGACACTGATCAACACCGGAGTTGTCATACTGTCAACTGGGAGACTGTCACGCTCCCTAAAGAGGCTGGAGGATTGGGTATGTCTTCTACCCGTCATAGAAATAAAGCTATTCTCATAAACCAGGCTTGGCGCCTCTATTCAAACTCCACGGCGCTATGGGCCAGGGTCCTAAAAGCAAAATATTTCCCTCATGCTACTCTGTTTAGCACACCTCGAACGTTAAGGGGCTCTCACATTTGGACTGCTATCTCTCTTGGGGCCAAGCTTCTTTTTGAAGGCATGAGATGGATTATAGGGGATGGGAGGTCTATACGCGTTTGGCAAGACCATTGGCTTCCTAACGGATCCCTGCGGAATTACATTGAGGGTCCTCTCCTCCCCCAGGAGGACGATCATCGTGTCAATTCTCTTTGGTCAAACCAGGGATGGTCGTTTGACTCTCTAAAACTTCCCCTCCCTACCCAACTCCAGGATCTTATTCAAGGCATTCCGGTAGCCCGTGTTGCTAGCCTTACTGACTCTTTTTTATGGCCCCACAATAAGGGCACGTGTTCCGTCAAATCTGCGTCTACATTCCTTTTTCAACGCCATCAGGTTCCTTGGAACAAAGCCCTTTGGCAATGGATATGGAGGTCCCCCTGTCCCAAAAAGATCCAACTTTTTCTGTGGAAGGCTATGCGAGACCGCCTCCCCACCAAAACTTACCTCTCATTTGGTCGTTCAAATACGGATACCCGCTGTCTCAGATGCCACTCTCCTGAAACGACTATTCACATTCTCCGGGACTGCCCTTGGGCCAAAGAGGTTTGGCACCAATCCCCTGGTATTCTGCCCTTGTCTTTCTTCCAGTGGCCGCTTCAAGACTGGCTGCGAAATAATGCCACGGTAAATAGAACCGCCTTACCCCACCACCCCCCTTGGCAGGTCTACTTTCCCTTCACTTGTTGGAAACTTTGGTTAGCAAGGAATGATAGAATATTTTCAAACAAATCCCGATCCTAGCATAGCCTTGTCTATTCTGCTGTTCAAGCGGCGATCGAATTTTATTTCCTTGCCGGTACCACCAAGCGACCCTTGGATTTGATACCTCAGAGCATCAACTGGAAGACCCCTTCCTACCCCTTTCTTAAACTCAACACTGATGGCAGTGCCCTAGACAACCCAGGTCTGGCTGGTGCAGGGGGTGTTCTTCGAGATCACCAGGGCCGATGGATTGCAGGATTTTCTATGCATGTGGGCATTGCGACAAATAATATAGCTGAGTTGGAGGCAGTAAGACAAGGTCTGGTAATGGCATGGAATATGGGAGTAAAGCGCCTTCATCTGGAATTAGACTCCAAAGTGGTCCTAGACTGGCTAACAAGTTCAAATTTAAATTATCCCACTAATATATTGCCCTTGATTTGTGATTGCAGGAACCTTTTGGAGCGAGAATGGGAGGTGCACATGCATCACGAGTTCCGTGAAGCAAATGGATGTGCAGATGCGCTAGCTAAGCGGGGAACCATCTCCGTAGTAAGATGACTGTTTATAGTGAATGTCCCAATTTTGTCTATGTTCCATATGTAAGGGACTTGTCTGTCTTGGGGGAAATTCGGCTATGTAACCCCAGCAAAGTTGTAAGTGTTATATGAACTCTGTGTTTGTTTAAATAAAATCTCCCGCTTTTCCACCAAAAAAAAAAAAAAACTTTGGACAGACACCTAGTACGTTGCGAATGTCTTTCTTTACTGTCGTCGAACTTGAAGTTTGTCGTTTAGAATATTTAGATCCTTAAGTAACATACTTAAACGAATTATTAAATCTATATTGCCCAAGGATGAACAATACTTCTATTTACAAAATTTATTCAATTTGTTTTTTCCATTTTTTTAAGAAAAGGAACAATGGGGAAACCTTAAAGACTAATAATTTTAGTAATATAACTACTTTTATAAAATACTGAAATGATATGTTATTATTAATGCTTTTCTTTTGTATTTAGGGAAAAAAGTGCAGAGGCAACAAACTTGTTATTGCTAGGCTAATAAATAATAAACATGGTCGATTTATGTAAAAGTGTTGTTAGAAATTTGCTATAAAAAGCCATGTACTGGACCAACGAATTATTTATAATTAAAAAAAAAAAAAAAAAAAAAAAAATCCGTAGCATTGCTAAAGCCTAAAGAAAGACCCTGTCCGGATGTGACCTTAGCAACACTATATATCCATCAAAACATAATCCTATATTTAATTCCTTGAGATTCGAATTTCATTTTCTTGATTTGTTTACTTTTTCCTAGACCGATCCCTAATATGCTTTCTCACTTGCCATTCAGTCTAGGAAACAACTTTGGTCAGACACTTAGTCCGTTCCGTTGTGAACGCCTTCCTTTACAGTGTTCAACTCGAAGTTTGTTATTGAGATCCTTGAGTTTCACACATAAACAAATAATTAAATCTACATGGCTCGAGGCTCTTTTAAAAATTAAAAAAAAAATTTAATTAAAAAGATAATTTCATTAAGAACAACAAATAACAGAACCAACAATGTATAGTACAGTCTATCTTCCAGGCATCCCGGAGACCAAGAGAGAGGGAAGTTAGTTTAATGGACGTATAGGGAAATGGACTTAGTTTAATGGGTGTCTAGCTAGCCAACAAAATATAAACTGGCATTTGATTCTTAATTTGGTTGCTACAGTATTCCTCTATTCGCTCAAGTCTTCGTCAACTAAAAACATTGGTAATTGATCATTATTATCAATACATAAAAATTCTCAAAGCCTATATTGAATAATCAAGTTGCTGAAAAATAGTAAAGAAAGCAAGTTGCTGTAATTTCAAGAGCGAGTAGTTGTTCTTATACATAAGCAGTAGTGTAGGTGTCTAATCATCTCTTCAAGTGATAGCTACCGCACAGTGGCACGCACAGGCAGCAGTTTTGGAAGACATAACCCTCAACTTCTGTAAGTAATTAGTTTATATTTGGATCACATTCTTCGTTTCCATGCATAGCAGTGTGGTGAAGTTTTTTTTTTTTTTTTTTTTTTTTTTTTTTTAATGTTTTAATTTTTAAATGTCATCATTTGTTTTCAATAAAAAAGTTATTTTTCACCACTGTTTTGTACACACGGATCAGAATTCAGACGCTAGTCGTGTTGAGGTTTTCTGAAGACGCCATGAATATAAAGTATGTTAAGTTAATTAGGAGGGAAAGAAGAAACACAATTTTTATGGTTCCTTATAAAGAAGTTAAGACCATTAAGAGATTCAAATCTCATTTTCACCAATAATTTTTATTTTTGAAGAACCCTAATCAAACTACTGGAGTGGTGAGCTCTTTCAAAAAATGTATATGACTCGTTTTTTTTTTTTTTTTGGTTACAAGTCTCGTAGGTTGTTTATGCAGTGTATGGGCTTACAATTAATAAAAGCAGAAAGTAAATTTCAAGTAGTCTAAAATTCGAATATTTTTTATTTGATTTGTAATTATTTAATTTGTTGATAATGGAGTGAAAATTAAACTACTTATTATTAATTAATGGTTAAGATTGATAATGGAATTCCATTTTGTTTGAAGTTATTTAAGATAGTGATTGGACTCTAACGACGCTATTAAAAAGAAAAGAAAATGAGTTATAAAAGTTTACATTGTTTAGTGTTCTGCTTTTTACACACATTAACATGAAAGAGCCCCAGATTTTATCATATATATGAAAAATCTATAAAATTCTTGTTGAATTTGTTCTTTTTTTTTTTTTAATTTGTTCATCTGTATACCAAACGCTGGGGTGGAGTTTATATCTTACATGTATTAAGAAAATCATGAAATTTCTGATGGATTCTTTTTTTGTCAAAATTATCTGTTTTTATTAGTTGAGATAGTCAAAGCTATGATTGTAAAGTTTTGATAACTATTTGTTGTGTGTGTAGCCAATAATAGTAAGTTTATACAAAATAAAAATAAAAAAACTAAAAGAAACAATAACATTGGAAAGACAAAGATTTACGTTATTAGTCTTTAGGCTTTAAACTTGTCTTCATGGCCATCATTGCTAAGAAAATAAGAAGATTATAAAAGCGTCACAAAAGTACTCTCACAAGACCCAAGCTTCATTCGCACCCAAATAGTGCTCTCTCTCTCCCTCACCATAAGTAACACACAACATGAATTCCTAATTCTCTAAAGTACTTGGTAAATTAAACCCTAGATCAACCTTAAGGTTACTTAAACTAGCAGTAATGGAAGTATAAGTTGAATTATTATCACTTCGTTCACACTACACGCCATGTAGAGAAAAAATACTAGTTATATCTACATAGTACATGTATCAATCCCAATAATCTAGGGAAGCACATACAAAGAGGTCCTAGTACGATAAATCTAAACTAAGATAACTGATTTGGGTATTGAATTAGATTGGGTTTGATATCTCTGACACCCATCCTCAAACCTAATGTTGATCATTTTAGACCAAATTGGATGTGTATAAACATGCTTGACATGGAATTGAAAATGTGAAAAAGATGTTGACTGCAGTAGTTAGTGATGGTCGATGATGGAATATGGTCGTAGAATAGTTGCAATGGTCAGATAATGACAGTGCCAATGCCAAATTGATGGATCAACGGACCAGTGATTAGTCGGCAATTGATTTTGAGGGTTGCATCTACCTCTAAAAGGCACATGAGGGAGTTGTTTCTAGATTCTGATAGTAGTGATATCGATGTTCCATAGATATACTATTAATCTTTTTGAGTGGTGTGATTTGTGACCAAAATTAATAGCGCCCAGAAGATTTTAAAATTATAATTTATTAGGAGCAAAAAAACAAGTAGAGGCCAAAGAAGACTATAAATACTCTTAACACCATGTTAGAATTGGGGAGAAATTTAACATGGTTCATCCTAAGAACTTATGTCCACAACTTAAAGCCTTTAACAACTATGCCTTTAAAATATATATATATATATATATATATATATAGAATGACTCGTAAATTAAACCAAAGTTAGTTTACTTGTATCATTGCATAGTATTATTACTAGTACAATTATGATAATTTTGTTTTCATTAATATAGGTCATGGGATAATGATCCTTGACTAAGATAATGAATTATGAACCCTGACTTAGGATTGAATATCATGTCTAATATTTCTATACCTTTTTTGAACAAACATCATATTATTTTAGGGAGGATTCTCTTAAGATGACCCTAAAATACTAGCAAGAGATTTCAAACTTAAACTCGGGATCTCATAGATATCACGAGACCTTAAAGAATCATTAAACCAACTCATTAGGGTCAGAATATTCATATCTCACATCAATATTCTGTAAAAATATTGTAAAATAGTTTGCAATTGTAATATTACTCTAAGACTTTTTTAGTAAAATTAAGACTATCCCCTAAAATCACTCTCTCTAATGCCACAGCCATTAAAGTGGATAAGTACGCACTACTTTATAGGTTGCTAGAGATTCTATTAAATAAATTGAATTTTGTGTTGTGTTCTTGATTTACTCTGGAAAAATCTTCTAAAACAGAAAAAAGATTTACTCAAGATTAATGAAAAAACAAAGAGAATAAAAACGAAGTCATATTTTAGTCGATGGTGTTTTTTTAAGTGACTTTCTTTCAGGAACAGGGCCAGGACTTAGAATTAGAGGAGGCAAAAGTATAAACAATTTTTTTTTAACCCAAATAAACATTCATTTCGCATTAACAAACTATCAACAAAAACAAATACACAAAATCTTTGTTTTTTAATACATTAAAATGCATTAACAGGCACTCATTACACACGTCAGACAAGCCTAATTAAAACACCCTTAACAGGTAGGGATGACAATTTAAATCTGACCCGCGGATACCCAGCCTGATCCGACTCTAATGGGTCGGATTTTACCCAGCCCGATAAAGAATAGGGTCGGGTTCGAATTTTATTAAAAACCCGAAACTCGACCCGAAACCCAGTTATATATGTAATTACTAAAATACCCTCATATATATACATAGTTACAAACCCTAATATTTCCCATTCCTCAATTCATTTCAGCATTCAACTCCCTCGCCTCTCTTCTCTACAGCTCACACCTTCGCCTCTCATTTCTTCAGCTCACAATCTCACTCACTCCTAATCTCACCGCTGGCCCAACTGCCCTACCTCTCTCCGCCGCTCTAGCTCTCACCGCCGTCCCAAGCTGTCTTAGCTCTCTCACTCACTGTCTCACACGGCCACTTCTCCCTCTTCATCTCTCAGTTCTCTCACTCACACGGCCACAAGCCCACAAGTAGTCAAGCATAGATACAACTCTGTTTCGTCCTCACCGTCGCTGATCTCACTCCACCTCGTTCTCCATTTTTTTTTGCTGGGTTCAGTTCGTCTCAAATTCTCAATCTTGTGAGTTTGTGTTTGTGATTATGAAAGGGAAAATCATAGATCTAAAATTTGTGTTTGGTTTGTGATTTTGAAAGAGAAAATCGAAGCTTCTCGCCGCAATTTTGTGGTTTTTGATCACTGGCTTCATTGGTGGGTCTCTCTCATAATTTTTTTTTTATTAAAATATGTGAAACCCATTTTGTATTTGGGGACCTTCGGATTTGTGTTTGTATTTTTTTTAATTAAAATATGTGAGTTCTCACCGCAGTTTTTGGTTGTTAATGGTTGCAAGGAAACGATTTTCTCGGCTTTGTTTGTTTATTTATTTTATTGTTTAGCTGTTGGGTTAAGGATCTTCTATTCAGAGCATTTTGGTTGATTGCCATTTGTTTTGGTTTTTAGGTAGTTTCCATTTTTTGGGTAACATGTTTTGCAAAAGAATCCCATTATTCCATTCCATTTTGGTTAGTAATGAACATTCTATAATGAGAAAAGCCATTTCATTCTTTTTCGGGTTGTTTTGAATCTTTTGATTGTCCATTGATGATTCAGAATCTTGCCTCCAATATTTTGTTGCAGGCATACGCTTTGATTCTTTTTTCTCAGGAAAACAAAATTTTTTTTAATTAATTGGGCCACGAATTGGGCCACTGTTAGGGGCTGAAGATTGGGCCATGAAGTGGCCTGGCTGAGCCTGGCCTGTGGGGCCCGCGGGACCCTGCGGGGGCAGGTCCGGGCCCTGGGAAAAAATCCGTTTAGTAAACGGGCCTGGTCGGGCTGCAGGCTAAGACTCGCGGGTCGGGTTCGGGTATGGAAAAACCCGGACCGAACCTGACCCGTTGCCATAACAGGCCAGCAGTGTATGGTGCAGTTTGGATTCAGCTTATTTAAGTTTGCGTTTTGCTCTTTCACGTTTTCTCCTTTTTTTTTTTTTTTTTTTACGTACCAGAAGTTAGCTCTGATGGTGATAGACCTGCCAGTGGATCTGTGTACTGTACACGGGACCCACTAGCACCTTGAACGTCCACCCATTAGACTGAAATGACACTGTTTGTGAGTCTAATGTACTGTTCACGAGAGCCACAAATATCTTTTTTCATCCAAATTTTAATTAAAAATGGGTCTCATAGCATTATTCACACATTTAAAAATTATTTTGTTATAGTGTTTTCAGTTTCAACAAAAATAAATTGTATCTAAATAGATACTATAGAATCAATTAAAAAAAAAAAAAAAAAAAAAAAAAAAAAAAAAAAAAAAAAAAAAAAAAAAAAAGAAGAAGAAGATAATACAGACAAAATTTAACATTGTCAAATGCAATGCACGGCACATGAGTGATGTGATGTGTTAGTTTTTTAAAAAATTACTTTAACTTTATTGAAGAGAGAACTCTACCTCTCTCTATCATATTTTCGGTAAGTGTAGACTGTAGAGAGTTCTCTCATCTCTCTGCCTCTTTTTTCTATTTCTCTTTCACAACTCAGATTATCAACCAAAAAATATTTAGCAATTTTTTGCACTAGAGATTCAGACATGAGAAAGAGATAAGATATTGATATTCCTATAATAAAAAGAAGAAGAAGAAGAGAGATTAGATATTATACCAAATTTGGGGGCAGTGGACTGATGGTGGTGTGGTGTTGATCTATTTCTTGCTTCTGCTATTGCTCTGTTGTGTCGTGCCTGTGCTTGTTGTGCTGCCGCTACCACTGCCCAGCCCTTCCCAGTCCCAGGTCTCACTTAGAGAGTTAGGGTTTTGTTTGTTTGTTTTTTTTTTTTTTTTTTTTTTTTTTTTTTTTTTTTTTTTGCCACTTAAATCTTTTCTCTTATTTCTATTTTCTTTTTTCCTTTTATTTTTTGGGTGTCTTGTGTGTTGTAAATTGTAATGTTAGGTGTGTGTGGGTGTTCTCCTAGGCTAGTTGTTAGAATCGGCTAAGGGTTTTTCATTTTTTTTTTTTCGCCTTGCGTGAGTTTGTTTTGGATGTTGTTTGGGCTCAAGTTTGCTCTTAGGCTAATATTTTTGAGCTTGTCAATAAATTTTTTATAGCTTTTAAAAAGATCAATAATATTGTTAAGAGGGGAAAAATACAAATTTATTGAAACAAATTGCTAGATTTAATACATTATATATACTAGCATTTTTTTAAAAAAAATTTGGGGGGGGTGGGGGCCGTTGCCCCCCCACGTCCAACTACAGCTCGTCCCTGCTTTCTTTATTATCGTTCAATTAAAATGCTTTTTTTATTTTTCCCGTCTTTTGGCCATTAGTATATTAGGATTCATATACTAGAATTTTCTCTTTTTTTTTTTTTTTTTTTTTTTTTTTTTTTTTTTTTTTTTTTTTTTCAGAAAATATTCTTTTCATCAGGAAAAATTTAAAAATATATATCAAAATAATTAAATATTACATTAGTTAGTTAGTAGTGTGCAAGTAGCTTAGGGAAGTCAACAAAGCAACAGTCATTGATACATAACGAATCTTCCTTTTATCAATGTTGTATATATATGCTCCTCACAACAAGCGGATCCATTCACAGATTTAGACATGATATATCTTAATCACGTGGACCCATATAAGGATTGGAGTCTTCATATGAAAACCGAATTGAAGCATGAACAGCTCTGGGACATTGTGGAAGGAACCGATGAACCTCCCGAAGCAGAAAATGATGATCCTGCTTTTATGGCTTGGTCCCATAAGAATGCCAAGGCTTTTCAAGTGCTCTCCCGTGACACAGAATACTCCATTTTAGATGGCGCAATTCACAGGATTAGCTCGGCCAAAATAGCTTGGGATACTTTGGCAGCAATATGCGCACTCCCCAAAAGTAAGTTACATAGGTATCTCTACATCTCTCTCTAAAATGCGCATGTTCAAACATTTTTAACATAACACCTTAAATTAACTATAGCTAATGATCAAAGGAATAACTAAATAGGTAAGATTTAATGTTACACATAAAACGATATTGATATTTTCGTACATGTATATTCTCATTAGGATTTAATAAGATAATAAGTTTTCTCAAAATTTATGTATCGAATAATTGTATTTGCAATTGCAGCTGCTTTTGAATTTCTTGCGGATGATGGGAACAATTATTTGGATTGGAGTCTTAAAGTGAAAGCCATATTGACGGATCGACAGCTCTGGGACATTGTGGAAGGAACCGATGACCCTCCCAAAGCAGAAAAGAATGACATGTGGAAGGAACCGATGACCCTCCCAAAGCAGAAAAGAATGACATGGCTTTAGGACTGATCCAATATTCATGTAGAGGGTGCAGGTTACGTTGGGAGATTTTTAGTATTACTTCCGCCAAAATTGCTTTCGATGTTATGGCAGCAATATGCGCACTCCCCAAAAGTAAGTTACATATAGGTATCTCTAGATCTCTCTCTAAATTGCACATGCTCAAACATTATAATTTAGGATAGTTATCCAGTATGAGTCCGGTAAATGTGTATCAAGAATGAAAGTTTAACGTTTTCAGGAAAAAAGAAGAAAAAAAAAAAAAAAAAAGGAAAAACGTTAAACACTTAAACTTTCATTCTTTCGGCTGTTAGTTACACCTGGAAGTTTGTACACACCAAGACCAACAAGAGGTCTAAACCGTGGTATTGAAACTCGGACTGTTCTTTGAATCGTAAAAGAAAGAGGTTCAAGGTTTTTGAGGTTGAGCAGAGGTTGAACCAGGATCGAACGATGATGACATCATAATTAATTTAATAATTATTTTAAATATACTAAATTAATATAAATACAAAATTTGACTAAAATAATCCCTAAATAAATAAAAAAATCTATATTTCAAATGTATTTTTTATATCATAATTTTCATAAGATAAATAAAAAAAATTAAATTCAAAGCAAACATAATAAATAAACAAATATATAATTAAATGCATAACAATGTCAAGGTTGATTTGCTGATTATAAAAAAAACGTTGTTGATATACTTAAATCACTAACCAAACCAAATAGTAAACCATTGTTATCAATTTTAAATATAATATAAAATATTATTAAAATATTAAAGAGGACAGTTGATGAAGCTTAAGCTATTGTGGTAATAGTGCTATATCAATCTCATAAAAAAGAAATGAATAAATAAATATATCAATACTTATGTGATATGATGTTTGTGGTACACGATGGCCGAGAAAGTCAAGGAGTGTTTTACTAATTATAGGCGAATAGTGGTTATTGGTTCAAATTTGAACCTAACATTAAAATTACTTTTTTCTCTAATAATAAAAACCAGTAACAACTTACCGCTTAAAATTTGTTATAAAAATATTATGAAAATACTGTGAACATCTTATTTCTCTTTTAAATTTCTTATACTTTTCAAAGAGAAATTATATATCCACAACATTTTTACAATAAATCTTAAATGACATGTTGTTATTGTTGGGTTAAAAAAGTAATCTCAGTGCTAAATTTAAATTTGAACTAATAATAACTAACCACTTATGATTTGTTATGAAAATATTATAAAAGTATTGTGGACGTAACACTTTTCAAATTGCGTAAGTACAACTGTTGTTATTAGTTATTACCAACTTATCAAACAATTAAACCTAACCTTTATCTAAAAAAAAAAAAAAAAAAAAAATTCAAACAATAAAACCTCAACCATATATACACACCAACCAATTACATTAACTCTCTCTATCACTCTCTCTCTCTCTCTCTCTCTTGTTTACTATAATATCAAATCCGACTTTGGGTTTGTGATAAAAGTTACTTTCTACGTTACCCACTTAACTTTGAATCAATAGTACTTCCTTTAATGACTTATTGAGGGGATTCTTTAATGACTTAATTAATTCTATTTGCATTTTTTATATTCACTTAACTTATGAGTTATGTGGGTTACAGTTAACTCAACTGGTAAAGTTTCTAATGGTTAAATAAAAGATTTTGGGTTTAATCCCTGCCTACACTAAAAACCGATTGATATCTTAGTCTGATGATAAAGAACTATTATCAGGAACAGATGCTATAGGTTGAAACTATCTCAAAAAAAAAAAAAAAAAAAAAAAAAAACCTTATAAGTTTGATTTATGGTCATATAGAACTGTACAAATATTTTTTTATATATTTAATTTTTTAATTCCTTGTCCATTTTTTTATTAAGAATCAAAATACTAAATTAGATTAGAGTAGAATTTCTATCTTTTATAAAAAAAAAAAAATGCTAAATTAGTTATAGTTAATTAATGATCGAAGGAATAATTACATATTTAATGTTACAATAAAATAGTGCTGATATTTTTATACATATATATATGTGTGTGTGTGTGTGTGTATGCTCATTAGGATTTAATAAGATAATAACACCTTTAGGTGCTTCTAATGAAGATATTCAGAGTTCAATTCTCCCTTTCCCCAACTTTTCATATAAGTCATGCAGTATTTTCACATGTTAAAACCTATTCTAATTCTGTTATTAAAAAACAAGATATATTTCTTTTAATGTATATGCACGCACGTATGCCATACTTATGTGTGTTTTTTAAATTTATTGGATTTAGGACAAATGTTTGTACTAGTATTTTCTCTTTTTTTCTTTTTATTTGTTCTTTTTTTTCCTAAAAATAATTTATTCATCAGGAAAAATTAAAAAAGTAGCAAATGATTATTAAACATTACATTAGTTAGTAGCCTGCAGGTAATGTAGGGAAGTCAATAAAACAACTATCATTGATACATAACGAATCTTCCTTTTATCAATGCTGTACAGATATTTTCAAAGATGAAACTGTTATTAAACGTCTTGAGTCGATTCCAGCTGTTATTAAGCCCCTTGATGACGTAGACAATTATAAGGTTTGGAGTGATCAAGTGAAAACCTATTTGATGGATCAACAGCTCTGGGACATTGTGGAAGGAACCATTGAACCTCCCAAAGCAGAAAATGATGAAGCTGCTTTTGAGGCTTGGTCCAAAAAGAATGCCGTGGCTTTTCAAGTGATCGTGTTTTCATGCAGATACCGCTTACGTTTTGCGATTTGGTGGATTACTTCGGCCAAAATTGCTTGGGATACTTTGGCAGAAATATGCAAATTCCCTAAAAGTAGTTACATAGGTATTTCTAGATCTCTCTCTAAAAAATGCACATGCTCATAGTCAAATATTTTTAAGGTGGGATATGTAGTCTATATATATATATATATATATATATATCTCAAGAAAGAAAGAAAACTTTTTATGAAAAAGAGAGAAAGAAAGAAAACTCAAATGCACATTGTTGCTGTTAAAACTTGGCAGCTAGCTCACCTCGGCCAACCAAATCTAAACCAAGCAAAGCAACTGTAGTTATTACAAACCAAACAATAAAACCTTGACTATTTATATACACACCCTCCAAATTACATTAACTATATTTTCTAATTACCACACACCTTTGATGTGATGGTCATTCCACAAATATAAGTGTTTGTGAAGTGCGAGGAGCAAGCGCCGAGATTTAAGTGTTCAAGAGGAGAGTTTTACACGTATATACACTTAAATTAGACTAGCATAAAATTTCAATCTTGTAAAAAAAAAAAAAAAAAAAAGCTATATTTTCTAGGGTACCTACTTAACTTTGAATTAGTATCGGTTATAATGACTTAGCTAATTTTATTGGCATTGTTTTTATGGGAAAAGTTAATGAATGTGTTTGGAGTATTGATTTAAAAACTATTTTTATGAATTTTTTATGAGAAAAGAAAAAAGTTATTAATTTTTATAAATAATATATCCACAATATTTTTAAAAAATTTTCGCAACAAATTTTATGTGGCAAATTGTTACTGATAATTACTAATGAGCAATATAATAATTTCAATGGTGGTTTCATACTAGAATCAGTAACAACTTATTACTTAAGATTTTTTTTTATAAAAGTATTGCGAAAATATTGTGATCATAGCACTTTTCTAATTTTTTTTTTTTTAGTTTGTTTTTATATATTTTCTATAAAAGTGATATTAAAATGATTTATTAACAAATGTCCTAAAAGTATCTGTTAACCAAACTTTTTTTTTTTTTTTTAATTCACTTAACTTATGAGTTATAAGTTTGATGAATGAACATATAGAATTGGACAAATATTTGTTCTTCATTTAAGTTTTCAATTGCTTTTCCATATTTGATTGAGAACCAAAATATTAAATTAATTATAGTTAATGATCAAAAGAATAACTAAGTAAGTTAGATTTAATGTTACAATAAAATAGTATTGATATTTTCGAACATGTATAGGCTTATTAGGATATAATAAGATAATAAGTTTTCTCCAACATTATGTATCGAATAAAAATGTTTGCAATATATCTATAAGTTATGTAATACCAAACCTTGTAGTTCAGCTAGCACTTTTTGAGTTTTCCAATGAAAGTATTTAGGGTTCAATACTCTTCATTCCCAACTATCTATATACATTATGCAATATGTTTACAAGTTATGACCTATTGTAATACTAAAAATTAAGATATATTGTTTCTAATATTTGCACGTGCACTTATGCATGTTTATATATTTATGTGGGTTTTCTAAGTTTCTTTTAAGTGGTGTATCAAATCTAAATTTAGCATTCAATAAAATTTTTTTGGCTCTCCTAATGCCCTCAACGCCCCCCCCCCCCCCCCAATCTTTTCTTCCACTTTTTTTTTTTTTTTTTTCCATCCTTATCTAATATCTTATTGTCTCCTCTCTCTAAATCCCAAAACACTATCTTGCCAACTTCCTTTTGATCTTCTAGATCAGCTTTCAATTATGATTTTAGTGTTTGATGTCCTCTCTGGACACTGCTAGTTTAGATTTTGTTTGGAGGCCTGGTTGTGAGCTTCCTCTCCAGCAATTTGCAGTTTGATCTTTCTTTTAGATCTTCCAAATTACAATTTAGATTTAGTTATGTGAAGAAAACGCCGTAAATTCTCTTGCTACTAAAGTATATTTTAAAAGATTTTCAGTATCAAATATGCGAAGAAACCAAGAACTGGATGAAATGTAGAGGAAGCTAGTAAGTCTAAAATGTATCATAGCCTATAGATACCATTAGGGTATTTTAAGTATCTTGCAAAAGATAGATAGCAAAAGTTTCGTATAAGTACATAATATATCTAATTGCTTCTACCAAACAAACAATATATACATACATATATATATATATATATATATATATATATATATAATTGCTGTTCTTTTACTTTTAGTTCCTGGGGAACATAAGTACGTGGCTTGGAGCGTCCGGATGGAAGCTTATTTGAGGGCTTACGATCTTTGGGACATTGTTGAAGCAGCCACTGATCCTCCTAAACCCGAAAATGATGAAATTGCCTTTAAGGCATGGAGCAAGAAGAATGCCATAGCTTTATATTTGATCTGGGAATCGTCCGAAGCATTTTTTAGCTTTAAGAAAAGTACAAGAACTGCTCAAATTGCTTGGGATACCTTGGCAGGATATCACAAACCAGGAGGTACCTATCTCTCTTTTTATTTGTTTTTGTACAGAATAGTAGCTATCTCTCTTCTGTCTCTAGAAAATGAACGTGCTCAAACATTCTAAAATAAGCTTAATCCACAAGACAACGACAAACTTATATATAGAATGCAAATTCATGGAGACAAAGATATAACTCACAATATTTAAAATTTTAATATTTTTTACACCGTAGATTTCTAAACGATCTAACGGTTGAAAAAATATCATTAAATGCTATTACTTTCCATTTAATTACCTAATTAATAACAGAATTTTTTTTTTTCTCTCTCTCTCCTTATTTACTGCTTTCCACTTGATTAAAAGGCACACTGCACACCACCATTTTCATATGCCATCCATGAGAACCACATGTCAACCCCACACGCACATCCATGGGAACCCCGCACGTCCATGTTCATGGGAACCTCGCACCACATCATTATTTAGTATCATTAGTAATATTCCTTTGTTCGAATTGAACATGGACCTCGCACCACATCATTATTTAGTACCATTAGTAATATTCCTTTGTTCGGATTTTTTTTTTCTTCTTCAGGATCTTTGTGTGTGGGCCGTTTAGGCTTTCTCTATCCTTGCTGGATAGGGACCATGAACACCTTACCACCTTCGCCGCACACCACCATGAGCTCTGATACTATTTGTTGGAGTGGAAAACACTTTGGAGAGTTTCCTTGAGTAATTAATATAACATATAGAGACACACTTTAACCCAAAAGGCCTAAGCCTAATGGGTATGTACTCAATTATATTATATTAACTATTTATTCTTCTCATCTTTATTCAATGTGGAACTTCACTCACACGTATAACCCAACACTCTCTCCTCCCAAAACATTGAAACATAAAAGACCAAAAGAAAATAATATTAAAAAAGAAAAAAAAAAAGAGGATTTTGTAAAAATTAAGAACAAACATTATCATTACCATAGAAACTTCTACATATATGAAGCTTCTGTTAAGAATTCTCAAATCCAGCAAAAACAAATTCTTTAATCTATTTTTAAGCTAACAACGAAGTCACAGCATCTAAAGCTTAAATCAAATCCAAAAAATACCTATAAAAAAAAAAAAAAAAAAAAAATCAAGACTTCATATATGTTGCAACTCCATGGCTAATCCGAGAAGAAGGCTGGGGTTTGCGTTGAGTTTGGTTTATGGGATTCCTTAATGGTGGGTTTGGATGAGGAGTTTTGACTGAAGGAAATCTTGGGCGTCAATGTTTTGGTTTCGATTGAAGTTGTTAGATTAGTTTGGGGTTTGTTAATGGTGGGTTTGGCTTTGGGGCCATGAATTTGTTGATATTAGGCGTAATATTCTGGTTTGGTTTTGCAATGGAGGGTTTAGTGGAGCATTTATTTTTCTTTTATTTGAATCATACAACTTCTGGGAATATTTCTCTTTGACTGCTTAATTTTCCTCAAATCTTTCTTGTCCTTCTGCTGTTTAGTTTGGTCCTGAAACTAATTCCTTTTCAGTTTCACATTTGCATCTTGGGAATATTTTGAATTTTAGGCATCACTGGCTATCGTTTTTCCCTTGAGTGATCTTCCACTATTGGGATTCTTGGCATCTTGGTCTACTAAATCCTTTACTGATCTATCATCACCTCTGGATTTTCTTTTTCTTAGACTTTCTTTTTGCCCCAATGTTCATCTGGGATGTCGTGACATCAAACCTCTGAATATGTCATCATTTTTTTTTTTTTTTTTTTTTGCGATAATGTCATCATTTGTTTAGTGATGTCTTTCAATCTTTAAATATTTAATAAAACAATTAAATTGCAAAAGAAAAGTAACCACAACCAAACCCTTGGATCAGTTACTAATCCAAACTCCGTACGTGAAAAGAACTGACTTAAAGAACTATGTTCCTCCTAACTCTCTATATGGGTCTTTGTTTGAATCTTTCCATTTGATGCAATTAGTGTAAATGTAAGGTTGAAATGCTAAAACATTGCATACAATTTTTCACCAATCACTTTTTGATTTTATTTTGTCTTGTTTTTCTATTTTCTTTTTCAGGAGAGAGACGTAAAAGAACAATAAAAATACATATTTAGTCTTATTTTTAATAGAAATGAGTTACAAAATCTTAATTGAGCTAACCTTAAGTGAGTAAAGTGCCAAATTTCATACAACAGATAGATAACTTAAATTTAGATCAAACTACAAATGAGTAAAACATAATACCATGAATAATCCATACCTGTTTAAAACCGTGATATTGGGGTGACTCCGGAGACAATATCACCAAGCCCTTCTCACTCACTTCTTAATAATTATTTTTATTTTAAATTTTGAGCAAGCATCATAGTGTTCATAATAGGACACCCTATAAAAAATTAATTTTCCTTTTAAGTGGAGTTGAAAGCAAGAGGTAGTTACAAAAAATATGTAAATTCCAATTAGACAATTAAATATAGCAATATTACTACAATCTTATTATAATCTTAGCAAAATGATGGCTATGTCACTTTTTTTTTTACTGTGTTATGTCACTTTAGTGATGTCCCAGTCTTTATATATACTATTTCTCTCTCTACCCATGAAATGAGACACTTCAAAAATTCCGGGAACCAATTGTGTGGTGAATTGAACTTGTGATCTCCAAATTTACATTATAACCTAAGTACCTGCTTGGGGTTGATCCTTGCTATGACCTCAATTGTTGTCAATAGAAACTTTATCTTTCTAATAAATATATCCAAGTTCACACCCACTTTTCCAACCCCCAACTATCAAAATCTCTATAAAAACAAAAACAAAAACAAAAAATATATCTTCACTTACTTTGCACTATATGTGTTTTGGGTGGAGTTTAGGGTATAATCCTTGTGCAAATAAGATTATTCTTTTAGTGTATTTTATTCCAGATTTTTATAATTCTATAGTTTGAACAGTAAATGCCTGTATTGAAAACACCAAGGGATATAAGTTGAAATCTAGATAAAAAAAAATCTTGTAATTGCTATTAGATAAAGTCTTTTAATTTTTGTAGTACTAAAAACATGGCAGGGATAGAGAACAGAAAGTATGAATTATTTAGGCAGTATCTCCGTAATGGTAATTGGGACAGAGCTAATCAGTTCATTACCACCAATCCGGAAGCAGAGAGTGCAATAATCTCAAATACAGGAAGTACGGCTTTACACATTGTTATCCATGCTGGACATCTGGAAATTGTGGAGAAGTTGATGAACATGTTGCCGATAGAAAAATTAAAAATGAGACATAAAGATGGTAATACGGTTCTTGGTTTTTGTGCTCTTGTTGGAAGCGCAGAGATGGCAAAATGCATGGTTAAAAAGTGTCCGGACTTACTTAGCATTGAGAATGTACAGCAGAAACTCATTCCAGTCGTGATGGCTCTCACGCATAACTCCAATACGATAGCTACGGCTCAATATCTCTATTCTGTAACTCCCAAGGGAATTCTAAGTCCAACAAAGGGCGTCATTGGTGCTACGTTTGTTACTCGATGCATTTATTCCAGAGCTTTCGGTAAGAACTTTTTTTTTTTAAAGATGGTAAGAACTTTATTAGATTTGACTATACACTCGTCATAATTATTATTTGGGTGAAATACAATTAACAACCCTTAAGTTTGCGCTAATGCTAATCAAATCTAAAAATTTTCAAAACTCACCAACTCAATTTCTAATCACCGTGAGAAAGGAGAATTAATGAGTAACGATTTTAGTGTTCAAGTTGAGTTTAGGGATCATGTTGGTCAATTTTGGACCTAACTCGCATTAACCAATACCTCAAAGGCGGTAATTTTATTTTATTCTATTATTGTTTTGACAATCACACGTTATTTCTATGCTTTGAAATATTATCTATGATTCCCTTTCAATTTGTTCCTTCTGTTTGCAATTACTCGTTATTTCTATGCTTTGAAATATTATCTATTATTCCGTTTGAACTAGTTCGTTCTGTTTGTGACTCAATAGATATGGCTTTGGATGCGCTGAAAATATTCCCTACTTTGGTGACTGCTTTAGATATAGAGGAGGAGTCCCCTGTGTTGGCATTAGCTAGCATGTCTTTCGCATATACAAGTGGGAATCATCTCATATTTTGGAAATGGATCTATAGCTGTGAGTCTCATGCTCTTTTCTCTACCACCCATTAAATTATGGATAAAGTTTCGCTACAAACTAAGTTGTAACTAGTTGTAGCTAATGGCTAAAACTCTCACCAAAAATATTAATACGACTACATTTTTGAAAATTTAATTGTTAGAGTGTATGTTCTTTATGTTCTTAACATGCATGTCAAATTTCATGCCAATTATATGTTATTTATTATTTGATTCATAAATTTATTTTTTTTGCATAATTTTAGGCTACAAAAACTTAAAATTTAAACATTTGATCGAAAATATAGTTATTGATCTTTGATCTTATGAAAACTATGCAACCACAAAAGATATTAGAAGAAACTGTAATCTAATGGTAGATTTATCAAAATTCACATATAATAAAAAGATACTAAGTGAAGTTGCAGTCATCAGCTTCAACAAAGTTTATAGTCAAACTTTATCCTTCAATTATTTTGCCATTTAATTTGCACACACCTTGGACGGATTTAATTTATAATATTAAAAGTAGCACACTGGCACTAAATTGTCTAAACAATATAGTGACAAAAACAACATTAGGATTTTTTGTAATTCAAGAAAAAAATTATGTAGTAATATTCAAAACAAATTAACAAATTCAAATCCAAACTAGCATATATTCGCTATTAACAAAGTGTAAGTTTCTCATAAAAAAAAAAGTATAAATAAAATAAAAAGATAATAAAATAAATGTTCCTAATACATTTCTATTTATTCATTTTAATTTATTTTTTTGAGAAAGTATTCATTTTAAATTTTAAAATATGGAATTTGACATTTTTTTTATATAAAAATTATCTATAATTTATTTCTCACTAAATTTTGCAGCAATTTTACTTTATCTATATAATATTAAAGAGAGTGATCATCTTTGCAATCGACCTTCCATTTTCCTTCAAAATTTTTTTAATAATATTTATGACTAAAAAGTCATATACTACATAGTTGCTTTTTCCGTAATCTACTAATTAAATATATGTTATACATTATCTCGACATATGTCTAATATTTACCTAAATAACAAAAAAGTAATTAGCGTTGACAAATAAAAATCCTCAAGTCCTCAATTGCTCAACGTTATGTTTAATTTACACCTAGTAGGGGTGTGCGGCTCATTGGCTCAACTAGTTTATAACATGTACAATGCGTCGGAAACTCTGACAATACATATTTGATTCATAAGTATTAAAATCATATTCTATACATATTAGATTATAAGTATATAAAAATATGAAGTTCATTCTAATTACTCCATTACGTATCAAAGTTCAAGAAGTCTAAATTTCAATTAAGATTATAATTTTGTTACTAAGATTTGAAAAAAAAAATATTAAAGGAATTTCATTATTTAGTCTAGCTTATTTTAATTATCCTTTTTTTTTTTTTTTTGCATGTTTGAAAAATATTCAATTTTATACAATATGCTTCTATAATATAACTTAAAGCAAGTTTTCAATTATTTTAATTAGTTATATTTTTTATTGTTCATTTTTTTATGAATATTTGTGAAATATATATATATATATATATATTTTTGCATATGAATCTTAATTAATCCATACCTCACATATGGGCGAAAAATAATCGTCTTTTTGATAGATAGGATAAAAATTCAACATATGGCTTTCACACTTCACTTCATAAGTGTACTAATCGGTTTTTGGTATAAGGGAAATTCAAACCCCAAATCTCTTGTTTAAGAACACAATTTTTTACCAAATGACCTAATTGGAAAAAGAATAATGATAGTTTATGCAATAAACATTATATCTTGTAATTTGCAATGACCAAATGAATGACTTTGTCCTTTTGATTTATATATATATTTTCCTCCTTATAAATTGTAGATGTTCCTTTTACCCTTTATTTTATACAAGTAAAAGTTTTTATCCTCACAAATAGAAGAGCTCTTACCACACAGTAGATATATTAATATTATTCCGTGAATTGTAATTCAGAAATGCGTCCTTTCTCATCAGTGGTACTGTAGTGTGGATTAGGGTTGGGATTTTTGAATGAAAATTATAATGAGTAACAGAGGTGGCTAATTTGTTGGGGAATATTAGTAAGGATAGTTTTGTAATTTCACCGTGTTGAAGGGCAAACTGGACAATTTATTGCATTAGGATTATGCTTGCACTTGAGATCTTTTAAAAATGGAGTGGTGATTGCTTTTAATCTGCAAGTTTTACTTTTAATAGATTGAAGTGCAAAGTAGTGCAATGGCTATCATAATATTTAGGATAGATCTGTACGATTAACCTTAATTTATAATATTTTTAGCAAATACAATAGCCAAATTATTCAAAAAAATTTTAATGTTAAGTTGCTTTAGTCTAGTCGAATAATGGATTTAATTAATTGTTTTCAATTAATATATAACAGTTGAGCACTTCTTATATTACTAGCCTCATCACACACACTCTGCGTGTATGATGAGGCTCTCTTTTTCTTTTTTGGTCTAGTGTACATGAGATTAAGAATTAAGGAAACCAGAAATTAAATAAATAAAAAACTGAGAAATTAAATAAAAGAAATCGATGAGCCTCGATAAAGTAAAAAAAAAGTAACGTGGTCATAAGGGAAATATCAAAATGGATTGAAATTTTTTTTTTATTTATAATTTTAATTTTAATTTTTTTGGATAAGTTTGTTTTGAAGATATGGGTTAATAGAAGAGTATCTTATTGTAGGCATTTAACGTAAAGTTAGAAATATGTTTTTGCTGGGTTGTTCTCAAGTTTTGTTTCTATTAAACCTAGGATTTAGGGGTAATTTTGAACCATATAAAAGTTCAGTCTAAAGAAGGAAATCCTGTTATAGATAATATAGACATTTCTGCAAATTTTAAAAATAATTAAAAATAAATATTATAATGCCTACAACACTATGTAATAACCTATGTTTTAAAAACTCGATCAGACCGTCTGGTCCGACCGATTGAACCAGAAATTGGAGGCTAGTCTAGTCTGGGAAAAAGGCCTAAAATCAAGGTTAAACCGGTCAAAACTAGTGAAAATCGATCAAAAACCGGTAAATATCGGGAATCGGAGGCAAATTCGGTTTTGCCTCCAGTCCAGTTTTTAAAACCATGGTAATAACTAATAACATTGAAAATTTGAAATAGTCATAAAAAAATAAAAAATAAAAAATCTTTTGACTTTTACTATTGTTATATAGATACTTTTTACTTGAGATTCATTGGCCAATTCTGCTGAAAGGTATACACATTCCACGGGTTGACGACATCAATCAGATTCCTGTAAGCATCCAAAAACCAGAACAAGGAAAAAGTATTCAAGTGAGAAATATCGGATCAGGTATGTTCTTATTTATACTCTCTTTTATTATAATCTTATTTTGTCACAAGGAAAATTATATTTTTGGGCAACTTTATTTCATTTCTCGAGAATGTTTATAGACAAACCAAAATTTCAATACATTTTTATAATATTCTTACTTTGAGTTGTGATGGGTCTCAATATAATTTTTTATTATTTCATTTTATTTGGACTTGTGGTGGTTTGACATGTCATATTTTGTAAAACAATTTTGGAATATATTTATGGAAGTAAATAAACTCTTTTTTCTCAAATGATAATGGTAAAATGATTTTTTTTAGTTCTTTTTTTATTTTTATTTTTATTTTTTTTGGTTATTGCTTCTTGGCAACAAAAGAGGAGAAACTAATTTGGTTTTCTATATATACTAGATTAATTTGTAGGACATTATTTGAAAATTGAAAAAAAAAAGAAGGAATAAAAAAAAAAATCAAATAGAGCAGGCAAAAGGCATAAGGCATAAGCTAAGATGTTAAAAGAAGGGAAAGAAAAAAAAAAAGGTAAGAGTTGTAGCAATTTTTTTTTTGTGATATTTTAATATCTCGGGACAAATGTCTTGTTCAGAATTTATGTGATTCTCTTATTTATTTTAAAATTTTCTTTTAATAAGGACTTTTACTTACTAAAGATTGAAAGTTGGAGTTAGAAAAACGGAGTATAGAACAAAAACAGCAAAAATAAAATCTTGTTCAATGTGAAGAAAGGGGGAGAAAGGCCACTAACTAGCAAAATGACATGTAAATAATGCAAGTTGATGAGACTTTCTAACTTACGGATGAGTTGGTGGTGTTGGACTATCTAGACTTGTTCCATATAAATAGAGAAGGGATGGACATAGGCCCTTGTAGAATTCTGATCAGCCTCACCAATTTAACATTTTTAGCAAAAATTTGACTAAACTCAACCAAAATAGACGTGCATCAGGCTCCCTAGTGTATCCAAAGAAATTTACGAATGTACAGTACCTCACTACCTCTGACGAGGCTATTGTTTATCACCAAAGCCACAAAAATTTGTTTGTTTATAACTAGCTCTTGCATGGTATCTCTCTCTTGATTGTACCCTCTGTCTCTCTCTCAACTTTTCGTCAAAAAATATGTGCCCTTCTCTTTCTTCATCTCTGATGCATATGATTTGGTGCCTAACCATTTGATCTAGTTTGATGGGTTAGTGATTCGGGGTGTGGGTCGTGGGTGGTCACTACTGATCTAGTTGCTTGGGTGTGAGCGGCAGATGGTGGCTACCGATTTGGTGTTATGGATGTGGGTGGTGGATGGTATCTGCTAATTTGGTGGCTTGGGTGTGGTTCATGGATGTTGGCTTGGTGGTTTGTGATTTGAGTTTGTTGGTCTGTTATGCCAGGTTTGATGTTTGATTTTTGGTTTTTTGATGAATGTTTGTTCGGTAGAAATAATATTTAAATTATGTACAAATTGATAATTGGGTTGATGTAATTGTTTACAAATAGTGCAATAGTTAAAGTAACAAAGTGAAGTTTTTTGGATTAGAATAGCAGAAAAATTACTGAGGCTAATGCTATTTGTAAAATTGTGATTTTCAATTTTGTGTTGTTGGCACTTGGCATTACACCTAAGCTTGCTATTTTGTTTTTTTCTTGGTTTTTGGTTCAGTTTTCGTGCAATTGATTGGAGGACTTTTCGAGCTCTGTTTTCTTTACACTTTATATCCTTGGAAAGCTCCAGATGTCTAGTTTTCATAGGTTCTAACTATGTTAGATTTGGAGATACGGACGTCAAGATATCGCATCCAGAAGGGAGGTGATGCAGTACTGGCGGAAATTATGTGACGTTTTTCCTTAAAAAGTTTATTCCTTCCAATCCGTGGCAGATATTATTGAGCCTTTTTTGTGAGAGGTGGTCAAGACCTCATACTTCAAGCTGGTTCAGTTAGATTGCTCCAGTTCTTGCCCAATAGGTAAATTTTTTGTGCGAAGTTGGTCCAAAAACAGCCTGTTTAACCTAAACAATAAAAAGAAAAAAAAGAAAAAGAAAAGTGAAGTTTTTAATTAGGGTTTTGGTATTTTGTTGATATCTCATCAGTTTTAACTCTAATTTTGGCTCGTGAACTATTATTTCAAAGGGAAAAATATAATCTATGAGATGGTCTAAAATTCAACTCGATCGGACTGTTGGATCAAAAAGTCAACTTTTTGACCATACTTACTTAGGGTTTTGGTCTCAATTGCTATCAAAGAGGTTTTTGAATGTTGCAACCCTTTGATCCACTATCCAATCATGTTGCATTTATTTGTTACCCTTTTTGGATTTGAAACTTACAATTTACACCTTTTTTGAATTTTTTTCAAAATTTTGGCATTTGTTTTGAAGCATAAATCGGAGTCGAACAAAATACGATATCGACAATTAGAATTTGTCCTTGAGCACGTCGGGGGACTTGCAATGAAAAAGCTCTCATTTTTTCTACCATGTTTCTGAAGATTGGCCCTGGTTCAAGTACATTTACCCAATTACAAATTAACCCCAAAAATACCTAAAACTTCAGCAAAAATACTAGCAAATTGGGCACAAAATTAAGCCAACAAAAATATGAACTTAACAATAATCTCTTCCAATCACCTCTAATTATCATATATGTATATATAACATTCTGTGATTCCATTTCTTAACAGTGAATTTTCCTCCATTAGTATTATTATAACTAGTCGGAAACCCGTGCAACGCACGGGAACTTACCTATTTATAATAGACTAAAATAATTTTATAAATTTTAAATTGATTATGAAACTCTACTATTGCGTGAATTGCTCCTATCTTTTTGAGTTATAATTTGATGAATAAGCCAAATTTAGATATTGAAACAAAAATAACTAAAAAGTTCTGATGTTAAAACGTTCGAAAGGGGAAAAAAATCAGAAAATTTACTGGCACTGCCTAGAAATTATTGAAACAAAATAAAATATATATGACTACCAAATAGAGAAATAAAAGAGAAAGATAGGTTACCTTCAATAGAATAATCTATAGTTATAACAGTTGAAATTTGCTAAACTGTTTCAAATATTGCAAAAAATTGAACCTAAAAATTTAGATGGTCAAACTTTCAAAGGACAATAAAATTAAAAATCAAAACATTCAGAACCTACAAATTAAAAAAAAAAAAAAAAAAGTCATTATTGCGAGACAATTTCAGTAAGGATGGAAAGCTTTGTTTTTTTTTTTTATCCAATTCTTCCTAATTCATGAAAAATTTGGTTCAAACATTGTCGAACACTTTGAAGGTGCATATAATATAGGCTTCCAACATAATCTTTAATTAATAAACGAAGAAGCATGACACCATAAGAGAAAACATAAGATAAAATATAGTGCATATACCTTACTCCACAGCTGTGAAAAAATATCCACACAAAAGGAATTGAAAACTTGTACATACGTCTCCATAAGGTAAAGCTTAAGGTTATATAATCTAAAATAATATATAATATAGCATCTTTGAACCACACAAAAAGTTAGCAAACTTACTACAATACTTGTAGTTATACTATATATTGTAAAGTACTACATCATACAAAACAAAAGCAAAAAAAACTAATTCACAAAAAAGAGAAAAAACAATAGCAAGCGTACCAAAGAAATTAAAACTTAGGGTTTTCTCTCTTAGTGGAGACGGACAAAGGAGATTGCTTTAGGGTTTTCAAAGATTTTGTCTCTTATATATATATATATATATAAGAGACTCCTGTTAGGACTCTCTCACTATAAAAATTAAAATTTTTTAAAATTAAAATGATGATGTGGAAAATTGTGGGAGTTTTAAAGGCTTCGGTTTTATATATATATATATATATATATATATATATATATATAGATTATTGTTATCTTCCTTTAAAAAAAAAAAAAAAATTAATTCAACCCATCATAGAACCCGTACCTAACGCCAAGATGATAGTTAACCCCCCTACAAGATGACAGACTATAGATGTTAGAACTTAGAATCTCTTTCCATGATATCTCGGTGTAAGCATTTGATATACGTGAATAATATAAAATTGCGTTAATTCATCTTTAGTTGTTAAAGGTAATTACCTCTCTTTCTCAATGTATTGCACACGTGAAGAGAGGTAATTACTTTTAATTTTATTATTTGTCTCTATTATATAATAGCTGTCTCTTATTTTTATATTTTAAATTAGTAGATTTTATTAATTATATTGTCATTATTATTGTTATTTTTTTTTTTCACTTTGCAGAACTTATGATTTGTTTCGAATCTCCTTCAACTCTTGGCTATGATTGTGTTCAAAATTTTCTTTTTACTTCATTTTTTAATATATTTATTTTTCCTCATTTAGTTGACTAAACATTGTTTTTATTATTGACTCAGGAATCCGGCAAATATATGAATCGAAGTTGCGTCACCACCAATACGAAAAGCTTCTACTTCGCATGTGCGACGAGTTAAAGAATTTACGTGGTCAACAACTAAGTGAAGGTCTTGTTGATGAGGCCATCATCAAAGCTGCCAAGAAAGGGATGGTTAAGTTTGTTACTGAAATTTGGAGCGCATGTCCTGGACTTGTGTGGTCCAATGAACGTTCCACAGGGAGAAACCCATTTATGTGCGCCGTTCTACATCGTCAACATGAAATATTTCGTCTTCTGTACGGTTATGGTTTAAAGGACTCAATATTAGCTGCAACAGATAACGACGGAAATAACATATTACACATGGCGGCGATGATAGAACCTTCCGCCAGACGTAATACCGTTCCGGGCGCAGCTTTTCACATGCAAAGAGAAGTACAATGGTTTAAGGTAATATATACCTCTTCCTTTATATTATTTAATTATATAGTTTGGTAGGTTCTAATTAGTTCAATTGGTAAAATCTCTGATAGTTTAGTAAGATATTTATGATTCAATTGCTTACACCAAAAACTATTGCGGATTTTATAAATTAAAGCTTAAAATAAAAAGGTTATATACTTCCAGTGCAGAATTGCTCAGTTCTCTCGTGAAATTATGATTACTTATCTGTTTGAAAACTCTATTTGATTTTTTTTTTTTTTTTTTTAAGCGAGAGGACAAAACAGTAATTTCATAATATACAAATTATCAATATTAAAACATAAAAGAAGAAAAAAAAATGACCTTATTAAAGAGGTTTCAGGGAGTCGAAGAAGTTAGTCAGAATGTGATTTGTGAGGTTTTTTTTAACTCTTAGAAAATATTTTATATCTCGTAAAAAAATTGGGCTTTTATGAATTATTTAAATATTTTTAATAAATTATTATTGATATAATATGCTTAAATTATATTAAAAATTTCTAAGTTTATCAAACTAATTCTCAATATACCAAAATCAACCCAACTAAATAAAATAAAATAAGGGTAATGAAATAATCTTGTATACATGGTGGGTTAAGTTGGGTCAGATGGGTTGAAAAAATTATCAACCTTAACTTGACCTGACCCAAGGCTCAAAATAAAATTCTAACTCAACCCACCAACCTAAGAAAACAGCATCAAGTGTAATCATTAATGCACACCTCTAGTGAAAATTCAAAACCCAACCCATAGAACACTTGCAATTCCTACAGAAACTCCGGTGAAGGTTGGCTTTGCCACAACATTTTCAACTCCATATGCAAGTCCTATGGCAAGGTGTGTTCATCCAATGTCAATGATAATGAAAGTTGTGAGGTCTCTCATGAAATGGAAGGAAATCAAGTGGATGTGAAACATATACATGATGGGAATCTTGATAAATATAACATGGAATAAAAGTTAACGATTGCTCTAAGAAATTTTTTGGTTTAAGAAATTTTTTTAGAAACTTTATAAGAAAATAAAAAAAAGTAACCGATTTTTTGACAGCTTTTTATATTTCTAATAAAAATTGTATCAAAACTTTCTTAAAATGATTCATTAACTTTTTTATTTTTGAGAGTTTCAACCTATGATGTCTGCTCCTAATAATAGTTTTTTATTATCAGACCAAGACATTAATCGATTTTTGGTATGGACGGGGATTTAACCTCAAATCTGTTATTTAATCATCAGAGGCTTTACTAATTGAGCTAACTGAAACTCACTAAAATGACTCATTTACAAATGCCCTTAAAGTATACCTCAATTGGACCCATATAACATTGTAGATAAAAGACTCTCCACCAATCTATAATAGTAATGCAAGCGAATCGTCTTCCTATATTTGAGGTGAAAAATTTGATAGTGTTGGTGTTGCTAAGATTCTGTACAATGTTGAAACCATAACCATAAGCCAAACTTTGACTTGAGGTTAATATAATCTTTTACTTCTGGTCAACTAATGGAGTTCATTCCTTTTGAATGTAATAATGGTGTAGATGCTAGGAATATTTACGAATTCCTAGATTTATGAGATAAAAAAAAATAAAAAATAAAAATAACATACACATAAAAGCAATTACATGACACAAGAAAATTAAATGAATTGTCAATTTGCCTACATTCATGGATTTGCAGTGATTTTCACTATTCTTGGGAAAAATATACAAGAAGTGGTAATACAGTTTTTCTCTCTAAACAACAAGTCAAACCTTAATATGAAGCAATAATTTTTATTTCCCACACAAAGGATTCACAATGGGCTAAGAAACAACCCCAAAATTTTTCCCTAGGCATGAGCACTCCATCCTGGGCTTACCAACCCAAGCCTTCACTCCATGGACTTATAAGTTTCAGAAAATCTCCCAATAAAAACCATAATACATTTATCTTGGGTCGGTTCATAATCCAAATCAAACTTAAACTAAGCTTCACATAGCCTAACATTAGCCCTCGTTTGGGAGGAGGGAAATGGAATAAAATGAAAAGGAATTAAAAGAATAATTTTAAAATATTCTTCCCTTCCTTTATTTGGGAGTTTTAATGGAGGAAATTGAAAATTCATTTCCTTATTTGGGAGTTTAAGTGGGAGAGAATGAAATGGGTAGGAGGGAACACTCATTCCTCTTTATTCTCTTAAAACCTCAAATTTTCATTCCCCTGAAATTAGGAGGAATGAGAGGGAAATAGAATTGTTGACATGGGTGGCTTGAATTGCCACTGAAGCCCAAGCCCATTGCTGGTAAGTTGGTCAAGGATGACCGAATACAACTAGGAATGTATCTCCTAGTAATAGCCGGCCTATAATATATAAATATATATATATATATATTAGGTTTGTGCAATAGGGGAAATAGAGATTATTCTAATTAATCTAGTAAGCAGCAGCCGTATGAGAGAAAATAGAGAAAAGAGAGGCAGCCAGATTCTATTCTTATTGTTTTTGTGAGAGAGTGCTAATGTGTATTGGGAATTGGGTTTCTTGAGAGTGTTCTTTTGCACTATTGTTGTAACGACCCCGCCCCAACTGTGTAGATATTGTCCGCTTTGGAGCCCATACCCCTCACGGTTTTGTTCTTCCTCAGGTTGCGCTGGGGAAAAGGCCTCTACACATTGAAGGGAAGTCATTCCTTATAAACACATTCTCATGTGCTTCCCTAGGCGATGTGGGATTCCATGGAATGCAAGACCCCACTTTTGGGTCACTACAATCCACCCCCCTTACGGGCACACGCGTCCTCGCGTGTGGGGCCCACACTTCCTGGCTAGGGTATGGCTCTGATACCATCTGTAACGACCCCGCCCCAACTGTGTAGATATTGTCCGCTTTGGAGCCCATACCCCTCACGGTTTTGTTCTTCCTCAGGTTGCGCTGGGGAAAAGGCCTCTACACATTGAAGGGAAGTCATTCCTTATAAACACATTCTCATGTGCTTCCCTAGGCGATGTGGGATTCCATGGAATGCAAGACCCCACTTTTGGGTCACTACAATCCACCCCCCTTACGGGCACACGCGTCCTCGCGTGTGGGGCGCACACTTCCTGGCTAGGGTATGGCTCTGATACCATATGTAACGACCCAAGGAAAAGCGCTAGCCACATCTGCGCTATACCTCAAAAGGACTAGTCACTATTGAGACTCCTTGTAGTTGTTAATAAAGCCCAGTTCAACCCAGTAAATACCCGATGTGGGACTCATCACACTCCTCCACACATCACACAATCAATCAAATTGGGGCATCACAATCTCCCCCACTTAAATCCCTAATGTCCTCGTTAGGGCCTACTTTGTGGTGTAGTGTCTCCGAGCCCACATAGGATTACCGGGCCGGCTCTGATACCATATGTAATCCTATGTGGGCTCGGAGACACTACCCCACAAAGTAGGCCCTAACGAGGACATTAGGGATTTAAGTGGGGGAGATTGTGATGCCCCAATTTGATTGATTGTGTGATGTGTGGAGGAGTGTGATGAGTCCCACATCGGGTATTTACTGGGTTGAACTGGGCTTTATTAACAACTACAAGGAGTCTCAATAGTGACTAGTCCTTTTGAGGTATAGCGCAGATGTGGCTAGCGCTTTTCCTTGGGTCGTTACAGATGGTATCAGAGCCATACCCTAGCCAGGAAGTGTGGGCCCCACACGCGAGGACGCGTGTGCCCGTAAGGGGGGTGGATTGTAGTGACCCAAAAGTGGGGTCTTGCATTCCATGGAATCCCACATCGCCTAGGGAAGCACATGAGAATGTGTTTATAAGGAATGACTTCCCTTCAATGTGTAGAGGCCTTTTTCCCAGCGCAACCTGAGGAAGAACAAAACCGTGAGGGGTATGGGCTCCAAAGCGGACAATATCTACACAGTTGGGGCGGGGTCGTTACAATTGTATCTCCCTATTTTTTATAGTGAAATTTCTCCGTCGTCTCTATGGAGGTAGCAGTTTGCTGAACCACGTAAATTCTTGTGTTTTTTGTGTGTGCTTGTTATTTAATTTCCGCTTATTTACTGTTATTAATTTAAGTCCTGAGGTGCTATCTGCACAACAAGTGGTATCAGAGCCAGGTTAGGATTCAATCCTTTGAATACAGTAAAGATGTCAAGCACAAAGTATGATGTAGAGAAATTTTGTGGTAAGGGAAATTTTTCACTTTGGCAAAGGCGGATGAAGGATCTCCTAATTCAACAAGGAGTTCATAAGGCCTTGCTTGGGAAGGAGAAGAAACTGGAAACGATGAAGGATGTAGAATGGGTAGAGATGGATGAGAAAGCAGCTAGCGCTATTCGTCTTAACCTAGGTGATGAGGTCATTCACAACATCCTAGAAGCAAAGACCGCAAATGAGGTTTGGGAAAAACTAGAAGGTCTTTATATGAGAAAGAATCTGACAAACAAGTTGTACGTGAAGAAGCAACTGTATAGTTTGCATATGAAGGAGGGTTCTAATCTGTTGGAGCATCTCAACACGTTTAACATGTTGAACACCCAATTGTCAAGTTTTAGGGTGAATTATGAGGACGAAGATAAAGCGTTACTCTTATTAGCATCGCTTCCTACTTCTTTTGATCATCTAGTGACTACGTTGATGTACGGGAAAGAGACTATAGTACTCGAGGAGGTGACTAGTGCTCTCTTGTCACATATAAAGATGAAGCAAGATGGTAATGGTTCTCAGGCTGATGGACTTATTGTAAAGTCTGAGTCAAGCAATAGAGGTAGAAGCAGGTCAAGAGGACGGAACTCTAACAGGAACAGATCACAGTCTAAATCACGTGCAAAGAAAGACATAGAGTGCTTTTATTGTCACAAGAAAGGGCACTATAAGAATTAGTTTAAAGAGTTGAAAGAGTATTTAGGGGAGAAGAAGAATGGAAAGAAGCCCCTAGAATCAGCTAGTGTTGCTGAAAAAACATTAGATGACAGTGAAGTTGGTTTGACACATATAAGCCTTACAATGGTGGTATGGTCCAAATGGGTAATGATGTTACATGCCCGGTTATTGGGATTGGTACCGTGAAGATCAAGATGTTTGATGGAGTTGTGAGAGTTCTTAGTAATGTCAGACATGTTCCAAATCTTAGAAAGAATTTAATTTCTTTAGGAGTGTTGGATGATTTGGGTTATTCATACTCATCAAAGGGTGGAATCATGAAAATTACCAAAGGTGCTTTGATGGCGATGAAGGGACAGAAAATAAGCACGCTTTACAGATTGATTGGGAATACAGTTGTAGGAAGAGTTGCAGTCACCACTCCGGTGGAGTCCAGCACTGATGACACAAAATTATGGCATATGCGACTTGGCCATATTGGTGAACGTGGTATGTTAGAGCTGCACAAGAGAAATTTATTGAAAGGGGTGAAGACATGCAAGCTAGACTTCTGCAAGTATTGTGTGTATGGGAAGCAGCATAGAGTCAGTTTTAAGACAGGCTCTCATACAAGTAAGGGTGTTCTTGACTACATTCATTCAGATATTTGGGGTCCAGTATCAGTTTCTTCTCATAGCGGTGCTCAGTATTTCGTCAGTTTCATTGATGACTACTCTAGAAAGGTATGGATTTATTTTATGAAGCATAAGTTTGATGTGTTTGGCATATTTAAAAGGTGAAAAGCACAGGTTAAGAATTAGACTGACAAGAAAATAAAATACCTTAGAACAGATAATGGACTAAAGTATATAGATAAAGAATTCATAAGATTTTGTGAATTAGAAGGCATTACTCATCACTTCACAGTTAAAGGAACTCCATAGTAGAATAGAGTTGCAGAGAGAATGAACATAACCTTAGCAGAAAGAGCCAGATGCATGAGATTGAATGCAGGGTTGCCTAAGGTGTTCTGGGCAGAGACAGTTAACACAGCAAGCTTCATTATTAATAGATCTCCATCTTCAGCCATTGATTTTAAGATTCTAGAAGAGGTTTGGTCAGGTAAACCAGTTGATTATTCGAGTCTAAAAATCTTTGGTTGTCCAGCTTATGTGCATGTGCAGAGTGGAGAGCGTTCTAAATTGGATTCGAAGTCAAGAAAATGTGTATTTCTTGGTTTTGAAAAAGGTTTTAAAGGCTACAGGCTTTGGGATCCAATCTTAAAGAAAATGGTGACCAGCAGAGATGTCATATTTGATGAAGCCTTTATGTTGAAACAGAATGAAGCAGAGATATGTGATGATAGTCCACAGGAGAAATTAACTGTTAAGGTGGAGCTTGACGAGAATAGTTCACCTAATGATAAGGGTGATGTTGAGATTGATCCACAGCAGCAACAAGAAGAGCCTTATTCAATTGCTAAAGGTAGAGAGAAGCGGGTTCATAAAGCACCACAGAGATATGGCTTTGAAAACATGGTTAGTTTTGCTCTCGTAACCAGTAGTGGAGATCCATTCACTTTGAAGGAGGCTACAAATAGGAAATACAATGATAAATGGCTTGTAGCAATGTCAGAAGAGATGGAGTCACTACAGAAGAATAAGACTTGGGAATTAGTGAAATTACCCAAGGGAAAGAAGGCTATTGGTTGCAAGTGGATATTCTGTAAGAAAGAAGCATTGTCAGAAAAAGAAGGTGAAAAATTCAAGGCACGGTTAGTGGCAAAGGGTTACTCACAAAGAGAAGGAATTGATTATAATGAGATTTTTTCACCAGTTGTGAAGCACACCTCAATTCGAGTAATCCTAGGATTTGTGACAATGCATGACATAGAGTTAGAGCAGCTAGATGTGAAGACTGCATTCCTCTATGGAGATTTAGAAAAAGAGATTTACATGCAACAGCCGGAAGGCTTCAAAGAACCTGCCGAGGAAGATTATGTTTGTCTATTGAAGAGATCATTATATGGCTTGAAGCAGTCCCCCAGGCAATGGTATAAACGGTTTGATTCATTCATGGTCACACATGGGTACATGCGTTGTGAGTATGATTGTTGTGTTTATTTTAGAGTACTTGCTGATGGCTCTTATATATTTCCTGCTCTATATGTTGATGACATGTTAGTAGCTGCAAAGAGTAAGCAAGAAATTGTGAAGTTGAAGTCTTTGTTGAGTAGTGAATTTGACATGAAGGATCTTGGAGCTGTCAAGAAGATTCTTAGGATAGAAATTCACCAAGATAGAAGGGCTGGTTAATTATGGTTATCTTAGAAGGGATATCTTAAGAAGGTGTTAGAGAGGTTTAGTATGCTTGATGCAAAACCTGTTAGTACACCGCTTTCTGCCCATTTTAAACTGTCCTCATAGTTGTGTCCAAGTTCAGATGAGGAGTTAGAGTATATGTCTAAAATGCCATATGCAAATGCAGTTAGGTGTCTTATGTATTTGATGGTGTGCACAATTCCTGATATTTCTCATGCAGTCAGTGTGGTTAGTAGGTATATGGCAGATCCAGGCAAAGAGCATTGGAATGCAGTAAAGTGGATCTTTCGATATCTTACAGGCACTCGTGATTTCGGTATCCTATTTGATCAAAGAGCTAGTACAGAAGCTGTGGGTTATGTGGATTCCGACTATGCAGGGGACCTCGATTCTAGAAAGTCCACAACAGGCTATGTGTTTAGGTTTGCTGGTGGCCCAATTTGCTGGAAGTCAACACTACAAGATGTAGTTGCTTTATCCACTACAGAAGCAGAATATATGGCGATGACAGAGGCAGGAAAAGAAGCCATTTGGCTTAGTGGACTGGTTAATGAGCTTGGTTTCAAGCAGGATAGCATGGTGCTACATTGTGATAGTCAGAGTGCAATTCATTTGGTGAAGAATCAGGTATATCGTGCAAGACAAAGCATATTGCTATGCGGTTTCACAAGATCAGAGAATGGGTTTCGTCTGGTGATATTTCTTTGTCGAAGATTCTCACTAGTGAGAATGCCTCTGATATGTTAACAAAGCCAGTTCCCACAGACAAGTTCAAGCACTGCTTGGACTTGATTGGTGTTTGCAGCTTGTGAGCCCTAAAGGGCTAAGGTGGAGGTGATGGAGGAGTTTGCTAGTGTAGCTTGATCAATTCAAGCCAAGGTGGAGATTTGTTGACGTGAGTGGCTTGAATTGCCACTGAAGCCCAAGCCCATTGCTGGTAAGTCGGTCAAGGATGACCGAATACAACTAGGAATGTATCTCCTAGTAATAGCCGGCCTATAATATATAAATATATATATATATATATATATATATATTAGGTTTGTGCAGTAGGGGACATAGAGATTATTCTAATTAACCTAGTGAGCAGCAGCCGCATGAGAGAAAATAGAGAAAAGAGAGGCAGCCAGCTTCTATTCTTTTTGTTTCTGTGAGAGAGTGCTAGGGTGTATTGGGAATTGGGTTTCTTAAGAGTATTCTTTTGCACTATCGTATCTCCCTATTTTTTATAGTGAAATTTCTCCGTCGTCTCCGTGGAGGTAGGCAGTTTGCTGAACCACATAAATTCTTGTGTTTTTTGTGTGTGCTTGTTATTTAATTCCGCTTATTTACTGTTATTGATTTAAGTCCTGGGGTTCTATCTGCACAACAAGAATTAGATTTAATGAATTTTTTACTAAAACTTCCAAAATACCCCTATATATTCAACTATTTATTTTAAAATAGGAGTCTAATAGTAATATTATCATAAAATGATTCCATTTCATTCTCTCTATGTTATTTCCAAACAAAATTACTAACATTCCATTCATTTTCATTCCTTTATTTTAAAACATCCAATCAAGATTACTTAATTTCATTCTATTCTTTTCAACTCCTTTTTCTTGCTTAAATACATTCCATTTCTTTCCATTCTGTTATGATCATTTCATTCCATTTGGAAATGGTTGTGAAAGGTGAAACAATGAAAGTAGATAAAAGTGTATGCAAAGATTGATTTTTTTTTTTTTTTTCACTTAAATTTTTTTTTTAAAATATTTCCTAAATAAATACCCTTGAAATATTCGCTAAAAAAAATTCACTAATTAAAGCTTGGGTGGAAAACATTAACAATTCAAGGATATGATGTGAATAGGTGCAACCGTGCAAGCCGTTTCAATCTTAATCAATGCAAAGAAGGTTATCCATCCGTATTCACTTAGCCATGTCTTTAATGAGTGAGGCAAGATTAATAAGAACATGTTCATTTGTCTCGTGTTTTTGAAAATGACTACATGGACATTATTGATGGGGTTTCCAATTTAGTTTAAACATGATGACGAGTTTTCCAAATAGGGTGTTGATGTAGTTCCATAATGGATATACAATTTCCAAGCATTCAAGTAGCATCCATAGAAAGACTGAAAGTCATTCGAAAAAGTGGTCTTAGTCAATTATTGTCTGTAAAATTTGGCGTTGCATTGTTATGTGTGTGTCGTAATCGACCACTGAAAGTAGTAGTAACTGTGTGGGTGGTGGTGGTGTTTTTAAGCTATATATATGGTGAAGATGTGGGAGTCCAGTATCAAGTCTTTTGTCTATCTCCCATTTTAATAGAGCTTAGCTCCCATTTTATCTATCTCCATTTCTTTAGGTGGCTCTAGATTTCCTAATTATCCCTTCCTCCATCTTTTACGCGCATCAATTATGACCATCAGGCAATAATAACATTTTTAGTTTTTACTCCTATAAATCTTTCATTCAAATTATATTGTACCATAGATCTCGGTTCTTTAAATTAGCTAGGAATGAAAAAAAACGCAAAGTTACAAGGTGTATAATATATTTTGTTTATATATTAAATTATTTCGTTATGAGGTTTTGTTTAATAATCGCAGGAAGTAAAGAGCATTGTCCATCCCTCCTTAATAGAAGCTAAAAACAAAAGTGGTCATGCACCTGATTATGTGTTTGCAAATGACCATAAAGACTTGGTTGATGAGGCAAAAAATTGGGTCAAGGAGACAGCCTCTTCTTGTACAGTGCCAGCTGCATTGATTGTTACTATTATGTTTGTAGCAGTAATTACCGTTCCAGGTGGTAACAATCAAAGTACAGGCTTACCAATGTTCTTACCGGATACGGTGTTTATGGTTTTTATACTATTTGATGCGCTCTCCTTAATTTCTGCCACGACTTCATTATTGGTGTTTCTTCTCATCACATCACGTCATACAGAGGAAGATTTCCTTATATCCTTACCCCAAAAAATGATATTAGGCCTTTCGTCCCTTATCTTTTCCATAGCAACCATGATGATAAACTTCTGTACCTCTCTTTTCATTATTCTGGACAGAAATTTTTGGGTGGTCATTCCTATCATTTGTCTTGCTACTGTTCCTGTCTTCCTATTCGCATGGAAACAATTTCACCTTCTTCTCGACATGTTCACTTCAACTTATAGACCAAGAATCTTTGACAGGAATGCGAAGCCTTGGATTTAAACTATTTCATCATGCATACTATGTATAAATGATCCTTTTATAATTGGCTAGGGCCAAAAATTACTATCTTTATTTAGAACGATAACTGGTGAACTTTTGTGATATCATGTGTTTTTTTCTCCTACTTTAGACCTTTTGTGCTTAAATCAAATAAATCATAACTCCATTATATATTTTCAATCTTTTTATTATCTTAATTCATTTTCTAATTTTGTTATTTATTTTGACTGCAAGGATAGTATAATGCCTAATCCATAAAATCTCATTTGTAATGTTATATCTTTTATGAGAAAAATCTGCAATGTATATGTCGAATTTAGATCTTCCCCTTTTGAAGCAAAAAAAAGTCTAGTTAAGTTTGTATTATATATATATAGGTCTAGTTAAGATACTTTTCTATCCATGGATAATAAGAAGGGCTATTTGAGGACAAATTATTCGCGCGATAATATATAATTCGTGTTTGGATTCCAAGTTTTGGTGACCTTCAGCAAAATATATATATATATATATATATAGAAATTTTAGTATAGGTTTTATTTTAGACTTTTTTTTTTTTTTTTTATGAGGAAACTTTAATAAAATTAAGGTCAAATTATATTGTTGGTTTCTAAAATCTACCTATTGAGCATTTTTAGCTTCCAAAGTTTCCAATGAATACTTTTGATATCAAAGTAAAAAAAGAAAAAAAAAAAGAGAGAGTATTATTGATCCATCCATTAATTTTCTTACCAATATGTCTAATAGAAAAAAAGCGTGTCAATATTTTAAGTGATGCGGTGACCTTTTATTATTAAAAAACTAGCATGTAGTCCGTACTTACGCACGGAAATATTAACAATTGTGATGATAAGATGTTTATCTTAGTAGATTCAATTTCCACATTGAGCATTATGAATGGAAGTAACTTAACACCAACATTTAAAAATCAAATTGGACACATAGCACAAAATTAAACTACAATTAGAAATTAATTTGATTCAATTTGAATTCTAAAATTGAACTTCAACTTAATATAATATATATGATTATATTTTTGTCACTTTTAACAAATTAACAAAATCTTAATCCAGACACACTAAAAACTATTAAAAAATAAGAACTAATCATTGAGCTTGGAATCTTCTTGGAGGCGCCAATGAAGCGCTAATGTATGAGAGTGTGAAGTAAAGAAGAGTGGGATTGAACATTGTATTTGAACCCGGCCTTGCTCTAAAAAATCCGTAAGGAGGAGGAGAGGGCAGTGTGTGGATCTAGTTGATAGAGGTTGAGAGAGGAGGAGACATGGGATGAAGATATGGAATTAGGAGGAGATGATGTTTTACTTTTATAGTCTTTCTCGTTGGACTCCTTGGTTCTGGTTGTGGGATTAGAAGAGTTCCAGACTATATTGAGATCACCCATAAAAGTGTGCAGGTGAGATGTTCTTGCTTAGGCCAATGAGTATTATTATTGTGGTTTTCTTGGCTTCCGTGTTAAATATTAATGCATCATTTATTTGGGCACAAAAATTAAAAAATTTAGATAAGATACATGACACAAAATTGGAGTCCAATTTATAATCTCCATGAAAGTGTGCAGGTAAGATGTTTTTGCTTAGGCCAATGAGCATTATTATTGTAGTTTTATTGGCTTCCGTGTTAAATGTTAATGCATCATTTATTTGAGCACAAAAATTAGAAAATTTAGATAAGATACATGACACAAAATTGAAGTCAAATTTATAATCTAATTAAATTTTTTTTTTGAGTTTTGGTTAGGACAAGTGGCGCAAAATTGAGAATCCAATTGAAATCTAATTGGATTTTCTCTCTGCTTCACCTATTATTATATATATAGATTAGACCTCAATGTCTACTCACGATCTGAGTTATCAAACACTTTTGTCAAATTAAACATCATAATCATCAAACAACCCAAATGCCTTTAACAGCTACCGGCCTCCATAGGAAAATCAAAAACCAATTTGAGGAAGTCTAAATCTTCTTGGACCTTGGCAAATTAATTGCCAACACTGAAGAAATTTTATTTATTTATTTATTAAATAAAAATCCACAAAAAATTAGCATCTTTATTCATTTGGCACGTGGCCTTAGATAACCACCAAGAACACTAAAATCCCAGCCAAAGTCCAACTAAACAATCCTGGGCAATTTCCTTTTTCCATACTAAGATCAAAGTCCCAGAGTCCCAAAGACTCTAGAGGCTTCCTAGTTAGACCCGACCCTCTCATTTCTCATGAAAGCAATCCCGTTTGCGAGAACAATCGGCCCATCATGGTCTCTAATTCTGAGTTCAACGGTTCAGGAAGATTTGGATTTTGCAATATTATATGCGGCAATATAGTATTTGGAGGTCGGCGGAATAGTGTGGTTGAAGGGAATTGGTTGTTTGGGGATTGGAAGAAGTTTAATCTTCTTTTTTTTTTTTTTTTTTTTGAGAAACTAGACCAAAGGCCTGGGAATTTATTGAACCAAGAAAACTAAGGGACGTCAAATAAAACTAAGGGGCAATATCCTCAGGCAAATCTTCTAGCCAAACCTGAAGCCCCAAAAGGTTTTTTTTGCTTTTTTAGATAAAGCATCAGCAACGATGTTAAAATTACGTTGAACTTGACAAAAATCAAAAGACTCAAAAGATGCGACACTACAGCGAATATCATCAATGATATTACCATACGCAGACAACACTTCATTCCCTTGAGAAATAGCGTTGATTACCTAAGCGGAGTCACCCTCAAAAATAACTCGATGAAGACCAATTTCCCTAGCAAAATGCACCGCCCTTCAACAAGTTAAAGCCTGGCCTCCATATCTGCAACTGACAGAGACCAAGGAATGGGCAGGGAGAGAGCACCGATTGCTTCACCTCTCCAATTACGAGCTATAACACCGATGCCAGCTGAGTTGGATGGCTTGAAGACAGCAGCGTCGATGTTTACTTTGTACCTAGCTTGATCTGGAGGACGCCATAGTCGCTGGATAGGTGGCCGAATCACAGTTGGGACCGAATTATGGGCTTCAAGGAACTCTTGCAATAAACGTCCAGCTAACAGGTAGATGTTGGATAGAGGTTGAACAGGTCTGCCAAAGTGCATAGCGTTCCTCCTATTCCACAAAAGCCAACCTGAGAAGACAGATTTCTTTTTGAAAATTGTCGTGAAACTGCAAGAAACAATTAAGTAAATCACAGAAATTCGATGGTGGAGAGGGGACCGATTGGTTAGCCCAGCTGCAAGATTATTGCACGCATTCAAACTCTTCGCAAAGCCAGAAAGAATGCAACGGATCTTCAGGAAAACACTTTCGAAAACACTTGCAGAGTTCACAATTAGCTGTTGAAGTGATCTGGCGAAGTATATAGTTGAATACTCGTAAATCGACATGATATAAACTCAACACGTGAACATAAATTGTTATCCCTATTTTCAATATGTGGAGATTTAAGTATGTGCATATTGGTTTTGAAGCTTAGTCATGTGAGTAAGAAAGTGATGAAGATATTCCTGTTGAAGAGAAACATACCAGGTAAGGATTTTGAGAGGATTCATTGTTTTGGATGTGTCAATTAATTGAGTCGAATATCATTGGAAAAAATGAAGTGTTAACAGGACAAGCAATTTTATTTTATTTTTTGATAATCAACAAGCAAAATAATTTATACTGTAGCATATATTACCACCAAACATATAAATATAAATATATATATATATATATATATATATATATATATATATATAAAAGAGAGGATTGGGCATTTTTTTTTTTTAAGTGTTAATGAAATATGATTGGAGGTGATTAGGAAGCAAAATAAAAATTGAAACAAGCCATGAGGGTGTCAAGTGGCTACCTTCTTATTGCAATTAGCTACCCTCTATTAAAGAATTTAATAAATTATATAATTTTTTTTGTTCGGAACGTTAATCCTCAGAACAAATGCATTTTTATTCTACAATTTTATATATTGTTATAAGGTAGCTTAATGAACTCATAGTTTGGCTTGAGGAGATTCCATCTTTTATCCTTCCCAATGTAAGTTTAAATTTTTTAAGTTTTAATTAGTGCCATAAACTTTTCCAATCATTTTAATTCACGCCCTTAAGAGCCACAATTAACTAAAAGTAACCAAAATCCACATGAATTTTGGCTAAAACCCTTAAAAACACACACACACACACATTTATGAGGTGCAATTTGGCACGATTAAATTTGCCAACTTATTTTACTATTCAACTTATTTTTGCTACTATTCATGGGTTTCACTACACTTTTTATTACTATTCATGGGTCTCACTGTACTATTTCAGCTATCTTTTACCTTTATTTACAGTAATTTATTTATTCTAACTAAAATATTTATAATGAATATTACAATGATTTTTTTTTTGAGTAAATATTAAAATGATTAACATAATTTACTTTATGATACAGAGGTAGTTTATATATTAAAAATACTACTCTAAAATAAAAAATAAAGCTTTAAAAAAAATTAAAATACTACTCTAATTAAAATTGGTTTTTTTTTTTTCTTTTTGGCATTAGTAACTAAAATGGTTTTTTTTTGGGGGGGGGGGGAATCTAGTAACTAAAATTAGTTATAAAAAATAAAAAAATAAATCTTAAATACTTAAAAGTTAAAACTTTTACAATCATTTGTAATTTAAAAGTGAAAAGGCTTGAGAGCCGAGGTGGCTATATTCTATTTCTACAGCGTAATTATAATCTAAGTTGTGTAATTTCTACTATTAAACGCTCTTTGTCTCAGCGTGAAAGAAGTCCAAGCTTGCATTGCACCAGTTGGTTGGTTCTCTCTGTTTCAGAAATTTCAATTTCATTATCAAAACCCAAAGCACCCAAGAGAGAGTAAAGCTTGAATTTCAGGTCTGTAACCGAAATTTTCTATTTATTAGATTCTTCTACTCCAACTTGTAAAGCTTACCTGTTATGGGTTCTTGAACAACATCATTATCATCATAGAAACAAATTCTGAGAATTGGGTTTTTCCTTTTTTTACTTATTGAACCAGATTTCAGAGTTTGATTGCAAATTTGCTTTGAAAAAAAAATTTGGAATTGTAAATGGCTTATAAAAAATTTATGAAGTAATGAAATTTGAATACTGGGCTATTTAATTTTATTTATTTTTCATTTATTTCAAGTTGAATGATTTATTTTATTTTACTTTTAGGTTTGGTTATATTTTGAAGCATCATAAATATTAATAGAAAATCTAAGGTGTTACTAAGTATTGGGTTTTTAGTTGCAGGTTATAAGGGTGTGGATAAGTTGCTTATCTAAGAATACAAGTTTAAGAATTGTGATATAGTAGTTTGACAGTGTATAATACCATTACCAAAAATAAATCATTGGAGTGCCAAACTCAGTATTGAATTTTGGGTTCTTAAGGGAAGGAGTGGTGGTTTGAAACTAGTTTGAGTATTCTTTTTGGTGGCTCTGATTTCTATACATTTATTGTAAGTAAAAGATGTATAGCAATTTTAAGGAGCACGCGATAGAGCATGTGAAGCAAGCAGTTCAAGAGGATGAAGCCGGAAACTATAGCAAAGCATTTCTGCTCTATATGAATGCTTTAGAGTACTTTAGGACTCATTTGAAGTATGAGAAGAATCCAAAGATTAAGGAAGCGATTACTCAAAAATGTATGGAATATTTGAAGAGGGCAGAGGAGATAAGGGCCATTCTCAATAATGGGGGAAGGGGGGCTACCCCCAATGGTGATGCAACAATTGCTAGCCAACCAAAGACAAAGTTGAAGGGATGAGTGGGGAAAGATGCAGAGGATCCAGAGCAAGCAAAGCTTATGGTTGGCCTTGATTCTATGATAATCAGGGAGAAACCAAACGTGAAGTGGAGTGACATGCAAGGTTTTCAGACCCGGACCGTTTATTGAACCGTTAAAGGGAGAGGTTCAAGGTTTTTGAGGTTGAACCGAGGTCGAATCGGGGTTAAACCGTGATGATGTCATAATTAATTAAATAATTAATTAAAGCCTAAATATAGATATTAAATTTATAAAACTAGCAAAATTGACAATATATCTATATATGTGAGGGAAATTTAATGATTTTCAAGCATATATTTAATAATTAAATAAGAAAGTTAATAAAATAAAATAATAACCATGAAAACATTAAAATTTATGATTAATTTTTGAAGTAAAGTTGAATATTTTTGAAGGATTTTAATTATAATTTTTTTATTTATTTCTTGTAAGGATGGATAATTTAATTAAGTAGAATAAAATTGTAAAAAAAAAAAAAAATTGCTAAGGGGTTGGACCGCACGGTTCTCACCGGTTCGTACGGTCCAACCCCGGTTTTAGCGGTTCACGGAATTAACAAAAAATCCGGTTCTTTATGCTTAAAAAATCGGTTTTCATCCCGGTTCTTGGTTTTCACGATCCAACCTCCCGATCCGGTCCGGTTCTGAAAACTATGGTGACATGGTTGGGCTTGAGAGTGCTAAACAGGTATTGCAAGAGGCTATAATACTGCCTGTTAAGTTTCCCTAGCTTTTTACTGGTTAGTTCCTCATTCATTATTTTTAAGTTTTGGGTTAATTTTCTTTTAAATTTCTTGTTGAATCTTGGCATGCTTCAATGTGAATAAGCTTCATTGCCACTGGTACCATAAATTCAAGTTAATAAGTTTTTTTTTTTTTAGAATACTAAGGGGCTGTTTGGTACCCGATTTTAAACAACAATTTTTAGTATTTAAACAACAATAACACTTCTGACACATATTTCTATAACACTCAAACATATATTTCCACAATACTGAAAACTGAACTACAATACTTAAACACTGCTACCAAACAGGCCCTAAGTATTTGTAACACACACACACACAAAGGGAGAGGAGAGAAGGTTTTTTAAAGAAACTTACAATAATGTATATCCAAAATGATCTAACTCTCGGATACATAACACAGGCTTTAAAACTCTTTAACTCACACTCATTTTCCAACGTAGGATTAACCCACTGTTTTTTCTTTTGAGAATACTAAGTATTTGTAACATACACACACACACACACAAGGATATAGGAGAGAAGGTTTTTTAAAGAAACTTACAATGATGTATATCCAAAAGGACCTAACTCTTGGATACATAGCACATGTTTTAAATCTCTTTAATTCACACTCATTTTCCAATATAAAATTAACCCACTATTTTTTCTATTGAGAATACTAAATATTTGTAACACACACACAAAAGGAGAGGAGAGGGAAAAAAGGTTTTTTTTAAAAGAAACTCCAATTCTATTGCTTAAATTTCTGACATTCAAGTTTTGCTTTTGTAACGGAAACTGTACAAATAAGGCTGTGTTTGTTTCATGTAAGTGATTTTCCGGAAAATATGTATTTTCCGGAAATGCTATTTTCCAGAAAGGAAAATATTTTTAAGTGTTTGGTTGCATTTCAGAAAATGTTGTGAAAAATATTTTCTGGTGTTTGGTTGTATGGTTGAAAATGCTATTTTCCTAAAAATTTTTCACACGGCAATTCAACCCATGGCAGCAAACTCCAGCAATCAAAAGCCACAACCACCAAAACACCACCACCACACCACCACAACAACAACAAAAATCAAAATCACATAGAAATCAAAATCACACAGAGAGAGAGATCGGTGGGTCGAAAGCGAGATCGCACGGAGGCGAGATCGAAGGTGCGATCGGTGCGGTGCGATCGTCGGACTGGAGCTCGCGAGATCGATTGGTGCGTGCGATCAACGCGGACTAGAGCTCGGGGTTCGCCGGCGATCGTCGGACTGGACTGGAGCTCGGGGTTCGCCTCTTCTTCCTCTCTCTCTCTCTCTCTCTCTCTCTCTCTCTCTCTCTCTCTCTCTCTCTCTCTCTCTCTCTCCGGAATTCATTTAAAGTGAAAATAGGAATGGAAATTCATTTCCGTGGTCAAAGCGTATTTTTTTCGATCAACTCTCTCTCTCTCTCTCCGGAATTCATTTAAAGTGAAAATAGGAATGGAAATTCATTTCCGTGGTCAAAGCGTATTTTTTTCGATCAACTGAAATTGATTTCCGGAAAATTATATTTTCCAGACCAACCAAACACCCGCATTTTCAGAAAAGCATTTCGGAAGTGATTTTCACCCAAAACAAACACACCCTAAATCCCAACATAAACAACTAAAAATGTGTATGGAGAAGACACGCTGTAGTACAGTTGTACAATCAACAGCTCATGTCAAACGACAAAGCAAAATTCTTATAGTTAATTGGGCTTAAATTCTGTCAGTTGAATTCAAAAAGGCTCAAATGTTGGCCTTTGATGGCCCAGAATATCAGCCTAATTCTTTTTTTCTTTTTCTTTTTTTTATGAAAAGAGTATCAGCTAGCCTAATTCTGATCTGAACATGAAAGAATCAACTGAGTTTAGAGAAAGGTAAAAAGGACATTTTCAGAGTCATAGTTGCCATTGCTTCACTAATTTTTTAGATTTTGGATAGTGTATATCTTCCAATTTAATATTATTATTTTTCTTTTCTTTTTCTTTAGAGAAAGGTGTATCTTCCAATCTTAAAAATACATATCGAATAATAATATCAACTATTATAAGTTTTAAGACCCAATTAAAAACCTTTTTCATATAAAGTTTCATTCTAGGAAAAAAAAAAAAAAAAAGGTTTCATTCTATAAGGGTTTGAGGGGTTGATAGTGCTTCAATACGTGAGTTTTAAGGGTTTACAATTCACTACGTTGCCAAGACCTCAGGCTTAGATCAACCCTTGCCCCTGGCTGTGAATTAGAAAAAAAAATGATTTTTTTTTTTTTTTTTTGGAGGAAAAATTAGAAAATGATTTAATTCTATCTTTCAGGCAAGGGAAGATAAAAGTTTTTTTTTTTTTTTTTTAATAATCATTTTGGCACAACTGCTATTTGATACACTACCCAATATATAGATACTGAAATCTTTTTTATTTATTTATTTTTATTTTTATGTGGAATCTCACCAAGGGAGATCCTTTTGGACCCATTCTAATGGAGTAAACCACGAATACATGATTTCACTTGCTAGACCGTGCGTTAAGCTGACCCATGTAGATCTTATGTTCTCTCTCTACTCTCTATCTCCATATTTTCATAATATCTAACACTCACCAAGTACAAACAACACTTAATAACTTTTTAAAGCTCATGTTCCTCCAAGTTCTCCAAAATCAAAATAAACTTATACTGAGAACCCATTACAAATAACGAAAATTATCACTACTACATAGTACAATGTTTCCATAGGAAAGTAGTAGCTCACCATCATTAAGCCCTTAGTGTACTTTGACTAATTAAACCCCACTACTTGCCTTTTGACCAGATAGTCAAGCACACATTTTCAACCAAAGAAATGTTATAAATAAAATATATTTTACAATATATATATATTTTTTGTTTATACAAATTTGTATTCTAACTTAATCTAAGTATATATTTGTGTAAAACTTCCTCCTAGAAACTTGAACCCCGGCTCTTACCTCCAACATCCCACAAGCACTTAAACTTGTAGAGTAACTACCGCACCAAAAATGCACGGTGATTACAATAGTTGACTTGGTAAGTTTTGATCAATTTTTATCTGAAGTCATTACTAACATCATTTTATCATATATCATTAATGATGATGCTCAGATCGTCAGCCAATTTTGATCGTCCAGATGGATGTCGTCCACGACCAACCCAATCCTCAGTAACGAGTGAATGGAAGAACGGGTGTAGTTCGCCGGCGTGGTGCCTGCAAAAAAGTCTTCGATGCCAAAGTCAAAAAGATTAACAAAAGAGAGCTGTGAGAATAATGTGCTAGAGTGTTTGCCTTACCTCCACCCCTTTTGGGGTTATGTATTTATATACGTGCACTCACAGGTGGTTTCTTCTAGCCGTTGGTGGAGTCTTGACGGAGACTTTATTCTTGCCCGGTAACGCCCCTACGGGGTGTTAATGATGAGCTACCCCTCCCAACGGTCTAAAGTTTGATCAATGTTTTATAACGGTTCCTCGAGGGGTGTAAGTGGATTTACTCGTCCTTGAGCGACGACCATTTCTTCCCAGACGATCTTGGATAGGTCGTCCGCCACTAGTCGTGAATGTATGGACGATGATGATTTGATCGAGCCTATCAGCTGCCCCCCTATTCCTTGATTGTCCATATCATGGAAGGTCGTAGGGATATGAAAGGGTTTCACAGGTTCATTTGAGTAAATATGTATATATTTATTTTACATATCCTTTTTTTTTTTTTTTTTTTTTTTTTTTTTTTTTTTTTTTTGCAGTTATGGCGTTTGGGGTTCCGCTCCACATTGATTGCTTAATGGCGGCTATGGCTCACTTCGCGGCCACGTGGCTGAATTTCATTGGCTGGGGGATCACGTTTCCGGTGAAAACCTTTTCAGTTTTCTCGCACTTTCCAAGGCAGAACCCTTTGATTTCTTTAGCCTTTCCTTTTCTCATTTCCCCATCTTCTGTGCGGTTGGTTTCTCCCTCACTTGCGTGTTTTGCTCCTAACCTTCTCAGTTTTCTCCCTAATTTCCAGGTACGCCCCCCATTTACGCTTTCTTTCCTTTCTGAATTTTGCTTGCATCTGTGTCTTTTAAGTTCTTTCTCCTCTCTGTACTATCCCTTCTTCTTATTGAGTGGTGTTGTTCCTCTTTAATGGTGGATAACTTCGAAGTTAGGCGTAACTCTCCCTCTGTAGCTTTTCTCTTTGCCCATTTAGGATCCTTAGTGGAACTTTCCGGCGACCCATTGGGTACGCTTTTGCCTAACGGTTCATACCCACAAGTCGAGGAATTTGTCAGTAGGGGTAGTGGGTTAGGATTGGCATTGGGTGTCTTATACCCTTTACTCTTAGAATCTCAGGTTTGGTTTCGGGCCGTTCGAGGGATCCTAAGAAGGGAAAGTATGGGTTTAGAGGAAAGGTCAGGTGATTTAAAGAGGGGCTTGTCCTCTAATGCAGGTGAGGAAGGAGCCGGGGTCGATACAGCGACCACCGTGCTTTCTCGTGCTCCCTCGTCCTCCCATTCTCCCGCTCCGACTGTTGTCCGCCCCTTCCATGCCCTTAAGGAAAATTGTTCCTTAAAAATAGAGGTTTTTAGCAAGTTTAAAGATAGATTCCAGTTTCCTGAGGGGACCAGGGCTCGTCTTCCCAGGAAGGGTGAAAAGGCTTGCGCCTTTGCCCATGGGGAGGTTTGCTTTTATGAGGCTGCTTTTTCGTGTGGCCTCCGGTTCCCCGTCCATTCGTTCATCATGGAGCTTCTTCACCACTTTAACCTTGCACCGGGGCAACATATGCCTAACTCTTGGAGGATAGTTGTTAGATGTATGGTGATTTGGACAACCATCGCCGACGGAGACATGATCACGGTCAATGAATTCGTCCATCTGTATCTTCTAAAAGAGTCTAAAGAATTTGGATATTATGAGTTTGTACCCTGGAATAGGAGGTTGCGTCTGGTAGTTGATCTTCCGTCGTCCTTCCGCTACTGGAAGTCTAGATACTTCTTTGTATCGAGTGACAATTGGGAAACATTACCTAATGACTTGTGGGGAAACGTTCCTAGGCTGCTACGCTGGTGGGAGACCCATTTGATTGGTGCGTTTGCTCCTTATGAGATGCCCCCTTTTCCCACCCCCCCCCTTTTTTTTTTTTTTTTTTTTTTTTTTTTTTTTTTAATTTCCTCTTTGATGTCGTCTTTTGCAATGAAAGATCGTCCAGAGCTCGAAGGCAAATTTGTAGAGCGAGTTCAGGCGGCAATCAGGTACGCAAGGATGATTGAAGATTTTGGTGAATTAATCGACCCGCGCACTTTAGCTCGTCACTGTTTAGGGCCAGAGCCTTCTCTCTACGTCCTCAATACCCTCGATCGTGAAGAGAGAAAACGTAAGCTGTACTTTCCAATAGATTTGTCTTCTTTTTCTCCGTTCTTCACTCCTTACTTTCTTTTTATTCGTCCTTAATCTCTTGTTTTCTTTTTCTTCATCCTTAAATTCTTTCGTGTAGAAATGACTTCCAAGTTTAACAAGGAGATGTACAAGAAAATTAAGGACAAGAAGAATGAGCCTCTTTCCAGCATAGGTCAGAGGAGGTTGAGAATTACTGATAAGGAGAATGAGAAAGAAAAGGAGGTGGTGGAGAGAGGCTCGTCCACACCTGCCCTTGATCTGGATGAGGGTTTGGCTGCCTCTCCTAGCATTTCGGTTGATGAGGTGGCTCGTCCTTTCAAGAAGCAGAAAGTGGCGAGCAAGGGGAAAGAGAAAGTTGGTGCCAGTGTTTGGTTGGACGCCGAGACGGCCATGGACCGTGCCAACGAGCTCCTTACCCCCAGGGAGATGAGGGAAATTACGAGCATTCCTTCGCACGAGATAGTGAGCCGTCACGTTCACAAGCTCGTGCAGGTAGTCCACCACATTTTTGCCTTTTTCTTCGTCTGTAGCTGCTTGATCATTTTTGTTGATTTTGACTGAACTTTTTTGTCCTTAGGTGTTGGGGGAGACCATGCACATTACCACGCAGTATCTGGCAAATGAGGAGAAGGCCGTCGTGGCCAATTCGAAGGTGGAAGCACTGGAGGCTGAAGCTTCGGGCTTGCGGAAAGACTTGATCACAACCATGGACTCCCTCAACGCTTCCAAGGAGCAAGTTCAAGCCCTGACGGAACAGCTGGAAGTTGAAAAGCAGTCCATGAAGTAGAAGGACGAACTCCTGGCAGCAGCTGCCCAGAAGATGAAAGTCGCTGTGGCCAAGGCCGTCACTGCCTTCCAGACCACGGACGAATATAACACCATCCTGTTCTAGTGGTACTTCAAGGGGTTCGAGCTGCTTCAGAGATATTTGATTAAGCATGGACCTGGTACGAACCTTGAAGACTTGGATTTTGAGGCCGTTGACAAGGAGATCGAAGAGGACGAAGCAGCTCAAACAGCGGCGTCTACCGGTGCGGAACCTTCCCAAGCGAATAGAGACGGCGATGTTGCCCTTCCAGCTTGATTTTGTCTTATTGAAAAAGTTTTTATTTTTTGTTTTGTTTGTATGTATCAAGTTTCATGAACAGCTGATGTTTGGATGCCCCATTTGTTTTTTGGGGCCCCATTTTTTGCCTTTGAACAATTTAACTTTATGTAGTAAGTCTATTTAACAATTTGGCTTTATATAAACGTCTGAGTGTTTACCTTTGCCTTTGATGATTGCATGTGTTGTGTGAAGATTTTCTTTTGGATGTTCATCTCTTCCCTGTTTGGGGGCTTTGAAAAAGTTTGCTAGCCCACTGAATTTGTCCCTGTCATCCTGTGCCTCTTGAGGTACTTTTGTTCCGTGCACCTTTTTTGGGGATTTTGCTTACTCGTTTCAGACGATGCCAATCTCTTCGTCTCTGGACGGCGTTCATATTTTTTTATTATTATTTTTTTTTGGGATTATGGACGAGGTTTGTCTATTCGAGGAATTTTATCGTCTTGCTTTTCTAGACGATGCGTATCCATTTAAGGAATCTAGTCGTCTTTCTTTGTTAGATGATGTACACCCATTTAAGGAATCCGATCGTCGTTTTTCTTTTTGGGACAATGTACATCCGTCTAAGGAATCTTATCGTCTTTACTTTTGGGACGATGTACATCCATTTAAGGACTCTTATCGCCATTTTTCTTTTTGAGACGATGTACATCCATTTAAGGAATATTATCGTACATCCATTTAAGGAATCTTATTGTCTTTCTTTGTTTAGGACGTTCGTTTGTGTTTTTGGGAAAAATTGTGGCGCATGACTTGCTGAATAACACTTAAGAAATACTAGATAATACTTATGAATTGAATAATAAGTAACAGGCTTTAAATAATTGCATACATAAGACAGGAAGTATTAAATTAGGTTTTACAATCAGGCTATGGTTCCTTTTCGTAATACCACTTTAGATGTTCGACATTCCATGGACGAGGTAGTCTTTTTCCTTCTGAGTCTTTCAGATGGTAACTTCCCTGACGTGAATAATGGACGACTTTATAAGGACCTTCCCAGGACGGTCCCAATTTGCCTTGTGCCGGATCTTTTGTTGCGGGGGTGACTTTTCTAAGGATGAGGTCTCCAACGTTGAATCTTCTCAGCTTCACTCTTCGATTATAATATTCGGCTATCTTCTGCTGGTATTTGGACATTCTTTGGGATGCCTGATCTCTGATCTCGTCCAGGCCGTCTAGGTTCTATTTCAATTGGTCATCATTGGTTTGTTCGTCAAAGAATTCTCTCCTAAGGCTAATGAGCCCAACTTCGACCGGGATGACCGCTTCTGTGCCATATGTCAAACTGAACGGTGTTTCTCCTGTTGGTGTACGTGCTGTCGTCCTATATGCCCACAAGACGCTTGGCAGTTCTTCAGGCCACGTTCCTTTTGCCCCCACTAACCGGGACTTGATAATCTTGAGCAGGGTCCAGTTGGTTACTTCCATCTATCCGTTGGCCTGAGGATGACCCGAGGATGAGTACCTATTTTTGATGCCCAAGCCTGAGCAAAATGATCTGAACTTTTGGCTGTCAAACTGACGACCGTTATCTGATATGATCGTCCTCGGTATCCCGAACTTGCAAACAATATTTTTCCATACAAAATTTTGTACCTTTGCTTCGGTGATTGTCGCTAGAGCTTCTGCCTCCACCCACTTTGTGAAGTAGTCGATAGCGACGAGCAAGAACTTTACTTGTCTCTTCCCTTGAGGTAAGGGACCCATGATGTCGATCCCCCATTGTGTGAATGGCCAGGGCGAGGAGATTGTGGTCATTTTTTCCCCAGGGATTCTTTGAACATTCCCATACCTTTGGCAACTATCACACTTCCTCACGAAATCAGCTGCGTCTTGCTGCATTGTAGGCCAAAAGTAGCCTGTTCTCATGATCTTCCTGACGAGGGACTTTGCCCCCATGTGGTCTCCGCAGATTCCTCCGTGCACTTCCTCCAGGATGTATTTGGCCTCCTCCCCTTCTACACATCTCAAATACGGTTGGGAGTAACCCCTTTTGTAGAATTCGTCATTAAGTATCGTAAATCTGGCTGCTCGTTTCTAGACCTTTTTAGCTTCTTCTGGATCTGATGGTAGTCGTCCTTCTCGAAGGAATGACAAAATCGGGCTCGTCCATCCAGGGCCGGTGTGCACCGAGAGAGTTTGAAGTCCCTGGATGCTAGGAGAGTTTTGTTCTTCCATCTTCCAATCGAAACTTTTATTTTGGTTGTCCGCTGAGGCACTTCGTGCAACTTCGTCAGCTTCAGTATTCTGGTCCCTAGGGATTTGAATGAACTCTACATAATTAAAGGCGCTTACCAGCTGGTTCGTCAATTTGAGATACTTCTGCATCCTTGCCTCCTTTGCTTCGTATTCCCCTCTTTCTTGCCCTATGATGAGTTGGGAGTCGCTCTTAAGCACAACATTTTCACCTCCGAGTGCTCGAGCTATCCTCAATCCCATCAGTAAGGCCTCGTATTCCGCTTCATTATTGGTTACAGGGAATTTGAGCTAGACCCCATACTTGAGAACACTTTTTTCAAGGGAAGTGATGACGATGCCTGCTCCGCCACCTTTCTGGGTGGACGACCCATCAGTGTTTATCGTCCAGAGACTCTCTATGTTCCCGGGAGTGGTGAATTTTGCTATGAAATCAGCCAATGTCTGTGCTTTTATTGTTGTCCTTGGACGGTATTTTATGTCGAATTGGCTGAGCTCGATTGCCCACTGTACCATTCGTCCTGCCGCTTTGGGTTTGTTCATTGCTTTTCTGATGGGTTGGTCCGTCATCACAATGATGGGATTGGCTTGAAAGTATGGACGAAGTTTTCTCGAAGCCACAATCAGGGCGAAGGTGATCTTCTCTACGTGAGGATATCGTGCCTCGGCACCCTGGAAAGCCTGGCTGACGTAATACACAGGAAGTTGCAACCCGTCTACTTCTCTGATCAACGCCGCGCTGACAGCCGTAACAGACACAGCTAAGTACAGGAATAAGTCTTCGTCCTCTTTCGACGGGCTTAAGAGCGGAGGGTTGCTAAGATAGTGCTTCAGCTCTTGGAACGCCGTTTCGCATTCCTCCGTCCAGGAAAACACCTTCTTCAAAGTCTTGAAGAATGGAAGGCATTTGTCTGTAGCCTTCGAGACGAATCTGTTGAGGGCTGCTATTCTTCCCGTGAGGGATTGCACTTCTTTGACCATTCTGAGTGAGGACATTTCAAGGATGGCTTTGACCTTCTTGGGGTTTGCTTCAATCCCTCTCTGCGAAACCATAAACCAGAGGAATTTTCCCGAGGAAACCCCAAAAGCACACTTGGACGGGTTGAGCTTCATGCTGTACTGCCTGAGCGTATTGAACGTCTCCTTGAGATCGTCCAGATGATCTTCTTCCTCTTTGCTCTTGACGAGCATATCGTCAACGTAACATTTCTCCAGATTTGCTTCTCGAACATCTAGTTCACCAACCTTTGATAGGTGGCACCTGCGTTCTTGAGCCCAAAAGGCATGACCTGGTAACAGTAAAGTCCCTGGCTGGTGATAAAAGCAGTCTTCTCTTGGTCTTCTTCAGCCATTTGTATCTGGTTATATCTTGAGAACGCGTCCATAAATGTGAGAAGTTTGTGCCCTGCTGTGGAGTCCACTAGCTGGTCGATTCTGGGTAGTGGGAAACTGTCTTTTGGGCAGGCTTGATTTAGGTTTGTAAAGTCGACACACATTCTCCACTTCCCATTTGCTTTTTTGACCATGACTATGTTGGCCAACCACTCAGGGTAGTGGACTTCTCGAATGAATTTGGCTGCAAGTAACTTATTTACCTCGTCCATCATTGCCTTGTTTCGCTCGGGGGCAAAGACTCTCCTTTTCTGCTGGATGGGCTTCTTTCCCGGGTCAACATTCAGGTGATGCTGGATGAGGCTTGCTGGGATTCCCGGCATATCTTCGTGGCTCCATGCGAATATATCGAGGTTGCTTTCAGGAAGCTGACGATCTCTTCCTTCGTCCTGGGACTCAGGTTCGTCCCTATTTGGGTCGTCTTTGGTGGACTCCCTTCAGCCAGCTCTACCGTTTCAAGCTTCTCCACAATCTCTGGCAATTTCTCTTCAATCGTCCACGCATGGTTCTCTTTTGAGGTCAGGACGGCCTGGTAGCATTCTCTTGCCAATACCTGGTCTCCTTTAATTTCTCCGACCCCCCGTTCTGTTGGGAACTTCACCTTTAAGCAGTAGGTGGAAATAGCAGCCTTCTAGCGATTGAGCATTGGTCTTCCTATGATCACATTGTAAGACGAGGGTGAGTCCACTATCAGGAAATTGCGCTGGTTGGTTACCTGGAGGGGGTATGATCCGGCCGTCACTGTCAACGTCACTATTCCTCTGGGGTATACCTTGTCTCCACTGAAACTGACGAGGGGAGACTCAAAAGGACGGAGCCTTTTTGGGTCTAGTTTTAGTTGCTGGAAGGCAAGAAGATAGATTATGTCGGTTGAGCTTCCACTGTCGACCAGGACTCTTTGCGTGTTGAACCCCTTGATCATGATCATAATGACGAGTGGGTCATCATGAGGTTGCTTTACACTTCTGGCATCCTCTTCAGAGAAGTACAAGTCTCCATTGGTGCGTCTTTGCTTCAACGGAGGTATACTGTGGACAGTTTACCTGCCTTTGGTATGATTTCCTGAGGGATTTGAATGATCCCCCAATGGTTGGTCCTCCGGCGATGGTTTTTATCTCCCCTAGCGCGCTTTGTGGACGAGGTTGGGGGCGGTCTTCGTCTCTCCTTGCACTAACTTGCTCGCTTTTCTGTCCGTACCTGCCGGAATCTCCCCTTTTTATGTATTGTTGTAGCTTCCCATTACGGATGAGCTCTTCAATCTGCTCTTTCAGGTCCCTGCAATCCTCCGTGTAATGCCCATGATCTTTGTGGAAGCGGTAGTATTTCCTCTTGTCGCGCAAACCAGGTGCTAAATGGAGTGGTCTTGGCTATTTGAGAGACTGTTCGTCCCTTATCTCTGTTAGAATCTGGTCAACGGGCATCATCAGCGGTGTGAATTTCGATGGACGAGGGTTCTTGTCCTCCCTCCTCCTATTTCCATCGTCATTCTGTCAATCAACCCGATCCCTTTTTAGCCCTCGTCGATCGTCCTCCTTTTCCTTCTTCTTTTCCTTGCTCTTCTCTGCTCTGTCAATGGCTACTAGGGCTTCTTCCACGTTCATGTACTTCTGAACTTTCAGCAATGCCTCGGCCATTGCCTTAGAGAGGTTCTTTGCCAAAGATGCCACAAAATCTCTGGACTTCAACCCCGCTTTGAAGGTCGTGAGATGTACCTTGTCATCTGCCTCGTCTATTTCCAGCATTCCTCGGGTGAAACGTGTCACATAAGACCTCAATGGTTCCTTCTCTCCTTGTCTGATGGTAAGCAGATGGTCGGCAGTCCTTTTTGGACGCTGCTCGCTTACGAAATGACGGACAAAGGAACTGCTTAACTGCTCGAAGTTATCAACGGACGATGTTGGCAACTTGTTGAACCACTCCCTGGCTGCTCCTTTGAGGGTTGTAGGGAAGGAGCGACACAAAATCTCATCAGGTGGCTGTTGAAGGCCTAGGGTCGTCCTGAAGGTATTCAGGTGATCCAAGGGATCTTTCAGCCCGTCGAAAGGTTCTAACTGGGGTAGACGGAACTTAGAGGGCACTGGACACTCCTAGACGGCCATAGTAAAAGGTGAATCCATCTTCCGGACGATCCTCTCCAAGCTTTGGTCCGTTTTTCCTTTGATGGTGTTCATCAGTTCGTCAATCTCCTTCCTCATCTCTCTTAAGAGATGCGAGCTTGCTTCTTCCGAAGTGCTGGTTCGCCTTTTGTTGCTGTCTTCGTCGTCGCCCTGTCTGCACGATTACTTTCCTGTAGCAGCCATTGCTTCATCTCTTGGTTCTGTCTGGTGAGTTCTTCCACAATGGCTAATAGCGACTGGATTTGTAGGACCAATGCAGCGGGATCTGGGTTTGTATTGGATTCCATTTGGACCGGGGACAGATCACGTGTTGAATCGTCCCCACAGATGGCGCCAAACTGATGATGCTCAAATCGTCAGCCAATTTTGATCGTCCAGATGGATGTCGTCCACGACCAACCCAATCCTCAGTAACAAGTGAACGGAAGAACGGGTGTAGTTCGCCGGCGTGATGCCTGCAAAAAAGTCTCCGATGCCAAAGTCAGAAAGATTGACAAAAGAGAGCTATGAGAATAATGTGCTAGAGTGTTTGCCTTACCTCCACCCCTTTTGGGGTTATGTATTTATATACATGCACTCACAGGTGGTTTCTTCTAGCCGTTAGTGGAGTCTTGATGGAGACTTTATTCTTGCCTGGTAACGCCCCTGCGGGGTGTTAATGATGAGCTGCCCCTCCCAACGGTCTGAAGTTTGATCAATGTTTTATAACGGTTCCTCGAGGGGTGGAAGTGGGTTTACTCGTCCTTGAGCGACGACCATTTCTTCTCGGACGATCTTGGTTAGGTTGTCCGCCACTAGTCGTGAATGTATGGACGATGATGATTTGATCGAGCCTATCAATTAACAACTTGTCGCCCCAAAAACTATAATATAAAATATTTTAAAATATTTGTAGCTCTAGAGTTATTATTTCAAGTTATGCTATAGATACAACATTTTTCACAACAATTAAATAATTAATAAACTTTGCAGGCATACATGAGATACAAGAGTTTAGCATTCACTACATTGTCATGTGACCTCATACTCATACCACTCCTTTATGTGAGTTAGAAAATGATTTAATTCTATCTTTTCACTTGACAACAAAATTTGTGTTCAGTTGAGATTTAAAAATAAATAAATTCTATATAACATGTGACATGAACGCTAAACCGTCTATACGATTTCAACATCTAATTGCTTATTGCTCCCCTTTCGACAATATCCATTACCTCAAATTATAGGATCATGTTAGAATGGCAGGTCAAGCTAACCCAGTGTTGGCGTCATTTGTCCTGGTTAGCCATGTGATCAAATTACTTATCCACGGCCAATGAATAAAATAAATAATTCTCCAATGGCTATCCCAATAATCAACTTTCTCGCTCGGGCGTGGCCCCCTATTATTTGTCTTCGCAGTTGGGTTGAGGTTAATTAACCCAAATCCAATATAATTGGGCATGCGATTTTCAAATCCCTCTATTTAGCGTTGTCTACTCTTTCTTATTTTTGTGATTAGCCCCACTCGATAGAAGATATGCACATCGCCCAAAATTCATGTGTTACTTTGTGGACAACGTTCGGCAGTAGTGTACCCAAATGCCCAAATTAAAAAAATCATGGGTGGCTAACCGCAGCACAGTTTTTTTATAAACATTTTACAACTTCGAGAAATCTGTCCTACTGTTGAAGATATGTCACAGCGATAATAACATGGATAAGTAATAAGAGGAACTAAACCAGCTTATTTTGTCATCCAGAAGGGCCGAATTGTGTGGATTAGTATTTGGAGCTAGAAGTTGATAATAGTGGTAAAGGCAGGTCAAAGTTTAATAAGCTGGCTAGGAAGATTCTATTAGGAAAATGCTATAGTAGAAACTTGATGAAGGAAATATTGCTGAAGGCTTTGTAATCTGACGCTCGGCATCGAGGTAAGTCAGTCAGGTTGATCAAAATGTCGTTGTCATTTGGTTTCAAACATAGAGACAAACAAGACGAGAATGTATCAGTGTATGACAGTATGAGCGTAGACCATGACCATGGTCTTGTCAGAAATCTCACATGATCATCAAAAACTGGAAGCCTGAAAAAAGTGTCCATGAACTGGATATATTTTTCCACTACAAATTAACATGTGGGTCCAAATTAATTTCATATGGCTTAACACGTCAAACACAGTCAATGTATAACTGCAAAAGGTATTGAAAATTGCAACAAGGCTGCCAATGCTTTAGCTTTAAGTGCAGAGTCCTTCTTAGTGTCGGATTAATCACTAACCAGTGGTCAAATTACTTTTCTCCTTTTCCCCTCTCTCTTCAGCACAATGATTAAAGCTACCAGTCCCACAGTCATTCACTCCACATCCTCATCTCATCTTCCTTGCTCTCAGATACAGAAAACTCACTCAAGGCACGGCGGAGTACTCTCAGCCACAAATCACATTCACACACACTATTCGAAACCCATATCACAGTACACTACCATCAACAATCGCTGCCACAAAACTCGAAAGTCAAATAACCAAACCACTACCTCGCCTTCAACTTGAACATCACACCAGCAAGTAGCATATACCATGGACGAACATTCCGACACTCACAACCAGTTCACTTCACTCGCACTCTTACAGCAATTCCCAGACAAAGCGAATGGAATTTGGGAGAGAAAAGGGAACCTGAAAGAGAATTTGGGTTTCGGCTGAAGCCTGAAAGCCTAAGCCCAACCCCGAAAGTGAGATCCATTGTTCAAAGCCCACCCAAGTTTCAAGAAGTGTCCAGGAGCCCTGATCCGATAGAAATCCCATAACCCACACTGATCTGATCGTGGTCCAAATTCCAAACCCAATTCCCAACTTAAGGTATGGATGTTCCTAAAATACGGCTAATGCATTATTTTTTTAATTCCTATAACTATTACGTTATGCATAACTCATCCAACCAAAGTATACTCAATATGTTCCCCTCTTTAATTGAAGCCCCTTTATTTTTAAATATTTTTATTTTTATTGTTGTTATTATTATTATGGGATAATTAATAATATGGACACCAAGCTTTATTCTTTTATTTTTAGAAAAATGAAGATTATGCATTTTGTGGTTAAGTGTTAGAGATCCTCATTGCATTTGTTATCTAGGAAAATGAAAAATAAGGGTTTTCTTTGGCTTATCTTATTATCGGTATAGGTTTACGCATGTAAAGATTAAAGTGATATTTGTTATTTAAATTATTTCAAATTGATAAAATTTATATATGTTTCGTAAATTTTAAAACTATTAGTGCGCTTTAACTGTGTAATATCTAATTTTTTTAACAAAAAAAATCTTGTTCTAAAATGTTTAAAGAAAATTAGTTATCATTAATATGATTAAAGGAGCGTTCACAAGTTACAACTTACAAATTGACTAGAAAAAAAAAAAAAAAAAGACCAGTGACATAAATATTTTTGGATGGCAGGTCTGCTTTTCATTTCTAGACTCTCTACATCTAGATCTATAATATAAAATAAAAGGCTTTTAATTTTTTTTTATCAAGTTCCTTAAATTGTGCAAAATTTCAAAAAAAAAAAAAAAAACTATAGCATAAAAAAAATTAAATTTTATTTGGACATTCAAAAATTCAACCACTAATGTTTTCAAAAAAAAAAAAAAAAAATCAACCAGTAATGAAGATATTATGTCATGTAGGTATGTCTTTACCATTATATGGTCCATTTGGTGAAGTGAAGTCCTATATAGCAAAGGTTATACCAAAAGTAGAGTCGACTTTCTCCAGGTAATTTTTTTTTTTATAAATTCAAAATTGAAGTGTCTTGTCTTAATGATAAATGTCAATCATTATGAAGCAAATGTTATAAATTTAAATTCTATCATTTATATATATATATATATATATATATATATATATAAATTCTTCAAGTAAATTTTTACTAATACATAGCAAACAACTATGAAAGTCCCGAAATGCCTTAACTACCCATTTTAAACAATTGGCTCACATATTAACAAGGATGTTATTCGATCAAGGATCAAATTAGGGGTGGTGCTACAGCCTATTCAAGGGTTCAAATCAACCTCCTGACTTCCAAAAAAAAAAAAAGTTATATATATAATTTTTTTTTGTTAGTTTAATACTTTAGTTTATTCCTAAAAATATTTTTTTGCACATCTTGATTTAAATCTTGCGCACCCTTATTACAAGTATTTTCAACTCTAAGAGAAAAGAGTAAGTGTTTGTGAATGGTAAGTGTTATTCTTTTTTATAAATTTATATTATATGTGTATGAGTGTGTCTACTATTGATTGTGTATATTACTTTTTGTTATAATGTTGTTTGTGTAAATTATGATGTGTGTGGATGTTTGCATTTACAATATAAATATAATATAACTTTATATAATTTAATAATTAGGAAATAGAGAGGTTTTTTTTTTTTTTTTTTTTTTTTTTTACATGTGTGTGTATTGTTATCATATTATAATAACTTTTTGTTATAAAATTAGTAAAATTCAAGAAAAAAATAGTAAAGTTAGTAACTGTTCAAGCATTTTATTAGTTAAGTAGACATGTAATGTATAACTTTATATATGAATAAGTATGATGTGTGCGTTAATAATTAATACGGAGCCAATGAGTTGAGATTAGTCATTTGGTCTAAAATATTTTTATAAAAACAAAGTTAAATAGATAATAACAGTTGTATAAAGATAAAAATACTAGACAAACTTAATAAAATAAAATGGTCATAGGATCATAGCTACCCACATTGGCAATAGATACTTATAATGAGCTATCATGTAACATTCAAAATTTGAAAACTTGTAGAATAAAATTGTAAAACTTCACGTATTGTTATTATTTTTTTTATTGATGACTAGATATATTCAATTTCTCTTTTTATTAAAACTTTTTTAATGACTCCCTAAACAAAATTTCTAGGGCCACGACTGGTTTAAATCACAATGATTTGTGTATAAACACATAAAGACAACATGAGTAAAAATCCTAAAAGGTAAAAACACTATGATGATGAATCCCAATCTGCAAATCCACCATAGAAGATGGGAACATACCTTACTTCAACTAAAGACTACAGACTTGATTCTTTATTTGTCTGACTAGGCTAGGACCTCTCTTTTTTCTTTAGATCTGTCTTTACTCATTAGTTAATAGTAATAAAATCCTCTAAAGAATAAAGACCGATCCAAGCCTACTCTGACAAGTAATGAATCAAGATATTTGGTAAGCTATTGCCAACTAAAAAGAGATGCCAAAGATACAAAACCTGTAACCATGTTTTTCACAACTGGTCAATGTGGCAATATTTGATTGGAGCAACATCACATTCATATGTACACATATTAATATTATTTTATTATTTACAACATATATACTTAACCATCACTTCTTTTCCTTTTTTGCTATTAAATTCATTTTTTTCTATACCGACTTTCTAAGCATCGATTCTGAAGTGATCGTTTGATAACCACAATTCTCCCATTTTATCTTTTGGTTGGCCAGAAAATATTTCTTCACCACAATCAATCCAGTCCTCTTGGACCAGGAACTCAGCTCAGCTTTTCAGGTTTGTTTGCTGACTTTGTATTACTAGCTTTTAATCACCTCTATATGCTCAAATGCATTTAAAATTAGCTATAATTGAACACATGTGAAACATTCATTATGATACCATCGAATTTCACTTTTGAATTTAATTTATTCATTGAAAATATCTTGTTTATTTATTTATAAACTTGATATTTTCTTCTTACCTTAAAATTTTAAGCTATAGAATGAATTTTGCTGACATTTATTACACAGTTTATTTACTTTATAGTTCAATCGACACCTTCTAAGTTTTTAAATAAAAATGTCCAATGTCCATTTTATAAAAATTAAAAAATAAAATATGTACTTCAAGTTTCAACTAAGTCAAGAAAATTAGTCATTATGAAAAATTTTATTGAAAAGGTAATACTAATTTTAGATTATGGGAAATTTTTCATTAAAGTCTACATATTTGAGTTACAAAGATCTAGCTAGTAAGAGAAGTTGAATTAGTTTCAAATAGGTTGGAAGTGGTTTAAATAATTTAGAGGTAGTTTCAAGTACGTCATAAGCTATTTATAATGGACTAAAAGTAGTTCTAAATGATTAAAATTCCTCCGTCCCGATGCTTAAAAAAAAGAAAAAAAATTTAAGTTCTTTTTCTCTTACAAAATAACTAAAATTTAAAATGGAAGTATAATAAAAGACTGTCCTTTATCCATGACAAACAGGGGTCAATAGATCACACAGTAAAGATTAAAACCTAATCAGAGTGTGCCTGCTCTAATACAACTTGTTAGGTTAAAATGAATTGATTCCTTGCAATTAATTAATTAATTACCCAATTTAATTAATTAGATCAAATTTCATGCAATAGCATGGCAGTACAAACAAATCACCAAATTATCTAAATACAGCGGAAAATAAATTTGACACAAGTGATTTGTTTACAAATTGGGAAAACCACCTAGACAAAATACCACCGGGTGATTTTAAGGTCACCACTTCCAAGAATCTATTATTATCAATCACAAACGGTTACAAGAATAAGGAATTTTACCAAACCCTTTGGCCTATCTTGAAATATCAACCTACAGTTGAACCCTTACTCCAATACCCAATTGGACTTGTACTGTAGCGGCAATCTTTCAGTTCAATGCATGAATCCCAGTACATGGCTAACCAATGATGTACGGATCCCAGTACGTGACTAACTCCGACAACTTGAAAAAGGTTGTTGGCTATAAAGTTCTTTAGTTCATCAACAATGAAGATCAGGAAGCTCCTTCGTCACAAAACCCTTAGAATAAAGACACAGTAGCTTCTTTAGAGAGAATAATGAACTAGGTTACTTTCTGCATGTACTCTTTTGTGTGACGGCCTTTAAAATAAGTCTTATATATGTCTAGGGTTATGAGAAAAGAAACCCAACACGTACACATCAGCTTGGGCCGAAAATCAGATCTGGAAATTCTGATTCCGTAAGTCTTGACAGAAACAGCTTGTGTCTAGCTTCTGTTGAGTTTCGACTTTAAACCTCAATAGAAGTCTTTCTGTCGAGATTGTTGTTAAGATTTAATGAACAGCTTTTCTTCACTTATTTCTTAGTTAGATCTTCATGGCTTTAACACTTGACTTGAACAACATGTTTCTTGAAGTCCTAAACTCATCTTAGATCTACCTAATTACAAGTAAACTGCATTTTTTCAAAGGATTAGCCAATTACATAAAATATGTCCCTAACAAAATATGTTAGTTCATTAGGAGAAAAAGAAGAAAGGAACTCAAATCCAGTATTTTATGGTTTCTACTGAAGTACGCAGTTAAGACTACTAAAAAACTGTTAATCTCATTTTTCACCAATATTTTTGGAAAACCCCAAACAATCTACAGGAGTGTTGAGCTCTTTCAAAAAATGGATATGACACAATTTTTTGTTATAAGTCTCATAGACTGCTTATGCAGTACTGTATGGGCTTACAATTGATAAAAGTATAAAGTAAATTTAAGTAGTCTTAAACTCTAATAGTTCTTAAAGCATTTTTCACTCATAACATTTATATCACTGTTTTGTAATTTATTTAATTTGTTGGTAATGTAGTGAAATTTTAAAGTACTTATTATTCATGAATGGTTAAGATATTCAGTACTTAATGGTGAAACGTTTTTTTATTTCATTCCCGCGTTGGATTACATGTTTTATATGTTTTTTTGTGGTGGACCTTTTTTTGTGTGTTTTGGGCTGGACTACTCCTGTTGTACCACGGCCTGTGATTCTGGGGTAGGAGAGTTGGGACTAGCCTAACTGAAACACACCTGAAGCCAACTTATGCACAAGTTGGGCCCCTTATTGTGCTAATGCATCCTAATAGGAATCTTGAATGTATCATGTACTCACGACAGGAAAGGCAGTTGTAAATGTTATAGCAGGAAACACAATGCAACAAGATAACTAAAACATCTTCTACTAATAACAATAATACATGAATAGCTCCACTAAGGAAGATATCACAATATGATTACGGGAAACAAGGTTACGACAAAGAAAGATTAATAGCAAGATGTCAAGTTAGTAATTAATCAACCAAGACAAGAGAAAAGAAAATTAGTTTGCTAAAAGAATGGGCTTGGCTCTTTAACAGATTCAAGTCCAAAAGGGAGCCAATCTCCAATATGAGTAACCTCAGAGGGGGGTTCTTGCTGTAGAAGTTTCGCACTTTGGAGAAAGGACCTAAATGGCTTAAACTTGGATTCTTGATTTATTAGAGAGTGGGCTATTGAGAGGGAAAAAAGTAGATAGCCTATTGATGCATGCTTTTACTTCTATCACTTATATTTTCCTATTACTTTTGGTTTTTCTGTATTCTTTCTTTCTTTCTTTCTTCGTTTGCTGTGTTTTCTTTTCTTTCTCTTTGTTTTTCTACTTCTCTTTTTTGCCATTTTTCTCTTCCTCTCTTCCTTTCCTCTATGCACATTTATGGCCTTTTTATACTGCCTACCGTGATAGGATTTGCCATTTTTATCCCTTATATACTTTTAGCCTGTTATGGGTGTCCTTTTAGGACTACCCATTAGTCTGTCAATTGCCCAATCACCACCACTATAATGTGTTGATCTACATACATCTAGTGATTCCAGCTCATGTTTACCTCTTTTGGGCGAAATGTCATCCCAACAGGACATTTTCCCCTAAAGAGTTTGAGTAGGAATCCCAAAATAAGCTCCCCCTTCTCCCCACCGCCAGACCACACCCTCTCTTACCTCTAACCCTTTGACTGGATACAGGTAGGTGGTGCCTAAACCTTGTGTGCATGCTCCACTTCTGTCTCAATTCATTGCTTTTTTGGCTCTCACGCGTTTGTCATTGCCTCTAGGTATGTCTAATTTTGCTGCATGCTCTGGTGTTTGTTTAACTCTTGCGATGTGAATGATACATGGGCCTTAAGGCTTTCGTTCTCTACATCCTATCTCTTTTTCAGACTAGGCATTGCTTAGGTATAGGCTCTCCCCTTATTAGGTGGCCCATGTCCCCTTTTATCCTACATTTGTGGGCTGGTTAGTGCTCCTACCATGCCACTGCACTGCTCCTGCTATGCTATCACTTATCATTTTGCCTTGTTGTTACATCTGGGCTTACGAGCTGAAGCATCTATCGTGTTAATTTCTTATATTATTCCTTCTTTTGGCCTTTACTGCCAAACATTCCTGCTGGGCTAATCCATTCCGTACCTTGGGCTTCCTCGACCCATTTCATTCTTTGGGCATCCTCGGCCTATTTCATTCTTTGGGCGTCCTTGGCCCATTTTATCATTTCCTACCTCTTTCATTCCCATGGGTTTTTGCTAAATCATTTGGGCTTTCCCAGCCCAATTATCACATCCTTAACTTTCGGGCTTATTGGCTTTTGAGCCAACATCATGAATTTACTAATTCATTTCTTTGAGCTTCCCCGGCCCATTTTTTAATTTCTTTCCATCTCTTACAATTCCCATGGTCTTACTACTTCATTCTTTGGGGCCTCCACAACCCATTTGCTTTCTTCCTGGCTATTTATTATTTTTGTGGGCCCGTTGACCTTTACTCTTGTCATTCTGGCTCAATGGTCTTTATTTTACTATTTTCTTCTGCATCTTTTTCATATTGTTGGACTTTTCCTACCGTTGGGCACTTTTGCCAAAAGTGGGCATTAACATTTTTAAAATGCATGCTAATTTTCATGCCAATTAGATGTTATTTACAATTCGATCCATAAATTCATATTTTATGCATTATTTTAAACTATAAAAAAATTGAATTTAAATAATTGATTGCTATCAAGACTATTGGTTATATATATATATAGTGGAAGACAATGTAGGAAAGTTGAAATATTGTGATAGGTAGGTTAAGTAAAAAGAAAAGGGGGAAAAGTGTTATTTAGAAGTTTTTTGAATGCTATTTTAAAAAATATATATATATATATATATATATATATATATATATATATATTTGTAAGAATATTAATATAAAATTAGATGAATATTTGATTAGCATTATGCTTAAGTTATTCATTGTAAAAAGATTTGGATTTGATTCGGGTACCCATCCCAAATTTCTGAATGTAAGAACCTCTTATTTCGGTGGGTTCCATGGGTTCCCTTCTCCAATGTTAAATGAAAGGAATTGAAAAAAATAATGCCTACAAAGTTAGTAATTAATAATAAGAAAATATGCCTGTACAATAAAAGTTTCAACCATGTCTTTAATTGATCCCCCAATTCTTGTGACTCGAAAAGTAGATATTTTTTCTTCTTCGTCGTCTTAAGAAATGAGCACACACAAAATGTAAAAATATTTTTCTTTTCATTTTCATTTGTTTTTGTTATTAGCATCATTCATTAAAATTAGGTTAAATCACAAACTATACCCCTAAAGTTTAGAGGTGTTTGGATTTTACACCTTAAAGTTTTGGATTTTATATCCTAAATTTTTATTCTGTTTGTATCAACAACCCTTCTGTCCATATTTTCTGTTAAATGCTATATAACTTTGTTATGGGTGTTTAGTTCATCCAATAAAATGATGCCATGTCATTTGTAATTTTAAAATTTTTTTTGGGCTACAAAAATGATATGATATCATTTTATTTGACAAATTAAATATGCGTGAAAAATTTTTGTGGCACTTAACAGAAAATATAGATGGAAGGGTTACTAATACAAATGAAATAGAACTTCAATGGGTAAAATCCAAATTCTGAAACTTTAAGATGTAAAATCTAAACACCTCCAAACTTTAAGAATGTAATTTGCAATTTAGACTTAAAATTAAAAAGATTAACTTTGGGTAATTTTAGGTAACACAGCTATTTCTTGAATCCTAACAACAAATCACAACTTCATAAAGAATGTTATATATTAACTTCTTAAGGGTATTATATCTATATGGGACATGCACACAACAAAATATATATATATATATATATATATATATATATATATATATATACTAATATCAGTCTGCTTATACGCCGTTTCGCAAAAAAATAAAAAATAAAAAAGTCTGCTTATACGCTTATTAATCTATTTTTATCTTTACATTTTTATATATAAAAGTGATAGAGACAACAGCTCCGTGAAAGAATAACAATTCTACTAACGCAATTTTTATTTATAGTTATTAATAGTAATCATAAAAGTGATCAGTGATGTTAGTAGATTCTTAAAAAGGGAAAAAGAAAAAAAGAAAAAAAAAAGTGATGTTGGTAATTAGTAGTAGATCCATGTAAAGAAATATTAGACATCCATGTAAATTGTTCGTCAAAAGCAATTTATCACCTCAACAAATTATAAAATAGTTGTATTGATCATGCTTGAATAACTATATCTAATTATTTAGACGTGATCATAATAGTACTTACTGGATGAGTATCAAAATCTTCATCTTTTTCTTTTTCTTTTTCTTTTTTTGAAAGCTCAATTAGTGTAGAAATATTAATGCTTGTTTAGACTCCCAATTTTAAATCACGGCTTAGTTGTTTTTACTATACTTAACTAAGTGCGGAATAAGAGTAAAAGGTGTGCAATAAACCGAAATACTACTCTAAGGCATAAGCAAGTACAATAAGTAATAAATGTAAAGCTTAAAAAGTAGGGAAGAGAGATGCAAATACAAGATAACACCGAGACGTGTTATCGAAGAGAAAACTAACGTATTCGGCGAAAAACCTCTCCGTGGCCCTCCAAATTGAAATTTATCCACTAGTGAATAAGTTGGAGTACACAAATATCAAAAAGACCCTCTAAGCCTAATCTACCCAATATACTTGAGCCCTCCAAGCTCCACTTATCAACAGACTTCTCAGAGTCTTATCTTCACTAGTTATCCAAATACCGCAATTCCGCCCGATTACATCTGCCAGTCAATGGCTTCTTCCAATGCTTCCCATATATACCAAAACTTCTCTTAATACTCAGAATGTGTGTGAGGCAAGTGTTTGGAATAAGAACCTCTCAAGGATGTATAAATGGAGATGTAGGAGTACAGGAAACTTTAGAGAAATGATGTAGATGATTGTGGGTAAAACAATCTCTAACTCTTAAGTGGTTGGCTAGGGTTTTCTCCCTCAAAAGTTTCTTGCAAAGACTCCTTGTTCTTCTTACACTCTGTGGGTAATGAGGATTTATATAGTATTGGTAAAGGAATGTGAAAAGACACAAACAAAATAATTAGGCAGAGAGTTTCGCGGGTCACTTACGACTTAGCCTGAGTCGTGAATGACTCACGAAATCCAACCTGTCAAAAACTTTTCAAATTCCAACATGTGCTTCTCATGTGGCCTATTTCACGGGTTGGCACTCGCGAGCCAGCCGTAAGCTAGTTGTGAAATCTTCATCTTCACAGAATTTTCACCAAACTCTCACACACAGGCCTTACATTAAATCCCACAAAAATACAGGGAAATAATTGAACAGAATTACAATCAAATTTGACACGGAATTAAAGACAAAATAAAACATAGTTGTAAATCACAACTTTACAATCTCCCTTTTTGGTTATTCCATGACAAAAGCCCCTAAACAAAATCTAGACTTAAAACGTGAGTATGGGAACAAAGGCAAAACTTACTAACACCTAAATCTAAAACATGTGAAGCTCTTGAACCATATACACCTGTATCCTAAAACACTTGCACATAAAAAATAGATTCATTAAATATGAGACAAGTAGAATACAAGGCATGTATATAGAGCAAGTGAAAAGCGATCAAGTAAAAACAAAAGAGATATGAACATATAGCATAACTTGATCAAACGTGAACAGTTATTAAGAAATGGCCACAATGAACATTTAGACACATACAATTAAGAGCAGTGCAAAAATTAATTGCATGTTCGACAAGCACATGGTGCATTAAAGAAATTAAAGCAAGAGGCAATAGATAACTAAAAGTATCGAGAAATGACTATAAAAACCAAGATACACAAGTACTAAAGATAAACTGTGTTTTAAAATAAAGTACTGAAAGTTTTAAAGTAAAGCAAAGTAAATAAACTATAAGATCAGTAAAAAGTCTCAAAATTTTACTCTCCCTCAACTAATACTACTCCCCCTTATTAATCGAAGGGTCAAAGGTGCTAGTCCATGCTCGCCAAATCTTTAATTTGAATGGAAAGAGCAGTGATTTGCTCTTGAAAATAAGTGAACTGGCATGTGGAGTAGATCGAATGCTCATCAAAAGATCACTACAAGTGATCTAGATGATCAAGAAGAAGGTCTAGGCGATCGGGAGCATGAGGGTGCCTGTGGCTGACCTTGAGGCTGAGCCTATGGCTGAGTAGGTGAGGCTTCCATATCTTTAGGTTCTAGAGTGAACCTGTCGATCTCATCATTAGTTTTTTCACCCTCATGAGCAGTGTCCTCACCATTGTGTATGGGCTCTCCGGTAAGAAACACCATTGTGCAGAGAAAACCCACCAAGCTAGCGCAAAACCCACAACCACTAGGTAGAAAACAAACCCCACAAGGAGGTCTGGGGGCTCACTCGGAGAAACCTCGCAAGAGTGGCCAGAGAGGAACTTCAGGTCTACGAACCGTAGGGGTGGGAGACCCTAGCGGTGCAAGTGCTCGGATCTAACCCGATCTGGTCAAATTGGTCCGAAACCACCACTAACATGCTAGAGAGAGAGGCCTGACCAACCCTAACGGGAATGACACTGTCGATCTAGGACGGCACGAGACCGACGGAGGGGACGGGGGCAGAGACCACGGAGGTGGCGGAGCACACGACGAAGCGGGGAAGATCTCTCGGGCATCTAAGCGCGCTCTCTCTCTCTCTCTCTCTCACGAGAGAACATTTCCAAAAGCCCATACACCAACATTTCCAAAAACCCATACACCTCCGCTGAACGACTTTTTTCTTCTCGCTTTACCCATAAGGGCATCTGTCTAACTCTGGATGTTCTATTTTCATTTCAGCCACGGTTCTAGGAAATTTTTCTAGTAGTTTTTGTTTTTTTTTTTTTTGGTTAAAAAAATAGCCAATATTTTCATAACAAATCATAGAGGTTAGTTGCCAAAAACCCTGTAGCTAAATTGAGAACTCCTCATGCACAAAGTGCTTGGAGGTGTAAGGAAAAAGGGTTCGAACTGCGGAATTAGCTGTTGTAATCATCTCTAAAAAAAAAAAAAATCATAAAGGAGATTGCTTTTTTACCCCAACAATAATAACCAATGATAATTTGTCACTTAAGATTTTTTGTAAAAATAAAGTAGAGGGGGGCGACCAATGTGGAATTTACTTATTATTCTTTGGACCATTTGGGTTTGAATGGAGATAGGATATAAAAAGTATCAACACACAGTTAATTGTTACGGCTCGAACCCAAGTCTTAAGACTTGTTGGCTCAATATCTTACTAGCCACTCAAATGTTGGTATTTTTCTAGTTAGTCATTAAGACAATTTAAGTTTCGTGGATTCGATTGTAGAATCGGATAGAATATTGTAGGATTCTACTTTTATTAAAAAAAAGTGTAAAGATAATGTATTTCATATACTAATTATTAAAAAAGAAAAATAATAAGTTTTATACAATACAATTTTTATATTTTATATCCCTACTAACTAAAATACTATTACATATTTCTTACCAAAAAAAAAAAAAATCAATGAAATAATTAAATATTTGCATAACTCTTCTATGAAAAAAAGAATTACATACAATAAATGATGTATCATTTTTTATCAACTAATAATAATAATAATAATAATAATAGATATACATGGCCTAATTCCTCTCAGGTGAAGAAATAGATTCATAAGCTCTCTTTTAGAGCTTTGAACCTTGGTCCTTACCTCCTTCACACTCCACAAATACTTATATTTATGGAGTAACCATCGAACTAAGGGTGTGTGGTAGTTAAAAATAATAATAATAATGTTCAAACTAAACGATTTTGGTTGGTATTAGAGTAATGTTAGAGATACAATAAGATGTCACAATAATTTCACAACATCTTTAAATTAGCATACCAACTTACAAATGGACCAAACTATTTCTTATTTAAAATTTTTGTTATAATAATTTAGAAATGTTGTGAAATTATTGTGATATTTTATTGGGTCCTTATGTATTACTCTTGTAATTAACAACACTAAAATGGCAAAGCCATTGAAAAAATAAAATACTTAAATAGTTTAAAATTGTAGCATGCTTTTTCACTACAATAGAGTGAGAGAGGGCTCAACTGTGTGTGAAGAAGACGAACGAAGGAAACGAAGAAGAACTCACCTATGTTTCCTAGTGGAGAATAAATTTGGGTTTAAAAATTTATTAGTTTGTAAGCCATGTGTTTTAATGTTGCTATCATTTTAGTTTAAAATTTTTTTGTTTATAAGCCATGTGTTTTAACGTCTAGGGTGTTCAAATTTTTTTTGGGTAGTTAAAACAAAAAATATTTTATATATAAAAAAATGGTCATGCTAATGAGTGCCTTAAGAGTACTCGTTAAGAATCTATTTTAAGAAAGTTTTGTTATCATTTTTATGAGAAATGAAAAAAATTGTTAAAACAATAATTGTTTTTTTTTTTTTTTTTTTTCTCATAAAAACTTTCTTTAATTGGATTCTTAACCAATACTTTAAGGACACGTATTAGCATTTCCCATAAAAAAATTTTCCCAAATCAAGGTATTCATTTGAAGTTTTGAACACCCTTTCTTAAACGTGGTGCCGCCGCTACAAGTAGCTTAGTTGCTTGGGGAAAATGAAAGGAAACGATGAATAGATCTCCCTATTATTAATGCGCCTCTTATTTCTAGGCTCTCTACCCAAAAAAAAAAAAAAAAAACTCTCTTGCCTCTTGCACAATATATGTTTTTAAAGCATCCCCATCTTTAGCTAAATTGACACAAAAAATACTTACTTTTTCTAATTTAGCTAACCAATTTTTCTACGCACGTACATTAGTCTCAATATCTATCTCTTACTTCAGTTAAATATTAATTTTTTTCTTTCATCATCTTTCCATTTATCATATTTTTTTTTCTTATATTGTTCTTCCCCAATATCAAACCCCAAGACCCAGCACCATCACTAGTCAAACAAATCAGCCCAAGTTATCATCAACCACCCAGCCACCACTGCATGTAGTGGAGATTAAAGACCTAGCCATGAACCAAAAGCAACCCAAATTATATTTACACAAATCACATACCCAGATCTAAACCCCCATCAACTACACCGTGAAATCCGCCTTCACCAAGCCTCCAAACACCAATATCAATTAGACAAAGGGGCTGCATGCGGTGGTGCTAGGTAGATAATAGGGCTGCGTGCAGTTAAATTCACATCCACCAACCCAAACACTTCACCTAAGGATGTGATAACATCAACTAGCAACGACTATCGTCGCTTGAGAGAGAAAAAGAGAGAGAGAGTAGGGAAACAATTGAAATTAATATAAAAGTGTTTTGGCAATGAACAATGCAACATTAAGTGTGGTGAGGTACTGTACATTGTTAACTTTTTTTGCTATGTGAGATACTTTTATTCGGGTTTACCTAAAAATTTGCTGAAATGTTACAATCTATCCTAGGGCTGTCCACAAGTTGGTCCGGGTCGGGTTTGTGCCCAACCCGGAACTGACCCGATCATTTTGGGTTTTCCATTCTTAGACCCGCCGCCGACTGTGAACGGAGTCGGTTCGGGTGGTCGGATTTTTGCCGGGTTCAGATCGGTCCTCGGTCGGTTTCGGGTTGTGTGAATATCTACCGGATTTTGCCAAAAGTCGCCGGATATGGCGAGACCTGATCGGACCTTGATGAGATCTCGGTGGATCTCGAAGAGATCAAGCCGATCTCGGCGAGACATGGCTGGATCTCGATGAGATCTCAGCATATCTCTAAGAGATCAGGCCGAATCTTGACAAGATCTCACCTAAGCCTTCTAGGTCGGACAAAAAATGGGCGATTTTCCTTCAAGTTCAGGCCGGATCTTAACAGATCGGATAGAAAAGGTGCGATTTTCCAGTCAGATACGGTCGGGTCAGTTAAATATCGATTTCTCAGCCTCAAACCAGCCAACCGACCCGCCGTTTTCGGGTTCAGGGAGTAGAGACCTGCCGCCGACCCGTCACTGGCGTCGGGTCGGCCGGTTATTGGGCCGGATCGAACGGTTGGGACGGGTGGGTCGGGTTCCGGATCTGGATGGACAGCCCTAATCTATCCAATTAAAATAATCTATTTTCTAGCTAGTAACAACCCACGGCCAAATCCACCACTGCCACTATCTTTGGCCAAAACATCGCTACTGCACGACCAAAACACCACCCCATGCTCCTCCATCCTTGCCAACTTGACCCAACATTGAGACCCATGTGATCCATTGTGACACAAGGTCGAGACCACCCTAAAGTCAATCTAAACCCAACGCCATCATCAAGCTGAAACGGGGAGAGAGAGTGTGCGCGCGTGTGTGAGAGAAAAGTTTGAGTGAGAGAGAGAGATCGAGAGAAGAGAAGAATGAATAAAAAATAGAAAAAAAAAATGAAATAGATGTTGCTACACTAAGATCTATATTTAGATCTTACTGTAACAAGTTGTAAAATTTTTAGCATTTTGCATTCTTGGATGTGAGTGATTGTGTGTATTCGGGAATGCATTTTGCATTTTAATGGGTTTTACATTCCTGGATGGAAATGCTCTTACATTACCACTTAAAAATATACTCTACATCCTATTCTTTATTTTTCAGTCTATCCCATTAAATTAATTTATTTTTTACCCACACCAACAATAGTAACACTAGCAACAACCCATGGCCAAACCTATGTCTGCCACCAAATTTGGCCAAAGCACCACCATTGATGGCCAAAACACCAAAACCCAAACCCAATCTATCTCTGTTAACCCTAAAACCCCAAACCAAAACCAAACCTAACAATAACCCAAATCTAGAAAATGAAGGAGATAAGACAACCAATGCGACCATTGCAACAACCCAAATCTAGAACGATGACCCAAATAAACAAAAAATCCATATTACTACCTACACAACCACCCTTGTGCTTCTCCATCGTTGCCATCATGACCCAATGTTGAGACCCACACCATGACACAACGCTAAAACCAATGCCACAACCAATCTTAACCGGGTTTTTTGGGGGGGGGGGGAGAGAGAGAGAGAGAGAGAATTAAAAAGTAGAAAAAATATGTTGCCCTAGTAACATCTAAAAAGTAGAGTAAAAAAAAAATGTAGATGTTACTATCGCATTATTTTTGGGCTTATCGGATGAAGGGGTGTTTTTGGAGTCTTTTGACTAAATATTGGTTATATCAGAGTTCATTTGTGATATGTATACTGTTCAAAGTTTTTTAGCTGCATAAGGAGAGGCGAAATTCGGTAATGGTGTTGCTGAATTTGTAAAAAAAAGTAGGAGAGGGGAGAGAATGATGTGACTGAAGGGGAAGGAGAGAAAAAAGCAAATTGGGCAATACTATTGTCACTATTGCTGTTGCTCATTTTCCTCCCTTTAACCGACTGCCCATGACCAAAAATGAAGGAGAGAAAAAAATTTCTATTGTGGCAATACCATTGCTGAAATAGGAGAGAGAAAGAATTTGTACTGTGGCAATGGTGTTGCCAAAATAGGAGAGAAGAGAGTGTGGGTGCAAGTGCCCGCAAATGGGTCCTTTGGGAGCACGTTGCTTGTTTTGGGGGAGTACGCCTTGGTTGATGGATTGGGGCAAAGGGTATGAAAATGAAGTTGCTATCTAGATTAGGTTTAGGAACTATATGTATAAGTGCTTCTTGTGGAGGGATTGATCTTACTAGAGCACGTGTTCGGAGTTTAGGTATGAGTATGGGAAGATATTAGGCACTCAATCCCACCCGACTCGTGGCTCAGCCTCTGCTCATTGTGTTTCACATCTTAAGTCTATCAAAGGGTCCTCTAATAGGTTATCTTACACACACATACACTAAACCTACCCTAACCAGGGGCAGAGTTACATGCTGGCCAGGGGGTTCAAATGAACCCTTTGGCCTGGCAATTATATATATATATATATATATATATATATAATTTAAAAAAAATAAATAAATAAAAATTGTTTTGACTCGCCTAAAATAAATATTTGAACTCACCCTAACCTTAAATTTTGTTTAAATTTAGCTAAAATAAACTTGAATATAATCATTTTAATACTACTTTCACAATATTTTCACAATATATAATTAACTTCATAATGGAGGGTAAGTGACAAGTTGTAACTAGTTTTTACTTTGACTCACAATTGACATCACTTTTTTACCTTTCTTTTTTTGCTAATATATCACCTTTTTTTTACCCACCTTTAACAACTTGTCACCTATATATTGTTGTGAAATTTTTGTGTAAGTGTTGTGTCAACAACACTACTCTTAAAATATTTAATTTTATAATAAAAAATGTTTCAAAATTTTGCTTATTCGTTAAAAAATAAATAAATAAATAAACATCCTATCTAGGACTTTGACTTACTTTTCCATTGACAACAAAATGAAGTTGTTTTTCCTTACACTTTTCTTCCTCATCAGCAAAAAATTACACTATTGTTCCAACCATCATATCTATATTTAATCTGTGATTATTTCCTCATTTTCTCTATCTCTCTTTCTCCGTTCTTTGTTTTCTTAGCTTTTATCTTTGTTTGATCAAGTAGTTTTCTTAGCTTTAATCTCTGTTTGCTCCAATTCTAAGAAAGTGACTACATGTATGGTTAAAAAGTCATACACTTCAAAAGTAAAAATTTATATCAGTTTTTTTTCTTAGTTTCACATACTCCTAGTACTACTCCTAGGTTTGTTATTATTCTTCTTTATCCACACACATGTACACTTACATTAAATTAAAGTAGAACTTCTATTTTGTAAAAAAAAAAATTATTCTTCTTTATCATATATTTTTATTTAATTAATATTACATATAAATATAATAAGTTATTATGCATTTAATGGTTGTCTTACTAATCTTTAGACAATTAATTAATTTTTTAGACTATTGTACAATATAGCTGTATTGTATACTAAATTGTATTTATTTTGGATTATTGTATATAATATGGAAGTTGTATATATATATATATATATATATATATATAAAATAAAAAAATTAATCATTTTATTTTTTAATCGCCTCATGACAAATTCCGAACTCCACCACTACTGACCCCCCTAGAAAAAAATCCTGGAGCCGCCACTGACCCTAACATGAATCTAACATACAACCTATCATTCATCTAAGCATGGTATATCACATACATCACATGCTATCTTATACATGTCCTAACTTGCATCTAAACATGACATTTTAGATAATCCACATGCATAACCTAACATTCATCTAGGCATGGTATATCCTACCATTCATCTAAGCATTTCATGTCATATCTCATGTTATCATCCACTTCATCACATCATCATCATATACATTGTATCTCATCAAAGCAGCAAGCATCATCACAAGGCAGCTAGGACATCATCACAAGCAAGCACATATGGCATCTATCATTCATATTCATCAACAAGGTCATCATGTTTATCATCAGAGAGATCAAACAAGTATGCATGTTCATGTTTTTTATGCATGATTTACCTCACTACATCTCAGCACCACAACACCAATGCATCATGTGCATGTTCATGTTCATGTTAAAATGCATGTTCATGTGCTCATACCAACATTTAGGCTCATATAAGCCCTATTCATTGATTTTGACTAAGAATGTAATAAAACATGTTATACTACTGCATACTGACCTACATAAACATAAACTAACCTAAACAGACCCTAATCATGCATTATAACTAAGCACAATAGAAAGAAAACAAGAGCAGACAATTCTGGGTTTTCTAAATTGAACATGTGTGCACATACCTAAGAATGCGTACACATGTTTGCGAAGATGTGTATGCATGTTTGTGCATGCGTACACATTCCTACCCACAAATACGCAATAGACAACACACAAAAACTACGTCTATTCTCCACTTAGCATGTACGTAATTAAAAAGTGATAAACCTAAGCTACACAGGAAATTATTAAAACAATAAAATAGATATAAAAACGAAGAAAATGAGAGAGCCAAGGTTGAACCCTTAAGTCAAACAAAAGAGCTTTTAAATCTTTGATTTTAACCACTCCCTTCAATCAATTTTTTGAATCATTTTTTTTTTTTGGAGTAGATTCAGTGTGTTTTGGGAAAAGGGTCATGGGGCCTTTTTATAATGTTCAGAGAGAAGGAGCAGGGATTTTCCTTAAGTGATATGGGATTAGCTCTGTCGTATGTTTTATCAAAATTTTCCTTACATGGCTTTTTGAAACAATAATGTGTATGCATGCTCGAGCATGCGTACGCATGACTTAAGTATGCATACACATGCTATGAACATGCGTACGTATGTTTAGGGTTCATGCAAGGTTTTCTCTTCCAAAACATCCTTCAAATTTAAAAGTTTATTTGGTTAGGCTCTAGACTAGTCTTAGACCTATCTACTGATATTGTCATCAGAGAATGGGGGCTTGAGTTATAAGGGGTACAAAATTAGGTTTTTATAGAGAAAACAATTTGTGTTATGGCAATGGAATTGACACAATACACATGTTTTTTTCTCTTTTCCCTCCTATATCGGCAATGGTATTGCCAAAATACAAATTTTTGTCTCCCTTTCGTGGAAATGGGCAAAAACAATTGTGGCAATGGTGTTGTCAAATTTGCTTTTCTCTTTCTTCCCCCTTTGGTCACATTATTCTCTCTCCTCTCTCCTTTTTTTCTCACATATTTGACAACACCATTGCCGAATTTCGCCTCTCTCCGTATTCAACTAGAACTATTTGAATGGTACATGTATCACAAATAAATTCATATTTAACCAATATTTAGCCAAAGTACTCGGTATTTTTGTTCATTTTGCATAAAAATGGGTTTTACTCATTCAAGCTTCGATAGATCATGGTGGTGTCGAGCTTCTACCACAACCATTTGTAGTTTATAATATAAAATCTAAAATTATAAGTTTTTAGTGACTCATCCTCAATGTCTATTTGTATACTAATGTTATATCAATTTTTTTTTATATATATATTAAGATGAAAAAATTAATGACATTACTTGTCAATTTGATATACAATTTTCAAATAAAAATGTTCTTAACATTAGATTTATTACTAATATTAAGTATTTTTTTATTACTTTATTATAGATTTTTTTTTTCATTTTTTTATAGATTTTATTTCTATTTATTTATTTATTTATCTTATCTAGTATGTTATATTCTATCCTCAAAGTTTATATATTTAGTTATTTTTATGAGAGATTTAATTTACATGTTTTTTACAAATAAAATGGTAGAATTTTATATATAACATGTGTACATGTTGCCCAAAAAAGACTAAAATTGTTGTTGTTTTCAACCCAGAAAAGACTAAGGTCATGTTTGGTGACAAATTTTGTTTTCTGTTTTTAAAAACTTGTTTTTGGGAATATGAAGAAAAAAAAATTTCTTGTATTTTAGAAATAAAAAACATGTTTGGTTAGCTGAAATTAAAAAGATAGTTTTTTAAAGAAAAAAAAAAAGAAAATATTAAAATATGTTGTTACTTGGATTTGAATTCTAATATTAACTCATTAATGAGACAAATTCATTAAATTAAATGCGTGTTTTAATTGACTTTTGAAAATTAGAAACTAAAAACAACCTTTTGCATGTTTTCAGTTTCCTTTATAAATTGAGTTTTGAAAACAGTTTTTGTTTTTTGTCCATTTTGGGTTGCCAAACAAGTTTTTTAGTCTCAAAAATAGAAAATTGTTTTTGGAAACAGAAAATAAGGGGAAAAAACAGTTACCAAACATACCCTAAATGTTTGGAAGAAACACAACAATTTTAGATGCCCCAATTTTAGACGTGTGCCTCATTGAGTCGTTGTTATATCTGTACTCGTTCAAACGGATTTGATTGCCAAAATGTAATCCTAATGCCATGTAGGTACACTTACAGGAAAAAGATGGAAACAAGATTTGCCTAAAGACAAAAAAGCTATCGTTATAAGCATCCCAATCGTTTGGTAATTAAGAAGTACAAAAAGGGATAAAAAAAATTGATTGACAAAAAAATAAAGAAAAAGGAGAATCTACAAGATACAATCTCTTTATTGAAAAAAAAAAAAAAAGTATTCATTCTTTTCATTTCAGTTTCAATTCATTTTTTAAAATACTTCAATTGGTACACGCAAGAAATAAGCCAATTCTTTTTTCTTTTTCTTTTTTTTCATTTTACTGTTTTATGATTTTATGATTTTTTCTTTTACTTTTTCCTATAGACATCGTAATCTTATTTTGTGTTTCATATATTTATTGATGGTTATGGTTTTTGTGCAATAGTTTGGATATTGAAATGGAATAATGTATATATATATATATATATATATATATATATTATCAGCCATATGAAAATTTTGTCGTTTTACAATCAGTGAGATCATGCATCTCTGGTTTTTTCAATTTTCACAGGTTATGTTCTTTGGTTTTCTAAACAACTTATCTCTCTATCTCTTTTTTTTTTTTTTTTGCCACCTCTTTGGCTTCTCAATTGCCAGTGAAGTCTTCAAAAAAATGTTTGAACTAAAAATGTTTTTGTCATTGTGCCGACCGATCTAGCTATAATTTTTGGCTTTAGGGAAAATGTTTCAAATAATAAAGTAGTGTTGAACTTAGAATTTGTTAGTTAGTAATTGAAGGGTTTTAGACAAAGCATATTCGGTACATGCTCTACTTATATTCCTTTTATATGTTAACATGTGCCTTTTTGTTTTTGGCTATGCAAATATTAGGAGTTTTGATTCATGTGGACTATGTTTGGATAGCTATATATAGATATACTCTAAAATGGTTTGAGTTTAAAAGCTTCTTTTTAGAATACAACATTTTTTTAAAGGGCTTTCATTTGTATATTTAGGACTTTTTATGTTTTATTTTCATAGAACAATTGACATTTTCTGCAAGGTTTGTGTGTGTAAATTTTGGGATATTTATGTTTTATTTTCATCTATGAGTAGAATGTGATGTTTATATGAATTATAGCAAAAGTGCATTAATTACCTGAACTATGCTAACTTTATTTAAATGATTAAAAATTAACTCTTTTTATTGAGATCACAGTCCTTGAGATGAAAGTCCAAGGTTAAGTTCTTTTGTTTTTGTACAGATAAAGTCCAAGTTTAAGTTCTTTTGTTTTTGTACAGATAAATCGCTGGTGGTGAAGCGTAATGCTCTAAAACATTGAAAGATAATCACAAGCAACATATGCAATTAGTGTATTTCTAAGTCCAACACATTTTTTCTTGTATTGATGATGTATTTAACTGATTAGCAAATGCAATTGGTATATTAAACAATTTTAATTAAAAATTTAACCGAATTTATTTTTCTGAATTGTGAAAAAGGTGTTCTTTATGTGTTACATACATTCTACATAACTTTCTCATGTAGTAGTTTACAATATTATCCGTGCATCGTGCGGGCCCTCTACTAGTGCATATAAAAGAAAAGAAAAATTATATTTCACAATACACACCGTCCATATGCCGTGTGTCAGTGCAGGTTTGGGGCCGACACTTTGGGCATTTGATGCCCACACTTTCCAAATATGTTTCCGTTTAGAATTAAAAAAGCAGAAAATCTTTTTTACTTGATGAAAAATATAAATAGAAAATCATTTTGGTATTGTAAACTCATACCAAGTCAAATTATACTTGAACTCGTCCGACCTAACGTGATTGCCAAAGCATACTCCTAAGTCCTAACACCATGTGGGTCTATTGACAGATTAAAGATGGAAAGAAGGTCGGCCTCAAGTGCAACTGTTAGTGAATTGTTTAACGGGGGCAATTATGTGGTTTGGAGTGTTCAAGTGAAAACCTATTTGATAGCTCAAGATCTATGGGGCATTGTTAGAGGAACCGATGTATGTCCTGAACAAGAAGATGAAGCTGCTTTTCAAGTTTGGACCAGGAGGGACGCCATGGCTTTACACGTGATCCAGACTTCATGCGAGCCACGCATATGTCTTTCAATTAGTCGGATTACTTCGGCCAAAGTTGCTTGGGATACTTTGGAAGCAATAAAAAACCTCCGTAAAGAATTCAGAGAATTCACAATGGAAGATCTTGGTATCTTTCTCTCTCTATATATGCTCAAACGTTTTATAGATAAAGTAGGTATGATAAAATTACAAAAAGAAATCTAAAATACGGAACAGTTTCTCTCAAGAAGACAATGATGAGCATACACGCATCACACTTCCAAAAACAAATAAAACACTCAAAAATCATTTTAGGTTTGATTGACAAGGAATTGAGCATACACACATCACATTTAAACACGTATAATTACATAAATAAAATAGATATTCATTAAACATTAGACTTGTGTGTTGTGTGTAAGTATCATATTTGAATTTGTCCATAGTTTAGCATGAAATTTCAATGATCAATTCAATTAAGTCATACACATATAACACGAAGTCAAGTGACTTATCTTACTTGTAGAAATGAATGTATATGACTTCTCACCAAAGTGTTTACATTGATTGAAAGTTCTTCATTGGACTTTCATTTCTCATAATTTTTGATCAATACAATTCAATTTTTGAGCATCAACGCCATGAAATTTTTTATATTTCTTTGAATAATTAACCTTTGGCTTTGGCATCATATAATTTGAGTACATTTTTACTCTACATTTTCCTAGTCTAACTAGTTTTCAAAGCAAGACTTTTTCAGTTCTTTCTCTTTTTAGAGAATGACATTTGAAGAGCTTTTTGATAAAAATTAAATGTGAGCAAATATATAAGAACAAGTCTATGTATGTATCAAGATTAATCAAGACTATTGGCTAGACATTCATAACAAGCTTAAATATTTATTTATAACAATATAATATAGATTTCTAGATTTCACTCACATTCAATATAAGTGCATACATAACAAGCTAAGCTCATAAATACACTACGTTATTAGTACGAAGGTACTAGTCCAAACTCACATGTAATATGACACAACACAAGCGATCAAACTTTTTGGATTTTTCACTTTTTATGTGATTTTGGATTTTTACTCACAAAACAAAAGTAATAAAATAAGATCAACAACAAAAACAATGCATATAAAAAGTTGCATGATGCACATATGCATGAGGATATAGCATCTAATGCATGAAAGTTCTACAAAGATCAAAAGAATTAGATTAATAACCAAAAGAGCAAAAACTCAATCATAGGATCCCTTCCTTACCCAAACGGAATAAGTGTTTGGAGTGTGTGTCTCATGAGAAGTGAGACGAGGTTTGAAAGAACGAGAATCGGAGATGCACATAGACAAGGAGATAAGAGCATTAATCATATGTTTCAACAACTTACCATTTTTATTCAATTCCAGTTTTTCTTTCTTAGCACAACTTTCAAGAAGTTCAAGTTTTTCTTTTCTTTTGATCATTTTAAGAGCTTGAAACTTAGAGCAATGAGGTCTTAGATGACCAAAAGCACCACAATGGTGACAAACAATTTGTTTAGGTTCGCTTGGCTTTTTAGGAAGGGATCTAACAACATGGTTTTGTTCTCACTTTAACATGGAATATTTAGGTATTATGTGACCGATTACACTACAATGGTGGCAAGTAGGAACAAACTTAGATCCATTCAAATCCCTAGGATGAGGCCTAAACAAAGGTTTTGGCTTAAAAGTATTTCTCTCCACTTTTTGATTTCTTTTGCGTGGAGGTTTGTACACTGATTTGTCTTTAGAAGTAGAACTCACAATAGGCACAAAATCGGGTTTCACAACATGATTACAACAAATAACTTCTTCATTTTTAACAATTGGTTTAGCAATCAAACACTTGGCATGTATCTTAAGAGACTCATTTTCACATTTAAAATCATCAACAAATTTGTTAGACAAAACAAGTTTAGTATCCAAGTTCACATTCAAACATTCAAACTCCTTTAATTTTTCAAGAGAAAGTTTAGCAAGTTTCTTATACTTCTAAACCAATTTGTTGGATTCATTGAGTTTAACAATCAAATCATCATTTTCACAAATAAACTTGCTCAAATTCTCATGAAACTTTCTAGACTTTTTCTTCAAGAGTTTGACATTTGGAATTTTAACTACACTCAAAGAGTCACGTAATATGTCATCACAAGCATGAGGATAAACACTCATAGAGGCATTTTCACAAACACATGGCATGTTACAATCAACAACATCCAAAACATACAAAGAAGCACACAAAGCGCTATCCATGGTAATAAACTGAGAGGGTGAAGGATCACACTTAGGTATTTAAACCAAAACAAGTGTACTCACTTTGATATCAATTGAAAGCTCAAATAGTGTAAAAACACTATTGCTTGTTTAGACTCCTAATTCTTAATTACAGCTTGATTAATTGTAATCTAAACATAGTTGATGCAGAATATACGTGATTAGCAAATTAATTAATCGAAGCACTCAACAATTGCATGGATAAACAAATAAGTGCAATGCTAAAATGGAAAAGGCAGTGGGTAAAAGAATAGTAAACCCAAGATAACACAACGATGTGTTATTGAAGAAAAAATCAAATAACGCGGTGAAAAATCTCTCCACGACCCTCTAAGTCCAAATGATCCACTAGTGAATAAGTTGGAGTACAAGGATACCAAAAAGACCCTTCAAGCCTAATCTACCTAACGTATTTGAGCCCTCTAAGCTCCAGCTATCAATGAACTTCTTGGAGTCTTGTCTTCACTAGCTTCCCGAATTCTGTAATACAGCCTGATTGCATTTGCCAAGCCTCACCGGCTTATTTTGGCAAATACTCAATACTTTTCCAAGCTCCAAAACACTCTCTACACTCTGAATAGGTGTGGGATGTGTTTGGGTATAAATATCCTTTTAAGGTATAACTATAGGAGAGGGGAGGAGAAGAGACTACAAGGATTTCTCTCTTTGAGGATGAGTAGCTCTCTCTAACAAGGTGGGTGTGTTGTAGAAACTTTTCTAGGGTTTTCTTATGAATAGATTCTATACACTTTTGTAGGTAATAATGGTATATATAGTATGGGTGAAGGGTATAAGAGTCACACTTAAAATCATTCAGGCAGAGAGTTTCGCAGGTCACTCACGGGTTAGCCAAGTCGCAAAGTGACTCGCGAAATACAGCTTGACACTTGACTCTTCAGCTTCCAGCACGTGCTTGTCATGTGACCTTTTACGGGTTGTCCACTCGTGAGTTAGTCGTGAGCAAGTTGCGAAGTTTACTGTCTTGAGCAATCTTCACCAACTTAATACTAAACTTATTACAATTAAATCCCACAAAATACAAGGAAATAAATTAATACAATTATAACACTTTTTGTCATGGAATAAAGCCAAAACAAATGTTATGTGAAAAATTATAATTTAACAGTTGTCATCTCTCCTACTATTTAATTTTTAATCAATTTCTAAATTATTCTTATATCCTCTCTCCAAATGCCAAACACCCCCATCTATCCAACTTCATTTCGATCTCCCATAGCTTCTCTCAATTATAATTTTATTTTTTTGATGGCCAGTCTATAATCTGTTGGTTATATTTTTGTTTGGGTGGCTAACTGTGAGCTTCCTTTCTAACTATTTTCAGTTAGTTCTTCATTGATCTTCCAAATTATTGGTTAATTTAATTAGGTGTAGAACATTCCAGATCAGGTAAAAACGTAAAGCAAGAATGGTTGAAATGTAAGGGACTGTTTCATAAGAGAATTTAAGTACAATATTTTGTTTTGAAAACCATAAAATAGTGGGTACCACATTTGAATATATTGTTTAGCTAATGTTTTCTAAATACAATATTCATAAAATTTCCTAATTTCTCTGTTCAAGACACGATTGTTAAAAGAATGTTTTCAAGATACAAAAAATGTTTTTAATGGCATAATTGTAAATAAATTGAAAATAATGAACTCCACAGATTTTCCCAAATTCTTTTCCAAATTCTTTTATCTCTTAAACTAAGAAACTTATTTTCAAATTTGAAGTTTATCATTAGCCAAAAATAAAAAGTAAAAAGAAAGAAGGAATGGTACATTAGTTCTATACTTCTATTCCCACACTTTAATTTTAAAAGCTTATCATTATCCAAAAAAAGAAAGTAAATAATAATCTATAAGTTACTTCCTTTAAAATAACTTTTTTTTTTCCTAAAAAAAAAACCTCAAAGTTGAAATGGTATCCCAAACATCATTTTTTTTTTTTTTTAAATATTTCGGAAATTGTTCTTACAAGTAGGAACCAAACACATATAATATAAAAATTATTATCTGAAAATTAGTTTCATATTCAACTTTTTGAAAACTATTTTCTTACTGTGTTGAAAACATAAACAAAATTTCTTTTACCGAATAGGCCCTAAAATAGCCTATATCATTAGGGTATTTTATGTATAGTAAAAAGTTTGATAGAATCTTCAGAGAGTCAAAATTTAGTATGTGAGAATGATATATTAATTGTTGATGTTCTTTCAGACCGGGAGGATCTCACTTATGTCGATTGGAGCGGTGCCATTCGAGAGTTTTTAGATCATAAGAGTCTTTGGGACATTGTTGAAGATGCCAGCGCTGAAAATAGTGAAGTTGCCAGCGCTGAAAATAGTGAAGTTGCCGGAGCTGATGATAATGAAGTTGCTGGAGCTGATGACAATGAAGTTGCCAGAGCTGGAAATAATGAAGTTGCCGGAGCTGATGATAATGAAGTTGCAGGAGCTGATGATAATGAAGTTGCCGGAGCTGGAAATAATGAAGTTGTTGGAGCTGATGATAATGAAGTTGCCGGAGCTGATGATAATGAAGTTGCGGGAGCTGGAAATAATGAAGTGGATTGGACCGAGAAGAATGCTAAGGCTTTATATTTGATCATGGACTCATGCGGGTCGAAAAGATTTTCTTTGATATCGAACATTGATAGTGCTAAAGAAGCTTGGTGTGCTTTGAAACATGCGCACGACACGGAGATGTTCGTGGAGAACTTTGATTCTCATTATGACCCAGGTAGATATTCCTCTCCTCTCTCTAGAAAATACACATGCTCAATCATTCTAAAATAAGTTCAATAGTCTGCAAGTCAACCGAACCACTTGAGCTGGCTTACGGCACTAGCCTGAGATGTTTTAGTTATGATCAGCATGAGCTAAAGTTTCGGAACTAGAAGGATGATGATAAACTTATTTAAGATAAATTTAAAAAAATTAAATACCTAAAAGCCTTTAAAATTTTGAATGCATTAGCTCTCAATTTTCGATATAAAGACGAAATGTGGGATCGTCGTGTTCTAGTTTCTCCTTCAATTCCCACAATGCACATATTTTATATCTATGTTTTGGCTATATTTTCAATTTAATCACTAAGCTTTCAAAACTTTCATTTTGATCATTATATTTTCCAAATTTGCTATCTTTTTGGTTCGTATTGTTATATCACTTACAAAAAACAATATTCTCAAATTAGCGTATTGTAGTCCATATATATTTGGAGTACACTTTACATATAGATTCATCTAGGCAAAGATGCAAATGATGTACTTGAGCCCTCCAAGGTCTTGCTCGTAATTAACTCTGTTAATCATTTCTCCACTCTAGCTCTAGATTCGCAATTGAGCGTCCAAATGCAAACTCCAAGTCAAAAAATGTAGAAAATAAGCTTCTTTCAAAACTTGAACTTGCTCCCTATAGGTGAATAAGCATGTCCAAAGCCCAAACCATTGGGTCACATGAATGGGAAATTAACATATATAAATACAATTTAAGTATCAAATCCATTAAAAAAAAAATTAAATGACACGTCATAGTTTAACTTCGATTTAACCTCAAAAACCTTAAATCTCTCCCCTTTTCAATTTTTTGAAAGGTCCTGGTTTCAAAACTATCGAATTATCTCAAGTTTAGTGAAGTTAGTACCTATAAGCTTTGTACAAAGAAGAGGCAAACCACTATTCAACTGATTTTCAAACTTTTGTATCTTGTTTCCCCTCTCGCCTTCGTGGTTTGTAGGGACAAAATATTCTTTAGTTGTCTTCCAATTTTGCACTTTAACCACTTTAATCCACAAGCCCAATACAAGTAAAATCCCTCAAAATTACATGATAACATTGAAAGTTTCCAACCCAAAATACTATCAATTTTTTTATGGAATTAGCCAACACTACAAGACTCAACATTTTCTCCCTTTGGCAATTCACTCACACCTAATCTAAAACTGTTGTAACTTCTTGAATCTTCAACCTGTCATACCAGAAACACTTGCACAAGACTTATTAGACCTTACATTTGAATACTTATATAAAGAAAACAAGAATAGTGTGATCAAGTAAATGATGACATAATCAATATGAGTGCAACTTGATCAAACCTCCAACAATCATATAAAATGACTACAATGATCAATCAACGAGAGATTAATCATCCGAACTTGCGAACCAATGAAAACAAGCATAATAAACACGTAGATTGCATAATATGTCCAACATGAGAATTTTGGCTGCATAGACTCTAGATAGTCAAAACCAAACACAAAACATTGGATAAAACCATATAAACATAAATCATGATCAATAATATGAGCACATAGCATAAAAGACATGATCTATGAGAATATAAGGCACATAAGCACAAAATCATAAACAACTGTATAAATGGAATATGCAATAAACCAATGTATCAAAAATAATGTATCATTTTTACCAAAAAATAATAATAATTGATGATGCCATAAAAATCACTAGTGAGCCACACAGTCCTCGCACACTCAAATCAAGACTTGCACAATTAAGAAGGGAAGACCTAACAGAGAACACCGGTGTGGTGCCGACCGATTACCCTCTGAAGGTTGAGTTAGAACTATTCTCACAACTCTAGAGTGCTAAAGAAGGGTAAATTATGCGTACCTTGATTTGTGAGGGTATTAGGGTTTTTATAGTAGTAGAAAGGTTGACATCTCTTCCTTGCTGTAGAAGTCTTTTCCTTATAGGAATCCTCTTGAATAGTTCCAAACATGATGGACAAGACATTTTCTTATAGAGAAGATCTTCATTAATGCACGTATCTTCCGGAATCCCCTTTGCACTAGGATTCCATTTACCTTGGGATTCTATGGTGGTCAAGTGTATGTTGCAAGTATTTCCCATCTAGGGTTTCTGGCTGCCACATGAGTGCTCAATCCATCCCTGTTGCATCCGTTCATGCAGGATCCGTCCATAATAGTCTTGCACAGGTTGGGTCCATCCTCTATCAGCCCACGTATGCGGAACTGTTAGGCCAATTTCATGGAGATCCGTCAACCTAGATTTTTATCCTCTTCAATAATAATAATAATAATAATGTGTCCAAACACCAAAAGAAAAGCTGTAAAATGAACACAAGCCGAAAATAAAATGTGTCTCCTTCTAAAGATATGCACATTCCTTTCAATCTATATAATTTCCTCTCGTTTAAAGATGGCCTAAATCTATCTCAAAATCATCAACCCCCTTTTTTTGTTTCGAAATGACAAAGGGCTCAGGCCGAAGAAGGGGATCATCATCATCTGATGCATCAATGTTATCCTTCTCAAATCCTATATCCTGATCTAGAAAATGCTCAATTGCATCAACCCTTGACTCAATCAAGTCAATCTTCTTATCCATACTCTGAAGCATGTCCAAGATGAGATCTAGACAGTCTTCTGAGGAGCAGAATCAGCTAGAGAAGCAAGGGCATTAGGGATAACCTCATAGCCATCAATCTCATCCTTTGTATCACCGTGAGCCTTGGTAGGAGCAGCAGCAGGTACTTGAACTAGTGGTGTTGGAAGGAATCGATGTAAATGGGCTTGTCTCTTAATGAGAGAACGAAGATCAATTAGCGCCTGATGATGGACAACAACAAAACCCCTAGGACGACAGATACACATGGTTAAAAGTAGCTTGGTGACAAGACTGGAATAGGGAAGACCATTATGTGCTCTCTTATGCCACGAGGACATACACATGGCATGGAACATATGATGACACAAATCAATGGGCTCCTTATGGTGGGCTCCTTATGGAACAAGTCGTACATAAACCTCAACCTAAATGCAGGTAGGGTGGATCAGTGTTTGATGGGATACAAATTGTGCAAAACAATGAGAAAGATTTTTTTCTCAACATAGAAACAACTAGAAGAGCAAGACCTCTAAGACCCCAAGATGATAGACGACCATTCACATAGGTCAACAAAATCATCCTTAGAAAGTGAATGTCTTTCTTTATGAGGTTTGGGATTGGCACACTCACATCTAGGAATATGAAGAATTTCATGGATAAGCTCAGGGGTAAGAGTAAACTTGACTCTAACTAGTATCCTAACAGAATCACCCTCATGCCCATGAAATTTGGCATAAAATTATTTAACTAACGGGATAGAACTGTCAATGAACTCACCTAGGGTAGCATCCGAAGCATGATTTACAAAAAGACTAGGGATAGGAGTATCCACAAGACTGCTAGAGAGGTCAACAATCCATTCCAACACTACGAGTGCGTCCTTGAAGATCTCATCAAAAGCTTTGGTGGTTTTAGCATTGACAAACATTGGGATCGAATTTGTCCCAAGCTTGAGAGGATGGTGGCCTTTCAGAGCTCTCAAGAGTTCTGCTTTTTCCCTTGGCCCTTGCACTAGCGAAAATGCTCTTTCTTTAGGGTGCCATATATAATGAAGTGTATGAGAATGAGTATTCAAATGCTAATGGTAGCATTCATGTGAAATATCAATGATAAGAACATGAACACATGAACTAATTTCACAACAACATATACAATTTAAACACGTGCTCACAAAGCAAGCAATAAGATGGGCTAAAATGGCTTCAATTGAAAATTTAGGCAAATTGAGTGACAAGGAGCATGACCATTTTCGTCTACCTATAAAATACCCTCACACAAATTTTGACGCTCATCAAAGGTCAAATGGCAATGCAAATGTCATTAAGACATTTCATCAAACACTTGGTGTGCACCCTATTTCCAACACTCAAAAACTGTGGAATCACCTTAAAACAAGCCTAAATACAACTTATTATGCCACAATGGGCCAACAACAACCACACAATATCAAATCTAACACAATTCAATCAAGAAATTTGAATAATATTCAAAAACCCTAACCCTGTGAACAAAAACCCAAAAATTTAAAAACTAGACTCCTAAATGATGTTGAAGAAGAAAAACAAGTTAAAAGGATTAGGAATTAGGAGTTTGGTTTGATGTGATTTTATTCAAGAAATTTGAGTTTCAAAATTTGGGGTTTGGGGGGGGGGGGGGGGGGGAGGGGGGAGATTGAGAGAGACAAACTTAAGGGTCCGTTTGTTTGGAGGGATAAAAAAGTGAAAAGATAGAAAATAGTCGGAGGATGGAAAAGAGGGAGGATAGAAAATATTTTAATTTCCTTCTTTTTGTTTGGTTGGGAGTAGAAAAGTGAATGGATGGTAAAAGTGAGTTTGTATAAATTTACTCATATATCTTTGTTAAAAAATGATGGTAAATTAAAACAAAAAAGTGACAAACAACTAAAAAAAAAAAAAAAAGAAGGTAACCACCCAAATGTATTAAAAATAAAAATCATGTATAGAAAAAAAATCACTGTCTTTAAAAAAAAGAAAAGAAGAATAAAAACAAAACAAAATGACGCCCGTGTCCCTAAAAAAAAAAAAAAAAAAAAAAAGGCAATGTCCCAAAACTAAGATAAGAAGAAATTGGTGAGCACAAAATAAAAAATAATGGCAGTAATAAAAAGGAAAGAAGGCATAACGTTGAGCGTTGGTGTTGGCTAGGGGCAATTTTGTTTGAAATTGAGTGACATGTTTTTCCTGGTTTTTTCTCTCCAATTTGGGGTGATAGAGTTTTGGTGGTCCTAGAGGGAAAAATAGCAGGGCCCCACCAATTTTCTCTCCTTCCCCCTCCCAACCAAACACCACTCTCATCCATTTTCTCTCTTATTTTCCACTTTTTTTTTATCCTCTCAAAAATCGTTCCAAACAAACACACCCTAAGAGAAAGAGGAAGACTATCATGTAAAAACCCCCTTTAAAATAGGTCTAGAGAGTTCGTACCTACGAAGTTTGTATGAGAAGCAAACTCTCTAACCAAATTTTTTTCAAAGAGATGTGATTTTCATACAATACGGCAAAAGGCGAGCAAGAAATTATGCAACCCTTTTATAAAAATCTCAAAGCATGAAATTCAAACCTCACCCAATTAGTCATCCAAAATCACAAAGAAAGCACTCTCACTTCTCATAAGACATAAATCTTAATCTACAAAAGAAAGTTAAAAATCATTTTGGTTCATCCAAAAGTTGAAAGGCGAAAATTGTAACACAATCAAGTATAATCATGCAAATTAACTAATGAAATTCAAGTACAATTGTGTGACGTGTGTAAATGCAAATTGGGAGGAAAATCAAGAATGGTGTTCAAGCACTCAATCACTAGATCCATATGATTAGGTGTGTGTGCGGGTCGGATTGGGCGGGTAAAGGCCAATATTAAGATCTCAAAAACACGTTTGTATGCATTGGAAGAACCACCCATTAAAACAAACACTTCTGTAATGTCTTACGTAATTTGATTAGTGTTGGATGGTGACGTTAGAAATTAGTTTTGTTGATTCAAATAAGAAAGCTTGAATCAGTATCCTCTATGATTTGTTTTAAATTTTTAATTATAAGTTTTAGAAGATAGAGTTTATCTTTATTTCGTTAGAGGTTAATGTATAAATTCATGCACGACTTACAACTATTCTCTTCACCTAGTTTGGCTCTGATTGAGTGATTGTTGTCCAGACTGCACTTATATTGTCTTACTTTTAACACCCAAAATCCAAGCATAAGGTGTGCATGAGAGAGAGAGAGAGAGAGGGAGTTTATTAATGACATTGCCGAACTTTGTACAAAATAACCTTTTTGGTTTGTGGAGAACATCTTTCTGTTATAAGTTTTGCCTTAATTTTTTAAGGATTATTCATGCCAATGGATCACTTCTTCTTCTAGTTGTTATTAGGTCTTCTCTGATTGAACATATGTATTCCGGTTGAGCTTGGGGGAAAACTCCTGTGCATATAATATTAGTCGTTTAGTCAATGCTGAAATTTAAATGAATAATCATCCTGTAATTGCTATCAGATACTCCAAATCTTTTGATTTCTATAGTAAATTAAAGTACGAAAAACTTGGCAGATTATCATCGCATTTTGGACATACAACGCTTTGAATATGATAAATTAGAAAAATATATCCGCGAAGACAACTTGGTAGATGTTGTTCGGTTCATTACGTCCAATCCGCCCGCACTGCGTGCAAAAATTACAAATATGGGAAGAACGGCTCTGCACGTTGCTATCGTTGCTGGACGTGATACTATTTTGGAGGAGTTGTTGGACAGAACGACCGAAGAAAACTTAAAAATAACAGATAACGCTGGGTTAGCGGTTCTAGATTGTTGTGCTGTTTTTGGCAACAGACAGATGGCAGGATTTATAGTTTCAAGGTTTCCGGCCTTACCGAGAATTAGAAATGAAGCTTACCGAATGCTTCCCGTGGTGTTGGCTATTCGGCGTATCTCCAGTGAAAAAGCTATGGTTAGCTATCTCTATGACAATACTCCTAGGGAGGATCTAAAGTCAGATAATGGCGTCAATGGTGCGACTTTTATTAACAAGTGCCTTTATGCCAAAGCCTTCGGTGAGAACTTAAGAATTGAGCATACATTCGTTTGCTATTTCTATGTCCGAAATCTTGACAATAATTCCATTTCAGTTAATTACTTCTGTTTGCCACTCAATAGATCTGGCTTTGAGGTTGCTCATGGATGCACCAGAACTTATTACGTGTCTGGATTTGGACGGGGTATCCCCTCCGGTGGTATTAGCTACCATGACTTACGCATTTCCGAGTGGAAATCAGCTCGTATTTTGGAAACGATGGATCTACAACGGTGGTAATTATGTCTTATCGTACTAATTTGGGTACAAACTTGGTTGTAGCCTAAGGTTTCGATTTTCATTAAAAAAAATTAGCATAGGTACATATTTTGAAAATCTAACCATTAGATTGCATGTTATTTATGCTCTTAATATACATATCAAATTTTGTATCACTTGGATATTATTTACTGTATGATTTACAAATTTTTCATGCATAATTTTATACTACAAAAATTTGTTACTTAAATAATTGATTGATGATATAGTTATTAATCTTTAATTTTTTGAAAATTTTATAAGTATGGAGAATATAAGAAAAAAATGTAACCTAATGATGGATTTGTTAAAATTCACATCTAATAAAAAGATATTGAGTGAAGTTGTAGTTTTAAGCTAAAATCAAATTTGTAGCCAAACTTTGTCGTTTTTTTTTTTTTTTTTTTTTTTTTTTTTTTTTTTTATATATAAAAAAGCATATGTTTATATATATATATATATATATATATATATATATAAAACTATGAGAATGTGCATGGATTAATTTCAAATTTGCGGAACAAGCAAAATCTCCATATTTTAATAAAGAATGGCGATAATTAAATTAAAATATTTTAATAATTTTTTTTACCGAAACTTATTTTTAAGCTAGTGATAAGTACTGGTCAAAAAAAAAAATTATATATTCTTATTAAAAGAGTCGGAAGTTGTACTAAATAGGTTTGAAGTATCTTCTCCAAAAAAAAAAAAAAGGGTTTGAAGTAATTGTGAGTGGGATTGAAGTAGTTCTAAATGGACTTGAAGTAGGACTAAATTGGAGGTACACTTGATACGAAATTATAATGAATTTGAAATCGAAATTAGGATACTTGGCACTTGTAGTGGATTGGCTAATTTTTTTAATAATTACAATGGATTAGCTCAAACGAATTTTTATTTATGAATTCTTAGAGTGAATTAGCTTAATTGAATTTTGATTTAAAACTTAATTAAAAGAAATATTATAACTTTGACATACCAGAATGTGAGCCCTTAAAAACTTATTTGACAATATTAGAAAAAAATAGTCTTTCAATAATAATATTATTATTGTTATTATTATAAATGCCCAACTTATCTTACTTGAGATTCAAGGACCAAATCTGCTGCGATGTATATGCAATCGTGCAACCGACGAACTTCCTGTAATAAATGCCCATCAACAAGGGGGAAGGGGAGAAAGCGGTAAGTAAGAAATTATCGGATCACGTACATTGTTGTTAAAAGTTAAAACTCTTTTTTTTTTTGGTTAGGATTTTTATCTTTTAGTCAATCACAATGAAAATAATATATTGGGAAACTTTATTTTATTTTATTTTGCTCTTAGATAGAATTTTACTCTAATTTAATCTAAGTGCATATATATGTATAGCTCTTTTCTAGAGACTTGAATCTCGACTCTTATCTCCCAGAACCCACAAATATTTATACTTGTGGAGTAACTAACATACCAAGAGTGTGTGGCAGTACTTTATTTTTAATCACATAATGAACAATAATAGCATGATTTTCTTTTCAATATAGTCGATAGTCATAAAATAATAACTCTACTTAGCTATTCAAGAGGAGTGCCCCTCTCTTTTAATCCTTTTACTAATATTATTTCCGTGCGATGCATGGCTTGATAAAGATTCATATGTAAGCTAAAAAATTTTAAAATAATTAAATCTAAATTATTAAATAGTAATGATAAATTATCAAACAAGTAAATAATTTTTTAAAAAAATTACTTTAAGTTCTGATTGTTTAGAGTTTAGACTTTATCAGTGTTTATCTATTTTTATATTTTAAATTCTCTTTGTGTTTTGTGTTAATTTCTTAATATGAGATATGGAATGAGTTTGATCATTCCTATTTAGGTTATGTTTAATCTATTCCCTAACCAACACAAACAATAATAAATAAAATAGTTCCTCAATGCTAATTTTTTCCTAGTGATAGTCTAATTGAAAAAATCAACACACTCACAAATTAAATACAATAACCAAAACTGAAAATCAAAACATACACAAAAAGTTCCAAAATAAAGAATATAAAAAATTAAATAAAAACTTACATAAGAGAACCAAGAACTTAAATGGGTGTCCATTTTTTTGCTTCGTTAAAGTAAACTTCTTTTGGCATAATATCCTGCACACATTTTTCAAAAGTAAAAAACAATAAGTAATATCAATTTACTAGATTAAAACATAAGCATAAGTTGCATTTTGAAAAGAAAAAAAAATACAATTATGTTGGGTGCATTATGTGGGATTTAATTATAGGGATGACTTATTGGTTAAGAGGGATTGTTTCGAAAAATCATGGCTGAATATATATAAGTTCTAAAATTTTTGATAATAGACTTTTAGTTAGAGTAAAATTTCAATTTTTAAAACTTAGACGATAAAGCTTTATTTAAATTAAATTATTGTTAAATCTTATCCCTTAATTAAGAGCTTTATAGCTTAATATCCTAATAAAATATTAGTTTAATAAAATGCAACTTCAGGAGAAAACAAAAGTGTCGGTTGTGTGGGATTTAAGTTTAGAAATTTTTTATAATAGACTTTTAGTTTGAATATAATTTAAATTTGTTTTAAATTATTGTTGAAGCATACAACTTGAGGGAAAAAAAGAAAAAAGAAAAACGTGGGTTGTGTGGGATTTAAGTTTAAAATTTTTTTTATAACAAACTTTTATTTTGAATAGAATTTAATTTTTTAAAATTATTTATTAAATATTATCACTTAGTTGAAACATAAGTTGTTTTTTAAGAAAAAAAAAAAAAAAACATGAGTTATTGTCTGAGATTTAAATTTAGAAATTTTTTTTTATAATAAAATTTTAATTGGAATAGAATTTAAAGTCATATTAAATTATTGTTAAATCAAGCAACTTGAGGGGGAAAAAAAAAGTGGGTTGTTTGGGATTTAAGTTTAGAAATTTTTTGTAATAAATTTTTAATTGTTAAATATTATTTCTTAGTCAAAACATAGGTTGCTTTTTCTTTTTCTTTTTTCTTTTTTTAAGAAAGAAAATGTGGGTTTTGTGTGGGATTTAAGTTTACAAATTTTTTATAATAGACTTTGAGTTTGAATAGAATTTAAATTTGTTGAAACTTAAATGATAAAGTTCTATCTAAATTAAATAGTTATTAAATATTATCCCTTAATTGAGAAAATATATCTTACCAAAAAAATATATAATTCACTTACTAATTAGTGAGAGTAATCACTTAGCGCAACCACAGCTTCTAAACCTAACTTTAATAATATAGTATATATTTCCCCTAGTATTAACGCTTAGCCCATTATGTTGCTTCCATATTACTCTTAACCTTACCAAAATTACTAAAATGCCATTATGTGTTTGAAAAATTAAAAAATACCCTAAAAAAATATCTAATTTGCACCTAATCTATAATTTTAAAAAGACGTCCTACAGTCACTCTTAATTACTAATAATTTATTCCAAAGATTTTATCACAATTAAAAAAATACTCATTATTTTCTCAAAAGAAAAATAGTCATTAATATCACATATGATGATGGTGCACAAAAATCGTCAGTGAGCTGAGTGTCCTCAAACGCTTTAATGGATACTTGAAGAACAAGAAACCAAGAACCAACAAAGAGCACTGGTAGGGAGTCGAGCAAAGACCTTTTAATGGTTAAGTTAGTGAATGAAAGATCTCCAAGAACTTTGTAGTGAAAGAGTTAGAGATTTTTTTGCATATCTTAAAGAAGGGGAGGTTTGGTGTTTATATAGTGGCGTATGGCTTGACAAAGATCCCATGAATGTAGGAGCTTTCCTTGTAGAGAAGATCTTGGATTTAAGGTCCCAATACCTTAGGGTTTATCTTCCTATATAGGGAAGATATGAACACATAGTTGGGTCCTTGGACGTGGCGTGCAAGTTATTTCCATGTAGAGGCTCATGAGTGAGGGACAAGTAAAAACTGGTGGGTCCTACCATGCTCATCCGTCGACATGGTCATCCATCTGTCACCATGGATATTCTGTCTATTGGTATATGATGCAAGGGCCTCGTAGGGTCCGTCATTTCTTTGTCGACTTACTCAGTCCTCTGTTGGATTAGTGTCACGTAAGGGCCAACCATCACTTTAACTAGATGACACCTGATGGACAACCTTGGAGGTAGACGGCTGCTAGCTGAAGAGCCGTGGGCGAAGTTTCTTTTGTCTCGACGGATGAGGGAGCTCTGTTCTCTGTTAGGATTGCATTGGTGGATTTATGTGTAGCTGGATTCGAGGTCAGCTAGGCCTCCAAGATAGAGAGAGAAGATAACAGAAAAGAAAAGGAAAGTTTCATTGAAGAATACAATTTGCTTAGTTGTCCAATATACAACTCACTAGTCTCTTATACAACACTAAGACAACTGTCAAGACCCATCAGTCCCTAACTAACTTCTAACTGATTTGCACAGTTAATAACCAACTCTAATGTATCTCACATGTGAACCTTAGGCACGTATACTCCTGCTGCATCACTGCTCACTGCTGCTGCATCACTGCTGCATTACATCCTGCATCACTGCTGCATCCCAACCTACACAGCCTTGCGTCACAGCCTGCTCTGCACCCCAACACCAACACCCTCTTATTGTACACATACAACCCTTATTACACATCTTATTTATTACACCTCATTCCAACTACACTTAACAATACACCCCCCATTAAAACACCTTGCCCACAAGGTGAGGATATTGTTGCTGCAACTGGTATAAATTCTCCCAAGTAGCATTTTCCACACCTTCCCCTTGCCACTGAATTAAGACATGAGTCACAGTCCTATTCCCCAACTGATGGGACCTCTCCTGCAACACAGTAATGGGTTCAGGATTCAAGATGCCCTCTGCATCTACAGCTGGAAGAGTAGGAATGGCTGCCACATGCTGACCCAATTTTGCTTTTAGACATGAAACATGAAACGTGGAATGCAACTTGGAATCTGATGGTAAGTCTAACTTGTAAAACACCTGACCAATTTTTTTTAAGATTTGGAAGGGTTCATAATACCTAGGAGACAATTTCCCCATCTTGCTCTGCCTCAATGACCTTTGCTTGTAAGGTTGTAGCCGTAAATACACCCAATCACCCTCAGCAAAGTTTCTTTCAGTCCTATGCCTGTCAGCACTGACCTTCATTCTTTCCTGAGCTGCCCTTAAGTTCTGCTTCAGTAATGTTAGTAGCTGCTGTCTGGTCTTCAAATGCACCTCCACACTTTCAACCTTAGTAGTGCCTGGTATATAGTCCAATAACCTTGGAGGAGGATAACCAAATAAGGCTTCAAAAGGGGTTAATTTGGTAGATGTATGGAAATTGGTATTGAACCAAAATTCTGCCAAGGGAAGCCAGTCAACCCAAGAGTGGGGTTTGTCAGCTGCAAATGCTCTCAAATAGTGCTCCAAGCTCTTATTAACCACTTCAGTCTGCCCATCTGATTGAGGGTGGTAAGCCGTGGACATGGCTAGCTGCACCCCCTGCAATCTCATCAATTCCTGCCAAAAGTGTGAGGTAAACACCGGGTCCCTGTCACTCACAATTAAGGCTGGCATTCCATGTAACTTGAATATATAATGCAGGTATAGGGTAGCTACTTTAGTAGCAATATAAGGGTGTGACAATGGAACAAAATGAACAAATTTAGTCAGCCTATCCACTACAACCAAAACCACATCCTTAGACTGAGACTTTGGAAGACCCTCAACAAAATCCATGCTCACATCCAACCAAGGCTTCTCAGGTACAGGTAGGGGCTGCAACAAACCAGCTATATTACAAGTCTCAGCCTTTAGTCTTTGGCAAGCATCACATTCCCTCACATGCTTCCTTACATCTTCCCTCAAACCAGGCCAAGAGAAATCCCTCTTCACTCTATGCAAGGTCTTAAGGAATCCGGAATGCCCCCCCAAGGGACTATTATGGACTTGTTGCAGAACAGTATCTTTTAAGGCATCACAGGACCCCAAATAAATTCTCCCTTTATGCAATAGAAGTCCATTTTGTATTGAAAACCCCTTAGGAACTTCCTTCCCCAATTGAGAAGCTTGAAAAATACTTTGAACTAGCTGGTTAGTGGCATAGCTAGCCACTAATTGAACCAACTGACAGAAGCTCCTTCACAATTTTTTCTATTTCATTTTTTTGATAAAATGGGTATCTATAGGGCCTTTGGCATACCGGCTGGGCACCTTCCTTAAGGGTAATAGAATGATCATGACCCTTCAGTGGAGGTAATTCAGTAGGAGTCTCAAAGACTTGGCTAAACTCTTGCAATAGTGTTTCCACCTCAGCAGGAAGTTTACTTACTACATCAGTTGAGTCTACCCCATCAATCTTTAACAATAACCCTCTCTTCACTGAAGCATTGAAGAATTTCTTGCCATCCACAAAAGAAGAATCTGAATTGGAGTTTAGACCTTGCAACAAAACCTGCTGATTCCTATACCAAAAACTCATAGTCAACAACTTAAAATTCCATTGGATTTCACCTAAGGTACTTAACCACTGAGTACCTAAAACTGCATCACAGCCACCTAATGCCAAAACATGAAAGTTGATACAGAATTTCACTCCTTGGACTATCACAGGTACCTCACTACAAAGTCCTTGAGTTTTAACAATTTCACCATTAGCTACTTTGACCTCCAACACCTTTGTAACATCTACCCTTAGTTGTAAGCTACTGATCCAGGATGCATCCACAAAATTGTGAGTGCTACCCGTGTCTATCAAAATCACTAACCTATCTCCATTTACTCTTCCCTTCACCCTCATTGTGCCAGGTGTAGGTGTTCCTGTAATAGCATACAAAGTAATCTCTACCTCCTAATCCTGATTAGATTGAACACCCTTATCCATTTTATGAACCACCCCACCATTCACATCCTCATCCAATTCTGATATCCTCACACCAGAATTATCACCATTAGGAACCCATTCAATTCCTTCCAAAATAAAGAGTCTAGCATTCCTACATTTATGTCCAGGCCCCCATTTCTCATCACAATTGTAACAAAGTCCTTTTTTCCTCCTTTCATCCATCTGTGCAGGAGTTATTCTCTTAATGGGTATACTAGACTTAGTTTCTACCACACCATTACTTTTAGGCAAACCCAAGATAGAGTTCTTACCTGAATCTTGTTGATTCTTCATATTCCTTCTGCAACTCATCACATATTCTTCTTGTATTTTAGCCAATCCAAATGCTGCATTCAAGGATTGAGGACTAAGCATTCTTACTGGCAAACATATCTCATCTTTCAACCCACTCAAGAAGCAGCTCAGCTTGTGCATTGGAGAAAGCCCTTTGATCCTGTTTGATATTGCTTCAAACTCTGCTTTATACAAGGCTACTGTGGTGGTTTGCCTCAGCCTTGTTAATACCTCCATAGGATCATCATAAGCCGTTGATCCAAATCTTACATGTAAAGCCTGCACCATGGATTCCCAATCAGAAAATATCCCAGCTACCTCTGCTTCTTGGAACCATATCAATGCCTCCAATTCCATGTGGAAAGAAGCTATCATTAGTTTTTCTACAATTGGAGTTTGATAGTAACCAAAATACTGATTAGCCTTGTAAACCCAGCTGGCCGGATCAACACCAGAAAATCGAGGAAAATCCAACTTCACAGATTTGGCGAGTGACAAGGTTGAAGAATGGGAAATTGAATTCGGTTGCACATTTCTCTGAGGTGAATGTTGATTTCCCTCTATGGAATTAAGCTTTTGCAAGATCACATTGATGTTCTGATTCATTTCGTTCATAGTTCTAGTATGAATGCTCTGAATCTTTTGTATTTCTTGGATGTCCTTGTTATGGTGGTCAGAGGTAGTTCAAAGAGAAGCAATAGCTTCATTCACTGTATTCATGGCAGCGGCACGAGTCTCAGTCATGGCAGCAGGAACGATGCTCTGATACCACTTGTTAGGATTGCATTGGTGGATTTATGTGTAGCTGGATTCGAGGTCAGCTAGGCCTCCAAGATAGAGAGAGAAGATAACAGAAAAGAAAAGGAAAGTTTCATTGAAGAATACAATTTGCTTAGTTGTCCAATATACAACTCACTAGTCTCTTATACAACACTAAGACAACTGTCAAGACCCATCAGTCCCTAACTAACTTCTAACTGATTTGCACAGTTAATAACCAACTCTAATGTATCTCACATGTGAACCTTAGGCACGTATACTCCTGCTGCATCACTGCTCACTACTGCTGCATCACTGCTGCATTACATCCTGCATCACTGCTGCATCCCAACCTACACAGCCTTGCGTCACAGCCTGCTCTGCACCCCAACACCAGCACCCTCTTATTGTACACATACAACCCTTATTACACATCTTATTTATTACACCTCATTCCAACTACACTTAACATTCTCTTTCTGGACCAAAATGCCCTTATCAGTTGCCCTTTACTCCGTGGTCTATTGGGATTACTGACAGACCTCGGAGAACTCGAGCATTTACGGCCATTAATCACCTTGTTGGGTTCGTGCTATCAAGTAAGGGTATGAATATCTTTTAATCGATGCTAATGACAAGTGCTGACCTTTAATTGGTTGATGTAAAGCATTGCATCACTTCGTTTCTTGTGTCCCTTTGTTCTATAAATAGGTCGATGCCTTTTCTGACCTTTTTTGTGTGCGTTTTATTCTAAATTCTTCAGAGCTCTCGTTTGTTCGTCTGCTTTCGTGATTCGTATCATCGGCTTTCAAGTAAGTTTTCTTCGAATCCTTCTGCTTTTTTTGTTTTTCTTTTTAGTTTATCCAATCATCAGTCTAGCACCTAGTCGTTGTGAGTGAATGCTTAGATTCCATTCGCCGCTTGTAGGATGTTAGGTGATTGGCGAGCAACAAGTGACCATCCATTGTTAGTTCGTCTGGATGCAAGCGATGATGAGGTTTGTTCGTCAGGTTATGCTTTGATGACAAAGTGCCCGACGGGTTCCCAAGAAAGAGAACCGTTAGCCCATCTTTTTGAGGAGAAGGTGGAGTATGTAGAGGGGGATGATGATGGTGAATATGAGGAGGGCGAAGGTGAAGGTGAGGGGGATGAGGATGAAAGTGAAGTGGGAAAAGAAGAGGGAGAAAGGAGTGAGGATGAAGATAAGGCTCCCAATTCGTCTGGCGACAATTACAGGCCATTTATCCTCCTTAAAATTTGGTCGATGAATGGCTTCCTCTCCAAAATGTCAAGCGATGCCTTTGGCAGACTTCATCCTCGCTTTCAAATACCTGAGAACATACCTTTAAGGATGACAGGAAAAAGGGAGAAGTGTTACTTTGGCCAGACGACAGACATCAACTTTTATGAGGCCATCTTCATTACCAAGTTAAGATTGCCTTTGTCTGAGCTACACTGATGGTTGGCTAACTACTTAGGTATATCCTTCAACCAAATCTACACTAATGCATGGAGGATTGTTATTGGGGTTGAGGTGTTGTGGGGGCAGATGAGTGAGGGTTGTCGTTGGCTTACCCTTGAAGAGTTTTTCTACTGCTACGAACGTCAGTAGATTGCGAGCTCGAAAGGTTTCTTTAACTTTGTTGTACGTAAGCCGTCGTTGAAGTTGGTATCAGATGTGCTTGATTCCAATCGTGATTGGAAGAGTAGGTAATTTTTTGTTCAGGGCTCAAACTGGGTGTGTAGGCCCGACAAATGGGATAACATAGGGGAGGAATATGATAATACGTGGGACATTTTGGACAAGGCTGGTGAGTTGTTCGTCATAGTCTAATCCGTCGTGGTTGGTTTAGTCTGTTGGTGTTCTTTTTTTGCTAACTCTTAGTTCTTCCCTTTTTCAGCCCAGGCATGCCTAGCAATCAACAAGGAGGAGGAAGATCAATGGATTCTTGTCATTCCTATTGGAGAGAGGAGTTGGAAGAAGTTAGTCACACTTGACACCATGCACGCATTTTGTGGCGAACCAGTCCTAACGGACGAGACCAGAAGATTAGACGCTCAATCCTGTTTACATAAGTTTATTTTTATTCTTCCCTTTTAGTATATCCGTCGAGGTTTATCTGACCAGTCGTCTTGTTTTGACTTTTTAGAAATGGATCTAGGGAAGAAGAGAGCCCTAGTGGTAAAGAAGGCAGCCGCCCTTCAAATCAAGTCTAGTGGCTCATCGACTCCATCAGTAGGTTGGGACAGAGGAAAACCTCGGGTGAGGGAGAGCATCCCCTGAAGAGGATGGCGTACACCCTGACGAGTACTGTTGAAGGTTTTTTGTAGAGAAACGACCCTCCTCGCCATGGAGTGGGCAAGGGTCTGATGACCTCTCAGGGCCCCTTCGCCCCATCGTCTACTGGTGCAAAAGCTACTACCCCCCCCCCCCTTCCTAGTGGCATCTGTCAACTTGTTTGTGAGGAACAAGTAGTATGCCGTCATGATAGCTCAATCCATTGTCAAGGACGTGGATCTTGACTAGTGCTCTGAGCATGAGACGGAGCCTTTGGGGGACGCTGGTCTCTTTGACCTGATGAGATTAAGACACTTTGCTACCTCTCCTTATTTTTCCTTAGTTTATTCTATGTGATTTTAGCTGTCTCTCCCTTCTGTAGGGTTTGGTGAGGATGCAGTTGCTTCAAGGTGCTTGAGGACCCGTTTGTCTACAGTTAGTGAGAAGATCAAGGAGTATAAGGTGGCCATGCGCACTTTCAATGGGGATGCAACACCTTGATGAATCAAGTGGAAAAGCTTGGTGGTGTTGCTCGTTAGGTAGAAGAGCTAGCAGAAGCCAACTCCATCCTAACGACAGAGATCATTTCTCTTCGAGAGAGCGTGGACAAAGCCAAAGCTAATGCCATGGAAGAGTTTAAAGACTCGCAGTTGTTCTTTGACCTATTGGGATCTCAATACAACGAAGGTTTTAAGGATTTTCGAAAGCAAGCTATCCTCCTCTTCTTTAGTGTGGACTTCTCCTCCGTCCAGATTGATACCACGATCCCAATGACCTCTAGATGGGATGATAAGGTTGTTGACATTAAAGATGGAGAGGACAAGGAGGTGTCTAGAGGAGAAACTTTAGCCCTACGGGTGACCCAAGGCAATGGTTCGATGCAACTTGAAGGCCTGATGGAAGATAGAACTGATCTTGCCCATCCCTTCCCCCTCTCCCCCCTAAATGCCTCATGTTTTTTTTTTCTTTTTTTTATGCAATTTTCATTCCAATTCAAGAACAAGGTGGGTGCCTTGTTTTGGCACATATAATACTTTTTAAGTTTTTATTTGAAGCAATCGTCGGTTTCTTTGCTAATATTTTTGTGTGAATGCTTTCACTGTCACCGTCGCTCTTGTGCAAGAGGATTTTTCTTACATCTCATTATCACTCGTTAGGTATACTTAGGATAATCCGTATCGTGCTCCTAAGTGCCCATTTGCTTCTAGGCTAGGCTCGTGCTAGAATAGTTGGACTAGGCACCTATTGGTGTCCTTGGTGATCCGTCCATCTATAGGTAGGACTTAGGATTCGTTGGAGGAGGCACCCATCGGTGATCCGTCCCTCTCATATGTAGGACTTAGGATTTTTTGGACCAGACACCCGTCGGTGTCCTCGGTGATCTGTCCGTCCCGTAGTTAGGACTTAGGATTTTTTGGACTAGGCACCCGTCAATGTCCTTGGTGATCCATCCATCTCGTATGTAGGACTTAGGATTTGTTAGACCAAGCACCCATCAGTGTCCTTTGTGATCCGTCCATCTTGTAGGTAGGACTTATTACAAATTTTTCTGAAATCTTCTTTGTTTGTAGGAAAAAAATTCCTTGATAATAGTTCCTTTGTTAAATATAACTTGAATAAAAAATGTAGATAATTTCACCTGTTGGGCATTAAGAATTTGAAAACTTGAAAACTTAATAGAATTGAAAAAAAAAAAAAAAGACACGATAACATAGTCTATAGTCTTTGGTAGCACTACTAGTAGTATTTCCTTAGGTGCTCAACATTCTAGGGGTGGTGTAGTCTTAGCCCATTGAGCTTCTCTAAGTGGTAGGTGCTCTTCGTATAGAAATCAATGATCTTGTAAGGTCCTTCCCAGTTGGAGCCCAACTTGCCCTGTGTATGGCCTTTGGTAGCTGTCATTACTTTCCTCAGGACGAGGTCTCCGATTTCGAGGCGTCGGGGCTTAACTTTGGTGTTGTAGTGCTTAGCCATAAGGTCCTGGTAGTGTGCAATCCACTGTTCTGCCGTCGCCCTCACTTCATCCAGGAGGTCCAGCTGTAGGCGCATTCCTTCTTCATGCCTTTCTTCATCATAGTAGACTACCCTATAGCTAGTTAGTTTAACTTCTACCAGAATGACAGCTTCACTCCTAAAAGTAAGGCAGAAGGGTGTCTTGTTTGTAGGTGTAAAAGCTGTCATCTAGTATTCCCATAACACGTTTGGTAACTCATTCAACTATATCCCCTTTGCCCCCTGAAGCCGAGTCTTGATTATCTTAAACAAGGATTGGTTTGTAACCTTAACTTGACCATTGGGCTGCGGATGGGTGAGTGACGAGTAATGGTTTTTGATTTCCAGTTGTTGGCAGAAATCCTTGAATGTGTCGTTGTGGAATTGCTTTCCATTATTAGAGACAAAGACTCTAGGGATTCCAAAGCGGCAAATGATGCTTTTCCAGAAGAAGTTTCGAACGTTTTTTCTCAATGATAGTAGCCAAGGGTTCTACCTCAACCCATTTAGTAAAGTAGTCAATCCCTACGACGAGGAACTTGAGCTGCCGTATTGCCATGGGGAAGGATCCCATTATGTTGACTCCCACTGAGTAAATGGCTAGGGAGCATTCATCAAGGTGAGCTACTTTAATGGTTGCCGAATGATATTGTTGAACCGCTGGCATTTGTCATATGCCTTTACATAGTACTGGGTGTCTTTCTGCATGGTGGGCCAATAGTATCTTGCTCGTATGAGTTTATGAACCAACGATCGTGCCCCCGAATGGTTTCCACATACTCCTTCGTGGACTTCCCTCATTTATGCTTTGCTTCGTCGGGGACCAAGCACCTCAGGTACAGGCGAGAGAACCCGCTTTTGTAACTGACATCTCCAATCAATACGAAATGTGACGATTGTACCTTTAGCCTTCAAGAAGCATTGTGGTCTTTTGGAAGCGTCCCATTCCTATGGTAGGAGACGATTGGTGCCATCTAGTTGGCCTTTGTGGGGATCACTTGTACATCTATTTTGTCAATGGTAGGTGAGTATTGGACGAAGAATAATACTTGATTGTTGATGATCATGTGTTCTACGGACACTACTTTGGCTAGATGGTCAGCTAGCTCATTCTCTTCCCTTAGGATCTACATGAATCTAGCCAAGAATTTCTGATTTACCCTTTCTTTGACCATGCTTAGGTATTCCTCTATCTGTTCCTTTTTGGTCTTATAGTCTTCATTGATATGTCTGATGATAACTTGAGAGTCGTTGTGTATGACCACCGACGAGGCCCCTGCTACTTTGGCCAAGTGAAGGCCTGTCAGGACCGCTTCATACTCAACTTCGTTATTGGTTAGGAATTGGAGACAGATTGCATAGTCTATCAAATCCCCCTCTGGTGATTGTAGGATGACCCCGATTCCTCTAGCGCGTTGGTTGAATGAGTCGTTCGTCCATATCATCCATGGTGCTGCTCCTTCGCCTTCATCCTCTTTTGTAGTGAATTCAGCGACGAAGTCAGCCAAGGCCCGAGCTTTAATCGCAATCCTTGGACATTATAGTATGTCAAACTCATTGAGCTCTATTACCCATAAAACCAATCGTCCAGCTGCCTCCAGATTGTTCATTGTCTTTCATGATGGTTTGTCCATCTGGACCACTATGGAGTGTGCTTGGAAATATGGTCTAAGTTTGCGGGAGGCCATGATTAGAGCGTAAGCTAACTTTTCCATAGAAGGAGGCCTCTCTTCCGCCCCTTGAAGTGCTTGGCTAGTGTGGTAGAGGGGTAATTGCACGTAGTCCTCTTCCTGAATAAAAGCTGAGCTTACGGCCATTGGGGATACAGCCAAATAGAGAGAAAGTTCCTCATCGGGCTTAAATGGACTAAGTAACGGTGGGGACGCAAGGTATGTCTTTAGCTCCTTGAAAGCTCTCTAGCATTCATCAGTCCATTCAAAGACCTTCTTCAGTGCTTTGACGAATGGTAGGCATTTGTCCATTGCTCTAGATACGAATCTATTGAGAGTTGCAACTCTTCCATTCAAACTTTGTACCTTTTTGGTGTTCTTTGGAAGCATTATCTACAATATGGCTTGAATTTTGTTTGGGTTAGCCTCGACGCCTCGTTGTTGAGACAGGTCTCAAAATGTCTCTTGAAGATTGTCCAGGTGGCGACCCTCCTTCTTGCTCTTCACTAGCATGTCATCTACGTATACCTCGATATTTCGTCCAATCTGCTGGACAAACATCCTATTCACTGGCCTTTGATATGTCGCCCCTGCATTCTTCAGTCCGAATGGCATGACCTTATAGCAAAAGAGTCCTTAGCTTGTGACAAATGAAATCTTTTCTAGGTCGGATTCATCCAACCTGATCTGGTTGTAGTTGGAGAAAGCATCCGTAAGGAGGTCGATTTGCAGGAATGGGTAACTATCCTTTGGGCAGACTTTGTTTAGGTTAGTGAAGTCTACACACATCCTTTACTTGCCATTTGCCCTTTTCACTATCACTACTTTGGCCAACCAATCTGGATAATATACCTCTCTGATGAAATTTGCTTCTAGTAGCATGCGAACTTCTTCCTCTATGGCTTTGTCTCTTTCTTGGGCAAAGCCTCTTCTTCTATTGGACGGGAAGGAAGGATAAGGATGAAGACCCATTGAGTTTGTGAACCATGACACTTGGATTAATCCTTGACATATCCTCATGGCTCCAAGCAAAGGCGTTCTGATTATTCTTTAGGAAAAGGGCAAGCTCCTTGCGGATCAAAGGTTTGGCTTGTGTGCTGATACGGGTGATCCGATTGGGGCAGTTGCCATCTACGGAGATCTCTTCCAGGTCTTCTGTTGGTTCTATCGTGACTCGTCGTTCCTCGATGTTCAATGCCTACAAATGATCGTCCATTTCCAACATGGCTAT